>OU015490.1:174132487-174334987 GCA_907164885.2 Dolomedes plantarius | reverse complement strand
ACATGCTATCCCAGCCCGTAAGGACAAAGGTTAAGAGAAGGTTATGAAGACCATGAAATCTTCAACGCTGATGAAACTGGCCTATTTATAGGATGACCTCGTATAGGACGTTAGGTTTCAAACACGAAAACTGTAGTGGTGGTAAGATTTCAAAAGAAAGGATAACAGTTATGGTTGCTGCAAATTTAACTGGAACTGAAAAATTGAAGCTTTTAGTCATCGAGAAATACAAAAACCCGAGGGCATTTAAAAATATAAAATCGCTGCCAGATGATTATCATTCGAATTCTAAAGCTTCGATCACAGGAGAAATCTTTGAAAACTGGTTACGGAAGTGGGACCAAGAACTTATTGAACACAAAGAGAGAATTCTTACTATGGACAATTGCCCAGTCCACCCTTCGGTTCAAGGTCTTCATGCCATTAAAATAACTTTTCCTCTTCCCAACAACCTCCGTATTACAGCCTATGGACCAAGGTGTCATTATGTCCTTAAGAGTTCATTCCAGGAAAAACTTGATTCTACAGATCATCGACGATATTGAAAATAAGAACAGATCCGAAGATTTCAATACTGGGCGCTATCATCATGCTATAAAAGGCGTGAAAGAATGTTAAACCTTTAACGATTTCGAATTCGGGCTTCTGGTAGCTCTGTGGTACAGCGCGTTGGTGTCGGTGTTGAGGGTGTTCAGATCGAATCCCGGCGTCGCTCCACAAAAAAGTCTCCATTTGTGTCGTCCCTTCCATAGGGGGTAATACTGTCCGCCTATATGATGCCTCCATAATAAAATGGACAGTAAACTGCAGCGTGGTATATACGCGAAGTTTGACAACAAGTACCTCCGCATTGGTTAAAAAAGAGTAAAAAAAGATTTCGAATTCTTTCCGGCATGCTGGTTTTCTTAGGGTTTGAGAATCCATCCATTTTTTTTAACTCAAGACGTAGAGATGAAACGCTTCGAGACTGGGCTCGAGATTTGCCAATTGAACAAGATTTACTTCAGGAATATGAAGACATAGATTTGACTCTTTCAACTCATGGGAATGTAACGAATGAAGATATTGTTCCAGGCTTAAATGCAGAAATTTCTGGCAGAGATGATGATATTGACGACAGTACCAGTCCAGAAGATCTTTTAAACTCGGCAAGAAAACTTGTTCAAAAGAAATGTTTTCAGCAATCAATATTGACAATAAATTTTTACCTTGCAATGACGATTTTGTGAAGGATCCAATAAAAAAAAACTGTCAAAGAACTTGTCGCGATAACGGAAAATTACTTTTATTTTAAAAAAACTAAACAAACAAATACTGACTATTTTTCAGGTTCACGTGTTTAAATTAGTACAGAAGACAAGACAGCTTCCCGACAGGGTACGTAAAATATTTGATCCTGTCATCAGGAGGAATGGCGTATTTTTGTCATCCCGAAAATCTTTTAATTTAATGGTACTAGATGAGAGAGTGCACGTAAGACAGCTAGCTTTTCGAAGATTGCTAAAAGCAAGAAAACAAGAACCAAAAGGGAAACGGTGTGAACTTTTCAACCACCGACCATCAATTTTGCAAGCTTCACACTTACATTGAACTCATTGATTGGTCCAAGTGCAAACTTACACCTCCTCAATATGAGCAATGTGTGAACGCAAAGCCTAGAAGAACTTATTAATACTAATGTTCTCCAGAGTTCGAGCTAATTAAATTTCCTTGCCACACGCAAAGTGTCGAAAGAATTGGTAAAGCTCGTAACAGAATCTTTGGACTAAAGTATGTGGAGAAGAGAACAGGGATGGTTTCCTAAGGACAACTTTTGCTCTCAAGGTCAAATATGCCATATTTGACAATAAATCTCATATTTAAAACAATGCCCAACACATCTGAGGAATCTTAAAGACACAAAAAATAGGTAAAAATCTATAAATCATTCTGTAATTAGCTATGACATGCCAATGTTATTATATACATATAAATGTGTGTAACTAAACTTGTACGTATAATACTGTAATAAAAGGTTATATTTACAAATTTAGAATTTTTTAAATACTTTTGAAACGTAAATATGTCATGTATGCATTATTGTATATAAACACGTAAATTTCAAATTTAGGCAAATTTTAGCCCAAATTTCAAGGCGTATGCGCGAACTAAAGATATTATGTAAAAGCTATAAAACATTTTTTTAGGTTCAAACTACGCTATATACTGACAATTTACGGCTGTTGCATTATACAAAATTGCAAAAAAAACTAATTTTGTTATTTTTTGAAAATTTCAATTTTTAAAATATTTTTTCAAACTTTCAGCCTGATGCGCGAACTGAAGATGTCAACTTAGAATTTTTTTTTCCCCATTTGAGGATACCAAACTACAATTTTTGAGAGGTAACGCGATTCCGAAATAAAAAAATCGATTTTTTCGAACCACCCTAATGTACATTCATAATAGCTATATAATTTTATTAATTTTTCTTTTTAACGTTTTTAGAACTATGTATTCGAAAATGTTTAAAAATACATACTTATATGAAAATAAACAGTGTGTTTTTCCTTGACTGAACTTGAACCTTTTAACCATTTTTTGAACGTCATGTTGCAGGTGTAAATAGAAATTATGTGACAATGAATTTGGTATTTCCAGGTGTTTAAAGTTATCTATCGGATATAAAAACTATCGATTATAAGAACCAGTTTTGGTCAGGGGCCAAGTCCCCTGGATGTTCTTATAAACGATTTGTACTGTATATATATATATATATATATATATATATATATATATATATATATATATATATATATATATTGCAGGGGGGAGAGTTCATTGGTTCTCAGCGAAGGGACGCTTGAGCTACAAGCTAGATTTGCGATGATGTTTTCTGTTTTTGTGTATAGTTGTGTGTGTTCTGTGCCGTAAATAAAATGAAGAAAAACGCTACCTGATGTCTCTCGTAATGTGAAAGTTTGATTTATTGGCCAAGTTACCGTACACCACCCTCAAATGCGTCTGTGCAGCGTTCGCTTACTGCGCGCATTTTGCTTTACCGCCCGCAACTCGCTCACATCGTTTGCTGACCTATGCTAACGCAAATCACGTAGTGATTTCCTCAGTGAACCGCAGAGAAAGATAATAAGTGCTGGGCTTCTCATTCATCGCAAACTCGCGGTAACTCTGGGTGGTGTACTCGTCTGCTACGCTTGAATTTGCCGCCCCCTGAAGTTGGCCCTCGGGGCACGGCTTGCCCTCCCCCCCCCCTGGACCCGGGACTGTACGAGAGTAGGGGAAAAACACTAGTTTTAGCTATTCTGTTCAAACAGTTTGTGCTTTCGCAAATGGTGACGACCAGATGTGTAAGGAAACCTTATATGGTCAAGCCATGGCTTTTTTCTCCTCCCGCACTAAGCCTAGAGTAGGGGGGGAAAAGCGACGGCCAATTTAGCGAAACCGTCGGACAGAACTCCCTCCAAACAAGGCATTTTAATTGCTTCCTTGCGTAGGGGTCCAAGAAAAATTATACAGCATTGGGAAAAATCCGAGCTTTGAGATCGACCATTTTTGAACGTGGTTGTTGAGCTGGCTGTTTTTTTATATTTTGTAGTTAAAAATGTCTCAAAGAACATCAAATTTTTCTGTAGAGGAGATCGAGCTCCTGCTGAGCGAGTTGGAGGCACGTCCAGAGCTTGTATCTGGGGAATTTTCATCGAAAATTCCCAATTAAAAAGATACAAAGTGAAGAATGGGACGTGATAGCCACAAAATTGAGCAGTATTAATATGGGGATCAGTCATTCCGGTAAACAAGTGCGAAATAAATGGAACGATTTAAAATATCGAACAAAGCAAACAAAAATGCCACAATAGTTAAATATTCCACTGGTACAGGTGTGGTCTACCAAAGGAAGGTTTAACAGACATCGATGGACGAGACCTGGGACTAAGAGCCTGTTCATATAGGAATCCGGTGGCGGAGCGTTAAAGTATTGAAATATATTTTACCAATGACAAACCTCTAAACGATGAGCAACGAAATTTTTAACGCCTGTGATTGGTTTATTTTCGTCTCAATGTTATCTTTGCTTTAACGCTCCGCTACCTGTGGACAGGCCCTAACAGGGGAAAAGTGCAGCGAAGGCATCACTGATGAGTCATTCGATTCATCTGCATTGGTAAGTAATTTCAGTTGCATTTGAAAAGAAAAAAAAATGTAATTTAACTTTAGCAATATCCTAATATTTTATTATTTTTTTTTTACTTGTAGACTGTTTTAAAACACTAGAAAATGGATGGTAAGTAAATTATTAATTTTGTATTTTATTAGCTGTTTATTAGAATTTCTTTTAACCATTTTCAATGCTATTTACAATATATCATATTTTTACATTGCAATATATTTATCAAAAATAAATTTAAGTAAAGCAAAATTAAAAAATGTCCTAATGCTTATTTATGAGACAATAAAATACTAAAACAGTTCTGTTAGACTTTTCAGGCATTTGTGTACAAGGATATCATGTTTCTATCGTTGTTTATAAATCTTGTTATACTAGTAGATAAAAAAAATTGCTGTTAGTTAATCATTATAGAAAAATGTTCGAATCGAAAGGGTATCTAAATAGTTTAAGGTCAATGGTTGCATCGATGGATGAAATCAATATTCTAACAAGAGGTCTACAAACGACACTGAATTTATTTACAAATGTACAACATTTAAAGGTCTACAAGGTGCCACTAATCTAAGAGCCATGTTTACATGGCGGAGTCGCAGTTTCAACTGCTAAAATTCTAAACACGGTGGGGGCGCTGCAATCGACGTCACACATTTCGCCACACTCCCCACCTGAACTCCACGAGTTCACCCTTTATTTATACACATCCATACAAATCTACAGTGTGGTTCAGTTAGTCAAATTTCAATTCTAAATATTTAACACATGAATGTTAAATTCAAATCAAATAATCAAAAATGAATCATTATAAACAAATATGCAAATTGTAAATTAAAGTTTTAAAATTAAGAAAAATTAAGAAAAGTTAAATCAACAAACTAAATTTTAAGTTCACTAAATAAAGAAGAAGAACAACAACAATCAAATCTAAAATAATGAAAATACTTACAATTACTTACTATTACAAATTCTTACAAATTAAAAAATGTTCTTGAATATCTACTAAAATTAAAACACAAATAAGACACATTAATCAACTAAATAAAGAAATTACTAAATACTCAAAAGTTCAAAAATTGTTCTGATTAAATAAATGCTGGAACAAAGTCTGAAAGTCTAAAGCTCGTTCACTTCGAGTGGGTACAAAACTTGTATAGGCTTTCTAAACAGTCCCTTTGAGGTTTTCACCATACAAGCCCGAACATGTCCATCTCTTCCCGTAAACGATTCATGAATGACACCCAAGTCCCACAGGAGTTTGGACTTTGATGTTCTGTTAATCAGGACAACTTGCCCAATTTTCATATCCTTAGAGGATTCAGTAGTTTTGAAATGGTACGCAGTTTTTAAATTCAGTAAGTACTGATTCTTCCATTTCTTCCAGATTTGTTTGAGAAGTTGTGTTTGGTACATCTTTCTTCGAGTTAAACCTTCTCTAAATGTATTTTCTAGTTCTATGAAGTTTGTTGGAAATTCATTTTCATTTATTCCAAAGTTTAAGAAATGAGACGGTGTTAAAGGCGAAGGTTCGTTTAAACAATCGTTAACGTACGTCAGTGGTCTCATGTTCACAACTACTTCTACTTCTGCCAAAGCAGTAGATAATTCTTCAAAGTTCAATAAAGCGCGACCTACCACTTTTCTCAACGGATCTTTCACTGACCTTACCAAACGTTCATAGAACCCTCCCCACCATGGGGATCGTCCCGCAATAAATTTACATGTAATGCCCTGTGAAGAAAAATAATCTCGTAGCTCATGGTTCAATAATATTTCGAAAACGTTTTGCAGTTCTCTACTGGCCCTTTTAAATGCTTTCGCATTTTCAGAGTATACGATGGAACAATTTCCTCTTCTAGCCACAAATCTTCTAAAGGCCAGCAAAAAACATTTAGTCGACATCGCGGTCACCAATTCTAAGTGTATCGCTCTGGTGATAGCGCAAGTGAAAAGTGCTATGTAAGACTTCACTGTTCCCGTTTCATTTTTTACATGAATCGGTCCAGCGAAATCAACGCTGCAAATGTTAAAAGGAGGCGTTTGTGATATTCGATCTTTGGGTAAAGGGGCTGTTATTTGGTCAGCAGGTTTTGCCGAATACTTCCTGCAAATCAAGCACTTGGCAATAATCTTTTTTACTAATTGCCGTCCCTTAGGAACCCACAATTTTTTTCTCATCTTTGTTAGCGTCAAGGATACACCGCTATGCATTACCTTTTCGTGTTCTCTTTTCACCAACAATTCGTGGCAACGCTGCAGTCGTATCGGTAGGTTGCCGTTTTCTTGAGCTCTTGATGTTTAAGGGTATTTGTTGATTTAAAACGTTAAATTTAATTAAATAGTAGTTATTGCGAAAGATGTAACTGAGAATTGGAAAAGGAAATATAAAAGTTGTGGAAAAATTACATATTTTGAAGCTTAACTGGACTTATAAAAACTGAGTGTTGTAGCCTAGTGTCTACGGTGAGCTGAAGTGTGTGTCGGCGAGTTAAGCAGGCCTTCACGGCAAGGGCTTAAGCCTACTTGTGGCGAAGACGGTGAGAGCCTTAAGAAGATTTGAAGGTCATTCAGTAAAAAGCTATCTCAGTAGGTAACTTGGAAGCCTGCTTAGGTATTGACTGTGTCTCTGTTGTCCAAGTTGTAAAACCAGAAGATTGTGTTTATTGCCAGTTTATTTTATTATTTATCATTTTTTTTGTCAAGGTAGGCTTTTGTGTTATACAGTATTATCTTGCTATATTGCTTTTTGCATGAATATGGATTTGTAAATAATTCACCATAGTATAGTTGACTTTTGGTGCGCATAATTGGGCTAAATGAAATAGAATTTTTGGCTAGATAAATATACTGAATAGAAACTTTTTTTTTTAAATGCGGAGGCACTTATCGCGAAGACATTCGCCTATAATTCACCGCAGTTTTGCTGGCCATTTTATTATGGGAGCGCCATATAAGCGGACCAGCATTGCCCCCTATGAAGGGACGACACAAACGGAGGCATTTTAGTGGCGCTTCGCCAGGATTCGATCTGAGCACCTACTGAATAGAAACTGTTTGGTAGATGTTTTGTGCTGTGTATTTATGAAAAATTGAAACGATATTGGAATTTTATATGCATTTTATTAGAGCTTATCAGTATATTATACACTGTAATGTAATTGGCTTATTAAGGATACCCCAAAGACAATCAGAATGGGGCCAGGGAAAGAAAAGAAGAAAACAACAGCAGTAAAAACACCTGAAATTAGACAGGGGGATGTTGAAACACCTACAAGTAGTAGGAAGGAAGTGGAAAGATGGGGTGAAAAGGAGAGAGTAGATTATGAGGCTGCATACAGCACATAAAGTCAAAAAGTTAAAGAGTGTCAACAAAGAATTTTGCAAATTTTAATGCGGCTTAAAGACCCACCGGTAGATAAAAAAGATAAGATAATCGAAGATCTTGGTATAATTGTAGTCTATTTCATAAACAACAGGGTAATACACAATATGTGAGGGGCTTACTGCATGATTTGCAAAGAGCTAAAAACCTAACAGAAACCTATGCAGATAAGGTTAAAAGACCTAGGAGTAGATCCAGGTCAAGGAAAAGACATGAAGGAGCTGTTCATGTTGTTACATTAACCCCTGAAGAAGATCAAGATTCGGAAATTACAAAAAGTGAAGTACAGAGTGAAATAGACCCAATTAAAATTAAGGTGGGAGTGAGTATTTTCAGGAAAATTAGTAGAGGCGGAGTGATTATTGGTACAGATAAGGAGAAAGATCTGGAAAAGATAATAGATGAAATTAACAGTAAAGATACATTAATTAGTAATTATAAGATAGAAAAGCCGATGAAGAAGAGACCCCAAGTCGTAATTTAAGGCGTAGTAGAGAAAATGGTAAGGGAGGAGTTATGTGTAAAGCTAGAAAATCAGAATGAAGAATTAAATGACGGGAAATTGAAAGTTTTGTCAAAGTTTAGTATTAGAGGGGGTGAAAATGTCATAGTTGAAATGAATGGGCAAGCATTTAAAAGTATCATGAAAGAGAAAAAATAAAACTAGGTTGGAGAAGACAACATACGAGAATATTTGCGACTGAAGATTTGTTATCAATGTTTCAGAATGGGACATATCGCGAAATATTGTAAAAATAATTGAATTTGTAGAGGCTGTGGGCAAGAAGATCATGAAGGTGAATGCGTAAAAGAAATGGAGTGCGTTAATTGCAAATTTTATAATACAAAAAATACAGATAAAATTGAAACAAATCATTGTCCTATCGATAGGATGTGCCCGAGTTATTGCACAGAGGTAGGAAGAATTCAAAGCAGAACTGATTATGGATAATGCAAATAATTTTCCTTTTTATTGTGTGCAATCAAATTCAGATTTTTCAATTAACGCAATTCTGTCGACCAGTGCGGTTGTCGGGAGCAATCTTCGTGTTTCTTACAGTTGTGTATATATATTAATCTTAATAACTCTATAATGGCAGTAAGAGAATTTGCCAGCCAAATGATTTATGATTTTATATCTATTATTGAGCCGTATTATAGAAGGGGGGATAAGCATGAAATTATTGGTATACCTAGTCAATATCAGGTAATCTATAAGGATTTTGAGCCTAAAGTGGCCCTTTTTATTAGAAGAAATTTTAAATATATAAATATTTTGACTACGGATCATATTGTTGCGATTAAGTATGGAAGAAATGAAGAACAGTTAATTTTTATAACAATTTATTTACCCCCCTCTGACGGTAATATGGCTCGCATTGAACCACAGTGGACACAGTTAAATGAAATGTTACATAAAAATCAAGGTAATAGGATGATAGTCATGGGAGACTGGAACGCAAGGTCAACTTTGTTGGGCCAACGGCCAACTAATATTAGAGGCCAAGAAATAAATCAATTTAGTAATTAGATATAATGACATAATTCGAAATGATCCTCATAGTATCCCGACTTATGATGGGCCTTTCGGCGTAGGATGGCCCGATATAATTATTACTTTCGGTATGGAAGATCAATATATTAAAAATTGGAAGGTAGTTGATGACTTTTCTCTAACCGATCATAACGCCATTACGTTCGACATTGATATGAACGATAAGACAAGGAGAAACGAAAGAAATCCAAGATTGGAAATTAAAGGCTTGAATTTGGAATCGAATTAAGAGAAAGATTGCAGTATTTGAAAGAAGAAATGAAAGAAATGGATATTGATAGGGCTATAGAAAATTTAAATAATTTAATAATAAAATTATGTAAAAAATATAGCTTAAAGAAGAAGATAAATAAGGGGTACAAAGCGATATGGTGGAGTGCGGATCTGAATATTGAAAGAAGCAGAGTAAGAGCGCACAGGAGAAGGTACCAAAAAGAGAAGGAGCCTTTAGAAAGAGATAGATTGAGAATTAGATATAAGAAATCTAGTGCAGAATATAAACAGATGATTAACAAAGCTAAAAGGGATAAATTCAAAGAATATCTGGAAATGCTCATGGTGACGGACACATTTGGTAGAGTCAAAAATTCAATTAAAGAAAAGAGGAGTATGTGCTAGAAGAGTTGATTGGAGAGGATGGGGAAGTAAAAGATAATGAGGATGATATTTATTTGGAATTGGCGAAATATCATTTTCAGCAACAAGAGGAACAGGGGGAAGTGGAAGAAGTAATTGAAATGGAGGACGATATAACAGAAATCAGTAAAACTGAAATAGAATATATGATAGAGAATACGGCAAAAAATAAAGCCCCCGGCAATGATGGGATTACTTTAAGCATCGTAATGGAAATGAATGTGGCGGATAAAGATATCTTATGTGATTTATTTAATAGATGTATGAATTCTGGATATTTCCCAAGCGACTGGAAGAGAGCTAAAGTAATATATTTTTACAAAGATGGTAAAGACCCAAAAGTGCCTAGCTCTTACCGTCCTATTTGCCTATTACCTGTTATAGGTAAACTATTCGATAAGCGTAAGCTTATCGTCGTCCCACCTAGAAGGCATCCAACTCAGATTTTATGAAGACCGGCCGCCGCGAGGGAGCACATCCCAAGCTCCGACACTCAGCACATATGCAACTTTACCGAGTCACTCCACTGGCCAACCGCCTGCAGAACGACTTTTCGCTACATCACAACTGTGACTTGAAAACTATTCGATAAAATAATAACTAACCGATTGATTATTTACTTAGAAAAAGAGAAGTTGCTTTCAGATCAGCAGTATGGGTTCAGGAGAGGAATTGGCGCAATTGAAGCTCTAAATAATATTATGAGCGTTATAAAAGAAAATAGAAATAATAAAGAACATACATGTTTAGTGTCTTTAGACATTAAAAATGATTTTTAATTCAGTACGAAAAAGTAGCATTCTTGAAATGATGAAGAAATATAAAGTTAAAAAACAATTGTATAACGCAATAAAAAGTTTTATAACAGGGAGGAAAGTCATATTGAATGCCTTTGATTATGGCTACAATGTGGGAGTGCCACAGGGCTCGTCCTTAGGACCGGTCCTGTGGCTGATCACAATTAATGAGTTATTAAAAGAAGGGAATAGAGATGAATATATATTGCAAGCATTTGCAGATGATATAATGGCAATTTTTCATAGTCCAGTAGTTTAAAATTCACAACTTTATCAAGAGCAGCGTTGATGGGATGTGAGAAATGGGCAGCCAAGCATAGGCTGGACTTTAGTATAGAGAAATGTAAATACACAGTAGTTATGAATAAAGGTAACGTTAAAAGGAAACCATCTATATTATTAGAAAATAAAAATGTTAATTATAGCATGCCAATTAAGTACTTAGGAATAATTATTGATAACAAAATTAATTTTAAGCATCACCTGAACAGCTTAAAAGAAAAGTCAATGAAAATACTATATAAAATGATACGCATAACTAGAAAAACATGGGGAGTTAATGCTAAAATAATTTAAGAGATATATAAAGTTGTAATTGAAAAGTTACTCCTGTATGGAGCTGAAATATGGTATAGAGACCAAGTGGTTTTTAATAACAAATTAAAACAGCTTCAAAGACCATCGTTAATAGCAATAACCAAATGCTATAGAACTGTAGCTACTGATACTCTTAACGTGCTGGCAGGTTGTAAGCCACTTCACCAAAAAGCAAGAGCAATGTATCAGTTAAATATGTTATATGAAGAAGGTAAAGAAATTAAAATTCGAAATAAAATTTACAATTCAGAAAACTGTTCTATAAGAAGCCGAAGGATAGAGGATGTAGATGAGTGGATGAGTATCGACTGGACATTTCAGGAAAAATGTAGGACGAGTGACATTTTTTATACAATGGTTCAAGAACAGGAGACAAAATCGATGCGGGAGTAGTGCACTATAAAGAGGGCATAAAGGAAATCTATAAAGAACGTATAGTGGGAGGTGACTCGTATATCGCGGAACTACGAGCAATACAAATGGTTATTGATATAATGATAAAAAAGAATATAAAAAGAAGCGATATTTTCACAAACTCAAGAAGTGCCCTTGAAGCACTTAAATCAATTAAGTGTAAAGGAGACCTAGTTACCCAAATAAAAACAACGATAAAAAGAGAAAAAAAATGGATAAATTTTTGCACTGGGTGAAGGCCTATGTCAGGATATTAGGTAATGAAGAGGCCGACATGGCAGCCAAAGAGGCTTCAGCTTCTGATTTTATTAATGTTACCTATAAATATACCAAAAAAGCAATTAAAAAGGAAATTGAAAAGAATGAATTATATATATGGCAGCAAGATTGGAACAACTCAGAAAAAGGTAGATGGACATACCAAATTTATAAAACTGTCAGTTAAGATCGCTTATGCGGGGACTTCCTCATGAATCAAGCAATAACTGGCCATGGCTGCTTTGCGGCCTATCAGAAGAGATTCCATAATAGGAGCGATCTTTGCTTCTGTGGTCAGACGCAAACGGTAGAACATTGTTTATTCGTTTGTAATAACTTCAAACAGATAAGAGAGACCTTACCCAGGGATTTTGTCAACTGGGATAAATTAAAAATCTACAATGATTATTGTTGTAAGAAGGCGATAAAGAATATTGTACAAGTGTTAATGGATTTTCATATCCCTTTTACTCATGTTTAATAGTATTGTTTACTTACCTTCGTTTTATTTTCTTCTGTAAATAAGAGCTGCTTTGTGAAATAGTATTTTGTTATATTGGTATAACCGTTAAATTATTAGAACGCCCAGAAAAAAGTCAGCTTAATCAGAGTGAATTAAAATGTACTAATAACATACTCAAATCGGTTTAGAATAATATAATTTATTGACGGAAATAAAAATCGGGAAGAGAAATATATATACATACACGTAAATACAAATTGAACAATCAAATAAATAAATGGATAAAATTTAAAGTTCAATTATCATTTAGAAAAAAAAAAGAAAAGAAAAGGAGCACTTAGTTTTGAAGTGAAAGTTTGACGTAAAGTTTCAATAGTAGAAACGAATCAAGGTAGTTGTGTATACAATATTTATTGATAAACTATATGGCTTGAGGTAAACTCAAAATGAAGCAAGCTTACGGCACATATATTTGTGTAAAGTTTACGATGTGTATTTGTATAATATATGTGTGTATGTATGTGTATATATATATATATATATATATATATATATATATATATATATATATATATATATGACATTTCACCACATGATTTCCATAACAACAAATAATAAGCAGAAGCGACGAGGCAGAGTTCTATAAAATTGCAGTCCTTTATTTCAGAAGAGTTGGGAGCGGATATCAGAGCGTCTTTCTAGCATGACGCGAAACATACAAGTCTTTTCACATACACAGCTCACAACAGACTGCCTGCTCTCTTAGTCAGGGTCTGTTCCAAAAATCAGGGACTGTTTACATCAACACAGATGTTTTTCGTGGGTGGTAATACTACTAAGAAGCACATTGGGTGCGTTTTATCTTTATGGTATTGTTTGACACTTTTGATCCTTTATCTCTGGCACCTGCAGCCATTATCTCTGAGATATTGTGAACTGCGGATTTTAGATGACTAGAGACGGGGTTTTGTTACTCCTTCTGGGCGGCACGGCTAATATTCCTATCAACTGAAAAGGATTTAGTGTGTTGTTTTCCCCACTGGAATTTGCAGATGTTCACTTGCTTTTGGGTGGGCTATTTCTGAGAAAGGGTCCTCTCTTAACAGATGTGGGGACCCGAATTATAGAAATATACGAGATTCAACTTATAATGTCACATATATATATATATATATATATATATATATATATATATATATATGTGTGTGTGTGTGTGTGTGTGTGTGTGTGTGTATATGTGTATGAATATATATTGTGATACATAATCTACAAACATACGGTATATATGTTCAAATAACATAGTAAGTCAAAGTATATTGTACTTAAATGTTCGACAATATAAGTTAATTAGAACTTGCTTTACAGTATAGAATGTAAATAATAGTGGTAAAAAAACGAAAGAAAATAAGCAACATGATCAGTAGTTTGGCACAGTCATTATAAAACGCAACATGTAAGGATACGTGACCTCCTGTTTTGAAGGGTTAAAACGTGCAATATAAAATGTACCATTTATACGATATAAGAAACATTTATAGAGGTAAGGTATTAAAAATATGCAAAATAAACTTACATGCAGATTTGAAGATGGCTTTAACTGGGATTGTAGAGCCAATGCCAAACATATAAAACATTAAAAGATGCCAGTATTTAACAGACAAGTGGCCAATAATGTGACAGCGAATAATTAGTGTTGCTGCGGTGCAGATGTGTAAATTGTAGAGAGCCGTAAAGTTGATTGATTTAGAGTTAAGTTAAAACTATTAAATAGATAAGTAAGTTAAAATAATTATAATAAAGAACTAGGGGTTACTTTATCTGTAAAAATAGTAAACAATATTTGCTAATTAGTTTAAGATGAAGTTTGGAGGTTAGCTTATATGAAATTAGATTGGAAGACATGACAGGGTGGCGTGGAGCTTTCGCTCTATCTTAGGGAGCTTTGGTTCAACAGTTCGAATACAGCAAATGGTACCGAGTAACAAGTATGCAGAAATAATTAATATATAATAATGAGACAACTGAAAGTCACTTTGATAAAGTTTATTAGTTAAGATAGTAGTTAGAATTATTATAAATTTTTTATGTTTATTTATCTCATATTAAGTATTACTTTGTTAATTTACTTTGAGTTGTATAAGTCCTTATGGAAACCTGTTTGTAAAATATGTTGATGTTGGTATCCGAGCTGGATACATATTATTGTAATATGGAAACCTGTTTGGTAAAATATGTAGATGTTGGTATCCGAGCTGGATACATATTATTGTAATATGGAAACCTGTTTGTAAAATATGCAGATGTTGGTATCCGAGCTGGATACATATTATTGTAATATGGAAACCTGTTTGTAAAATATGCAGATGTTGGTATCCGAGCTGGATACATATCATTGTAATATTATGTCAATTGTTAAAAAAAAATGGACGAAAGCTGAGTGAAACCCAGGATTACTTTAATTAAGGGTGGGGGTATTTATAATTATTGTTCCAATTTAAGTTACTCTTGAAATTGTTATAAGTATTACTTGCAAAATAAGTAATTATAGATGTAAAAAAAATTCTTTCGAGGGAGGAGTTTTAATGCCTAATTGTGAGTATGATGGTGTTGGTCGGCGTTGCCTCTCAGTGAGTGTTAATATAATGGTTTTGCAGTAAAGAGAGATTAAAGTTTAATAGTCAGTCGTGGACTGGCGTTTTTGGATGTCTGGTTTGTATACCGTTCGGCCGGACATCAGAAATTGGCGTGTGCCTACTTGGCGGGACGCTGAAATTCATTCTCGACTTTCACCAATAATTCCGTGAACCTTGAAGTTTTAGGGAGTAGGATCGGTTGTTTTTCATCAAAGGAGAGGTCTGATTCGCTGAGCCTGCCCTTTATTCTAAGTATTTTCCTGGAGTCTAAAAATGGTACTAATGAGCAGACAGAAGAATCAGATTTTACTTTTTGATCATTTTACAAGTCTGAAATTTCTGAACTAAAGAATTCCTTTTGCGTGTTTTGAATCCAAAACTCTTCAGCTAACTGCATTTCTTCAGCTGTCGAAGGTCCACGATTTTTAACGGAGTTTTTAAGATTTGTCAAAAATCTCTTCACCCAAGCTGTAACTCTTAAGAGTCTTCTGAGAGTGCTATATTTCGAAATGTCGATAAGTATGTCGTTGGCCACTGCACACCCGAACTGGTATACTTCATTGCTGGTTTTCCGATATTCTAGGTCTTCATTGTCGAATTTCTTCTCATTTTCCTGTTCTGGCCAGTTTTCTTCAGACATCTTACGAAAGTGTGGTCCTTCTAACCAAATCAAATCGCTCAAAGTGGAAATATTGGCTCCTCTTGAGGCTAAATCTGCTGGGTTTACTTTGCCAGGACAATAATGCCAATTTGCAGGTGATGTCAATTTGTTTATTTCTTCAAGGTGATTCTTCACGAAGGGCTTAAACTTCTTAGGCACACCTTTGATCCAGAAATGGATGACTTTCGAATCAGTCCAAAAATGAATCTTGCTTTGAATCTCAAACCTGGGATTTATCCTCAAAGTCTTGATCATATGGTTGCTCAATCTGGCTGAAAGGAGAGCACCCATCAATTATAGTCTGGGTAATGTTAATGTTTTTAGAGGTGCTACTCTGGTTTTGGAGGCCATCAAGATAGATTGAATTCTATTGTCAGTGTAAGTTATGCGTAAATAAGCAACACTGCCATATGCTTTCTTGCTTGCGTCGGAAAAACAGTGCAATTCGACTGTTTCAACGTTGTCTAATTGACTCGAAAAGTAATATCTTGGAATTTTGAATTCCTTTAAACAAGAAATTTCCTTGCACCAGTTTTCCCAAGCGGAATTTAAATCCTTTGGAAGTCTATCGTCCCAGTCCAATGAACGCTTCCAAATCTCTTGTATCAAGCATTTTGCTTTCAATACGAATGGTCCCAAGAAACCTACGGGATCAAATATTCTGCCAATAAGTTGCAGAAGAAATCGTTTAGTATTTTCTCTTTTTGACAGAAATGTCGTCAAGTCTTTAATATCAAAATAAAGAATGTCCTCATCTTTATCTCATGCCATCCCTAATACTTTGAAGGGAGGTTTTGCTGCATCAAAGTCCTTTTGAGTTTCCTCTGTAGTGATACCCTCCTTAACCCACAAATTTTGTAGTATTTTCGGATTGGTTTGCCACTTATGTAAAATCATTCTCGCATCTTTAAAAATATTAATGCATTCCAAAGAAGTTTTAAATGCGTGTTCTACGTCTGAATGACCACCAATAATATCATCTACGTATACGCTGTTGTTTAGGATTTCGTATGTTTCAGGATATACTGTTTCAAATTGTTTCAAATGGTGTCGAATTGTTGCTTCGAGAAGAAAGGGGCTACTGTTTACTCCAAACAATACGCGTGTAAATCTATAAATCGCAGGTGGTTTCAAATCAGAGGTTAGATCATCTGCGAAAAAAACCCTTGTAACATCCCTAACCTCCTCATCAATTTCTATTTGGAGGAAGGCTTGTTTTATATCTGCTGTGAAAGCAACTGGGTAGGTTCTAAAGGATAGAAATAGTTGAACCATATCAGGGAGCAAATTGGGTCCAACATGCAGGCAATCATTCAAAGACATTTCGCTGGGAAGATGCGATGAAGCATCAAAGACGATGCGGAGTTTACTGGTTGTTCTATCGTTACGAATAACTTCTCTATGGGGTAAATAGAATTTAACGTGGTTTTCATCTTCATCAGTATTCTGTACGGGTTCTATAATATTTTGTTCTAAATAGTCCTCTAAAACAGATTTATGTGAATTAAAAAGATCAGAATCATTACGAAGTCTGAGTTTAAGCCGTGAAAAACGTTTCTCCGCGACCACCCTGTTGTCCTGTAATTTATACTTTAGATCCAACCTCCAGGGCAATTTTACCTTGTAGCGAGAATTTTCATACTTAATTTTGGATTCGAATTTCTTCAAAATATCATCGTTTGTAGAATCAATAGTTTCATTTTCTGGACTAATTCCTAATCCTTCAAGCGTCCAAAATTTTTGTAATTGGTCCGAAATTGATTTCTCTTCAACTATAATGTTTAGGGCTACGGAAGATTCTAGAACATTATCATTTTTTCCCTGTACACACCATCCAAATATTGTATCAGTGGCTACAAGGGTTTTGTTTAATCTTTCCAAATTTCCCGTTACTATACTATAGTAATAGTCGGTTCCTATAAGAATATCTATACCACCTTTAAATTCAGCTGAATCAGCTAGTTGTAAATCTTTCAATTTCGACAATATTATTTCCTATTTTAAGTTTGCGGGAGGCAATTCTGAACTTGTTATTTGATCCGTTACAAGTACTTCTATTTGAATATTAGAATTTTCCTTTTCTCTATTTTCCAATTTTAGACTTACAACATCGAATGTTTGTTGAATGGGTTGTTTACCGCCAAAGGTATAGACTGACAAAATCTCTTTTCTAATTACTGGGAGCTTTAATTTGCGCGAAAGATTTTCATTTATAAAAGATCGCATAGATCCACAGTCAAGTAAAAGTCTTGCTTGTATTGTGCGAGATCTGTGTCTAATTTTAACACCGCAAGTTTGCATCAAAATTGAGGGTGATCTAGAATGCGAAATCCCAGTAAAAAGCTGCGTCTCAGCGGCCTTCTCTTTCTCTTTCAGCTTTTTTTCAAGTTGGAAACAAATCTCTGAATTATGTCTCTTTTTGCATTCAGAACAAGATTGCTTTGAAACGCAGTCTTTAATCCTGTGCCTGGGCATTAAGCAAAGTAAACACCTGCCCTGTTTAAATAAAATGTCTCTTTTATCAACAACACTAACAGATTCGCAAATTTGATTTTTGTGGGTATGTTTTTCTTGTTTGCAGAATATGCAGCAATCATCTGAATTATTTTGAGACTCGATTTTCGTTGGCGCCATCAATTGGGCTGCACTGGTAAACACTTTGTTTTTGTTATGTCTGACTGAGAGAAAGTCTTACTTTGCACTCTTTCGAATGGGGGGGGGGGGGGGAAAAGAATATTTCTCTCTCTACATTCAAGGTCTGTGCGAAAAAATTCCAAAAGCGTTTCGGTATTGTAAAGGGAAGAAAAGTTTGAATTTTTGCGATTGAATTCTAGTGTCAAATCTTGGGGTAAAATTTTATACAACACCGGGATCAACATATTGCTATAAGAATTGGGTTGCACTTCCAGTGATTTCAAACTGCGTACGTGCATTTCAATATTGTCGTACAATTTTCTAAGTTTCGAGATGTCATTGGATTTGATAACCGAAGTTAAATTTAGTAACTTTGTCATATGGATATTGATGATTAATTCACGTCTCCCAAATATGTTCTCTAGTAATTTGATGGCTTCGTCATTATTGTCATCGGACACGGAAAACCCTTCTATTGCGTTCAATGCTGCTCCCCCTAGAAAGGAGCGTAAATAATTGAATTTTTCAATTTTGAATAGTGAATTGTTATTGTCAATCGATACTTTAAATGAATTAAAGAAATCTGTCCATTTCGTGTAATCGTCATAATATTTCGGCATAACCAACTCTGGCAGACGGAACTACTTTGCTTTGTGGTTTCGCGTTTTCGGAATCGTTGTCGTTTACAGTAGCAGCTATATTTGGTTTACTAATTTTTAATCTTCTATTAATTTTAAATTTTCATAAAATAACTTTATCCTTATAGTCTCCTACAGCGGGAATTTCTGATTCGAGATCCTCAGTTTTAACAAGTGGTTCAATAGCGGCATCAATCTCTTTTAGTTCATCATATCTATTTGTCAATAGTTCTAAGTTTTCTTCTAAGATCAATTCCTCCGCAGTTTCCTTTCCAAATTCTGTTTCGGTGTTCTTTAAAACTTTGGAAACTGCAGATCTAATTACTTTCTGTTTCGATTTCAATTTTGCGAGTTCGTCCGTCATTATTGATTGAATAATTGAAACGATCTTACCGTGAGCAGTCTTCGCACTTAAATGTGCTAATCCAAAAATGATCTATTTGTCTATTTCCACAAGATGAGTTGAAAATCTACTGTTCAAGTACTAGCAGTTCTAAATAACATTCCGGTGGCGATGCACCATATAGAAAAATGTTCGAATCGAAGGGGTATCTAAATAGTCTAAGGTCAATGGTTGCATCGACGGATGAAATCAATATTCTAACAAGAGGTCTACAAACGACACTGAATTTATTTACAAATGTACTACACTTAAAGGTCTACAAAGTGCCACTAATCTAAGAGCCATGCTTACATGGCGGAGTAGCAGTTTCAAGTGCTAAAATTCTAAACACGGTGGGGGCGCTGCAATCGACGTTACACATTTCGCCACAATTATTAAACAAAGATCAAAATATTTTGTTGCAGGAGGCTTTGTTATCAGATAAAAATCACTGCATTATTAATATTTGAGGGTGGGGGATTGAGACCATGACATTGTACACTTAAATAGCAAATATAAATTTAATGATTGGGTTTCAAAATATTACTGCCAATGCTCAGTCATGTATCGCAATTATTTTGTGTAATCATGTAAAAGAACTACAAGTAAATAAAATTGAAAATTCATATTTTACAAAAAATATTTATTTTAGAAACAAATCATTACAAGAAAATTAAGTTTGTGTCTCTTGTTTGGAAGTTAAAAGTTCTAAGAGCTTAACAAACATAATGGCATGGTATTCATATATTTGAATTTTTGCTAGCATCAAATTTCTAAAATTTATTACAACTATGTATTTAATAATCATAAAGCTAAGAAAAATCATTGAGAAAAAAAATAGTTATTATAACTAATAAAATGAATATTTGTTTCATAATGCTTTTAGAAAATTTGAATTTTTTAAATAAATTTAAAGCAAAATTATTTGCTATTTATACTAATTAATTTCCCCCCCCCCCAAAAAAAAAAAAAGTTGTGTTATAGAAAGGGAAATTACAACCCCTAAGAATGCAACTACCCCCAAAACAGCAAAGTCTTAGCATATTGCTCAATCATCAAGTAAGTTATTTAGATTTTGATAAATTTAAATAAAATTTTTGTAACAAGTTTTAAAATATAAATTTCAGACTGAAATTGTTGGAGCTATTAAAAAATTTTGTAGTACCATACTTTATAGAAATTAAACAATTGTATGTTTTACGTAATATACATAGTTTTATGTTAATGCCTGCACAGAACTCTTCTTCATAATCATTTACAGTTTTACTATTTTATGTGTAACAATAACTTCTATGAAATAACTTATGTTGATTTTTATGTATGAAATAATAGCTTCGTTCCATGTGTTATGTCATTTACTATTAGTGTTTTTTTTACTATTTATTTAAATAAACATTTTTATTATTTTCTAGACAGTTCAACAGTACGTGGCATGAGGCATCTAGCCTTAAAAAGAAAAAAGAGAAGCAGCCGAGTTAGATAAATTTGAAGCTGAGGCTCTTCAAACCCAAAAAACTATGGCTAGTAAACTATCGTCTACTAGCGCAAATCTGCGAGAGGGAGGGGCCTTACGAGAAGTGTTTGATCGGAATTGGGGGTCTAATTTGGTATGCGTCAAGTTTTTTTTAGCATGGCAGGTATATTTTCTGCTAAGAGAAAAAAATAATGTCAATGGATGCTCTTCCTGAAGAAGAGATTGAGCCGAGTGATGAAGAATTTTCTTCTGATGATTCCTACAACGCCGAGGATGAAACAGATCATTCTGAACATGTCACTGAGTCTGAATTAGATGAGCAAGACATTGAGGATGAGGAAAAAGAAAGAGTCGGTGGAAATTCAGTGGAAGAGGTTGTTCCTGACCCCTCTGTTGATGGGTCTTCAATGATAAAACAAAATAAAGCCGTCAATTTGATATCCTCCATGCATAACTCAAAATTTACCGAAAAATCCAGTAATAAACCAGTAATAATAAGTTTTTACAATTCAACAAAATAAGGAGTGGATAATTTAGACAAAATTATCGAGAACTATTCACCGAATAGAAGTTCGAGACGGTGGCCCCTGACAATATTTTACAATATGATAGCGGTTAGTTGTCGTAGTTAGGGACGACACGTTTCTTAAAAAAGAGGGAGAGCCAAGTCACAGGTGCAGAAAGCGACATTATTAAGAAGGAATAGAGAAAATAAGTAACAGGAGTACAGTAAGGAAAGCAGGCAACGAGTTTTGACCAGCTAATAAATGGTGACCAGCTGGATTTAACGAACTGCTTACGCGAAAATGAAGACGAAACTAAGCAGGCGAAAATTGGAATCTAAAAGGGTCAGAAGTGAAAGATGAAAAAGGGAGAAAGAAATTTATGACGTTGACTTCATTAGAAGCACAGTAGGAGGTCGAAGAGAGTCGTAAGAATTTGGGAGTGTGAGGGAACCCCAGAAAGGAGGGCATCAGAAACAGGGGTTGGCGCCCCCTTTAATTTAGATAGGGAGAAAAATTATTATAAAATATATGTGTAGCCAATAATATAGGTCCAGGTTGACCCATTGGTCAGAAGGTGGCCACCAACTGAAGCCCAGAACGAAAGAGTTGAAGTTAAGTTGAGAGTCAGAAAAGTTCAGCAGAGCAGATTGAGCTGGAAAGTCAAAAAGACGTAGACCGAGTCAGAGGCTGAAAAGGACGCATTTATCCTGGCAGATATGTAAGCCCCACAGTTAGAATAGACAGAGAAAAGGAGCAGTTGTGTCGAAGAGATGGAGATAGTTGACAGCTGAGATTGAAAGCTGATGATGTTAAGAAGCCCAGCGGACGGATCCAGGCAGATGATTTGAATTTCGTAAGCATTAGCCCCGTGAAAACCCAGATTAGGTCCAAGTACCGCATCCAATTGTTCGACAGCAGATTTGGACGGACAGCAAAGAGAAGTTGGAGGCCACCGCATCCCCAAGGCCGGAGGTGATCAGATGAGGAAAGGGCGAACAACAATAGAACTCCTCGACCAGCCTAGTCCAACGAAGCAGCAATGACCCTCACCCCCATCCAAAATCCCCAATTGTACATACTGTGCAAGTATTTTGAAAGGAAAGGGTGAGTCACAGAAAAAAAATGTATACTTCTTTTTTGTAAATTTTTGAAAAGGACATGTAGTGGATAGATCAAATACACAAAAAGTAACAAAACTAACTAAACTAACTAACTTCACGAACCATTATACATGTTCACTATGAATTTGGGGATAGCAGTTACAGAGAATCATAGAAATGGCATACTGTGTATGTTCTTGGACACCTTATTAAATTGAAGTTTCTAGGGCGCAGTCGGCCAGGCCATTCTCTCCAACTCAGCAAAACCACCTACAGGTGTCACCTGGACCCCCTAGAGGTTAATATTGTACGAATGAGACCGGCGTTTTTCCTCCACACCACCTGTGGAGGTTTTGTGGCTTTGCCAGCCATTCCTGTAAAAAGTCAGACCAACACTCGTTATCAATTAGCAAACTGAAGTTATTCAGGCTTAAGTTACCTATATTTGTTTTCGAGGGAGACCGATGTAAGGTCTACCTAATGATCGATTAACAATAATTGATCATTGTATTTGCATAAATCCAAAGAAGCTACAATAAAAGTGCTAAATTCAGCATAAAAAATTACTATAAATACCGCGTTGCCAGAATGCGGAGGAGACTGGTTTGTTTGGAGCTGTTTATGCGAGTTGCCTTCGGTGGCTCATAGCTAGATCGCTTCTAAGCCTAAGCGAGGTTTTGCCACTCTGCCATAAAGAGGTTGTTGTGTTAGTAAAAGTGGATGTCCGTGCAGCATCACTGGTCTGACTTTTTATATATTGTGAGTACTTGAACTTCATTTCCTTGTATAGTGTTTATAACATTTTGCACCAGTTTTTACTGAGTATTGTTTTAACACTGCACGTTATATAGGTCAAGGGAATAATAAACTTTGTTATTTATCTAGTGCAAAAAATGTCATTTCTACTTTATCCGAGGGTAACTTCGATATACATATATCCTAGAAAGGGTAGAAGTCAGATACAGTGATTTCCGCTTATAAGCTTTCCGCTTTTCGAACACGAAAAAAGATAATTAACTTTGAAAGGAGCAAACCATCACGCCTGAGACGCAGATATGCGGTCCTCCCCATCGTGATGGGAGGATGACCCGCGCATGTGCGCCAAAAGTCTTGTATACTCACGTTTGTCAAATCTCTGTATATCAAAGCTTAAGAGAAAGTTGCAACAACACCCAGTCCATTGTTATCAGGTTGTATTGTGAGGCTTGGTGGATTCTATATTTTTATGTCATACTTAGGCTGTATTGGGTACATAATGGCTGGAGGTGGGTAAAAATAAATACTAACTTTGATGTATGCAACTATGTCAGTAGAAAAAATTTTGCCTGGCTATGCATATGCTAGAAAAATCCTAGCTAATTTAATTAGCCAAACAGCTTTAGCAAAAATAATTTTTGACGCCATGGATATATCTGATTTGAAAAGCAATAATCTCCATAAGTTGTTTAGAGATTTTGCTACTGAACTACTATCGCTAGAAACCATAAACGGACATACTCATATACAAGTCATCGTATATGAGATTAAAATGAGGATGACTTTGAAGCAGTTGAAAGAGAATGGCCCCACTGCAGCCCTCTGGGTTCAGTACTTTGAAATTGTAGACCTTATGAAAGCTTTATCACCGTCAATTGTACGGTGAAAGAAACGGTTTCAATATAGAAGTAAACCCGTTGTTGCTTTTTCAAAGGATAGCTATTGCTAAACAAAACGACGAAGACCTAGCATTTTATTTAGAATATGAGTTAGCTCCTTTTCCGTTGGCTCTATTTAATGAAGCTGGTATGCGAGAGACAACGACATTGTTCATGTACATATTTGAAGTTCCAAACTAAGACCTTAACCTCCTGAACTGCGTCAACATTGTGGACAGTGGTTTTCTCCTACGCCGTGTCAAATGGGGAACACGATTAACTTTTTCGGCAGTTCGCATAAATTAAGTTAACTATATAAAAAAGCATTATGGTACCAGCTGTATAGTCGATTTGAATGGTTAATCCAACACCACTAACACTACAAAAAAAAATTGAACAAAATATACGGTCTATAGTGAAAAATCTGTAGACACAAATTTTGATGGAAGCATGCGAGTTACTGTTCAACATGAATAGTTCCTTTGAAATGAAATCAATAAGAACGAATTGATCAGCATTCTATCAGCTGAGGTGGGAAACAATGGGATTCGATTCCGGCAAAGTAATGACGCCGCCGACATTCTCATTATAAATACTGCAATTAATGAAGCATGTTCTGGTAACAACATCGTTGTAACCATCGGTGAAGATGTTGACCACCTGGTTCTATTAAAATCTCTCTCTCGTACAGAAAAAAGACATTTTCCCTGTCAAACCACGCAAAGGGAAATCAAAGAAAAAAATATATTCATCAAATGAAATACAATCATAGGGACTTACCAAAGTATCCTTTTTCTACATGCGTTCAGTGGACGTGATACTACTTCTGCAGCATTTAACAAAGGAAAGAAACTTTGTATAAAAATGTTCCAAATTAAAGATATGGAACACAACGTGACAGTAGTTAATAAATGCAACTCATCGCTCAATGATGGTTCAAGCAGGAGAATGATTTTTTCTTCTCTGGTATGGAGCACATTCCAGTGAACAGTCCCTAAACAAGTTTAGGTACAAATGCTTCCCAAAATTTGACACTAAAATAAAACCATACATTTCGTCTCTTCCCTCAATTGAAGAGGAAGCCAGGCTACTTTCCTTTCGGTTGTATCACCAAGTGCAGAAGTGGTTTGGGAATGAGTTGAATCCTGAAGTGTGGGACTGGAAACGTCAAGAGAAACCCCCCGTGCCCATCACAACTATGGATGCAGTGGCTCCTGATTCAGTTTTAAGCATAGTGTTTTGCAACAGCAAGACTAACTGGGGAGAAAGATGCGTGTGTCGGAAAGAAGGCATCAACTGCACAACGGCCTGCAATAACTGCAATGGAGTATGCCACAACGACATACCCCATTGAAGTTATTGCCCTGTAGATCATGACGATCCAATAAAAGGAATTGATGAATGAAGTGATGCTAGCTTCCCCATAGATAATCTTTTCAAGACTGACGACGCGAACAATCCCGTGCCGAAAAAAGCACGTGAACCATAAAGTAGGTAAGCTTAAAAAATTATACACAATGAAAATACGGTAGTGAATACATCCAAGTTTATTACATTCGTTTATAAAATTAATAATGACCAATTATCTACATACCAAAACACATCAAAGTCTATTTTCTTGTGTTTAAAGAATGTCGCAATGAGGGAGTGGAGATAATTTAAAGGAAAGCACCTGCAAAGAGACTTGGACGCTACCTCCATAATCAACGCGCATTTAATAGTCAATATATTTGTACGTGTTAAGGTTACGACAAAATGTATTTAATATTCTTTGTACACAATTTAATTTTCTTTAATTTTTGTATTAAACTGTTTTCTTTTCATAAAAGTTAATATTTTCCAAGTTATTTGCAAAAACACAAAAAACCACTTCAAAATCTCTAAACAACCCATGGAGATTATTGCTTTAAAATCAGATATATCCATGGCGTCAAAAATTATTTTTGCTAAAGATATTTGGGTAGATAAATGAGCTAGGATTTTTCTAGCGTATGCACGGCCAGACAACATTTTTTTCTACTGACGTAGTTACGTACAACCAAGTAAATATTTATTTTAACTCACCTCTAGCCATTCTGTACCCAATGCAGCCTAAGTATGATATAAGAATATAGAATCCACCAAGCCTCACAATACAACCTCATAACAATGGATTGGGTGTTGTTGCAACTTTCTCTTAAGCTTTTATATGCAGAGATTTGATAAACGTGAGTATACAAGACTTTTGGCGCACATGCGCGGGTCATCCCCCCATCGCGATGGGGATGATCCGCACATTCGCGTCCCAGGCGTGATGGTTCGCTCCTTTCAAAGTCAATTATCTTTGTTCGTGTTCGATTTATAAAAAAAGTTTAAATGACGTTTTTGTTCACAATTTAGTGCTCTTCAATTTTAAAACTCAAATTTTTTACATAAAATCCTTATTTCTGAAGTTATTTGCAAAAAACCAAAAATGTGTACACATTTTCCAAGATGGCGGCGAAAGCTCAAGTCTGATCGGTGGGGACTTTTGGTATGTTCATTAACATGTCTAAACAAACATCTCTACCAATTTTCAAAACTTTCATATTTTTTTTAGTGATAACACCTATTTTGACTTGGATAATAAGAAATCAGCGTTGAAACATTTCAGATTATACAGCAAATCACGGCAGTTAATATTCCAATAGGTAGAGCGTTGAAAATTTCCTTTCAATTATTAACTGCAGATGTGTATTCCTCCCCACTTATCTCTTGTGAACACTGTCTTTTCTTAGAGTATACCATTATCCATCGGCAGAAAGAAACACCTGTTCGACTCGTCCTTGGGGCCAATACCGTTATATGGCGTAAAGTGGGGGATGTTTGGTGACAATTTCCTCCTCTCCCGTTGACCGTTGCTTTTGACACTTTCCACCCCTCATGAAAAAAGAACTGCAACACCTGTTTGACTCTTCCTTGGGGCCAATACCGTTATTTGGCGAAAAGTGGGGTGCGTCACGATAAGACTAAACTCCTAAATAACCCCCGATAAGGCTAAGTCCTAAATAAAAATGCTAAGGCCAATTTTTAAAACAAAAACTTAACAAATTTATTTACAAAAAAAATTAACATTAATCCATTGAAACATATTCAATTAATCTACTTGCAGATTTACAATGCACACTCCAGGACCCAACTCGGCCCAAAACAGGAGCCTAACAAAACACGTCTCTTCGGCTGGATGTTATAGGCTGATCTCCTTAAATTCTCCAACTCTCTGCCTATATCTTGTGGCGTTTCTTTGTCGGCGACTCTCCCAATTCCCCGGGAATGCGTCTGTTTTTCAGAGACGGGGCCGGCAACCCAGTTGGTGACAGTTCTTCGTACCGCCGAAACTTTATTACATTCCAGGGACAAAGTCGGAGAGCTATCGCTAGGAAAGGCAGCTTTATGACGGTGATAGGAAACATTTTCTGTTTTTCCAAACAGTTATCCTCACCACTTGTTAGGGAAACTGGCTGGCCAGGGATTAAACTTCAGGCCAAAAACTCTTGCACGTGTTTAAAAAAATTGGGAACGTGTTTAAAAAAGTGTTTAAAAACGTGTTTAAAAAACTACCCCGATTAACACACAGCTGTGTGTCGTGCAGCCTGTGAGGTCTTGGGGAAAATAACCCCATACTTCCATTACGCTACATGGGGATGTTTGGTGACAATGTCCTCCTCTCCTGTTGACCGTTGCTTTTGACACTTTCCACCCCTCATGAAATCAGAACTGCCCCCGAGTGGCCACTTTCTGAGGGTTCTGTCTCCTCTTTGGAGGAGACCAAAAAATGTAGCTCTGGGGTTACCAAAATTCCACATCCACATTGAACGCCAGATGCTCCCGTCAAGGGAACGAAGCCTTGTGAATGGTCAGATTATTGTATGACATTTCATTCTCTCTCGCATGCTGTATTGCGCATTATTTACTAAATACACGAAACTCCACATTTTTGTTGCCAAAATATGTCTACGCTTTATCAGTTCAATCCTTATTTTAATGATTTATATCTTAAATGAACCTTTTTTCAACTCTGTTAATTGGAAAAAGTGCGAACTATATCCCAATGGCGGAATCATACTGCTCTAGCGTCTCGTTTGTATTCAGGATAGGTGTGCCCCGAGTATAGACTAAATCCCTTACAATCTGCATCTGTTATAAACCCTAATTACCTCTTTGAAGTTTCAATTACGCCACGTTAGGTGAATCGGATTAGTATTTGTTATTAGCATGTTTTTATTAACTTGCTTTCTTGTTTGTGTGTGTGCTTGTTTGTCCCTTACAAATCTTGCAATCGATGTTTCACTAACTTCCCGACTAGCTAGACATTTGAAACTTTTAGAATAGCTCAGAACACGATGACAATGCATTCTTTTGACACTTTTAGCCATCTTTAACACTAGAACCACCAAGGCGTTCATTTTGACCGTTTTGAAACTTTCACTTCGTGCGAATTTGTTTCTATTAAGATTTTAACTTTCAGCTGCCTTGACTTTTCCTAAAATGCAGTAAGTTATGATATCCCGGTGATAAATTTTCCATGTAGCCAAAATTTATGGAGTATGGGGGTACTATACCTAGAACCACCGAAGCGGTCAAAATGACCGTAGTCATTTTTAATGTATATTTCATATATCTACACTGCTGGCCACTGTAAAGGCAACACCCTGAAGGAAACATGCAAATAACATGAAATTTACAACATGCATTAGCGGAGGTGAGATATGCAAATGATTAGAATTTCAGCGCAGACGCACATCACGCGCGCCTGTGGCGCCACTTCAAAGCGCTATTTAAGGCTTGGAGATTTCGACGATTTCAAGTTCGGCAATTGTGTTTTTCTTGTGGTTTTTTCAAAAAAACGATCAATTATGCCTCGTCGAAAACAGCGATCATCTTTTGATCAAGTATCAGAGTTCGACAGAGGAAGGATAGTGGCCTACCGAGATTGTGGATTATCTTTCAGGGAAATCGGTAGTCGTGTTGGACTAAACCAAACAACTGTAATGCGGATATGTGATCGTTGGATGCAGGAGGGTACGACGGACCGGCGTGTTCGATCGCATCCACCTCAGCGCACCACTTCACGTGATGACAGGCAAATTGTGCGCATGGCAGTGACGGATCGCTCAGTCACATCACGAACCATAGCACAGCACATCAGTCTGTAACGCATCATCCAGTGTCTGCGCGTACCATTCGACGCCGTTTACAGCAGAGTGGTCTGTCCGCAAGACGTCCATTGCTTTGTCTACCCTTGACGCAGAACCACAGATGTCTCCGCCGCCAATGGTGCGATGACAGAAGGATGTGGACGGCAGAATGGAATGAAATTGTCTTTACTGAAGAGTCACGCTTCTGTCTGCAACACCACGATGGTCGCATTCGAGTCTGGAGACACCGTGAAAAGAGGATGCTGAACAGCTGCGTTATGCACCGCCACACTGGTCCTGCACCGGGTATCATGGTATGGGGCGGTATTGGATATCACTCTCGCACACCTCTAGTACGCATTGCCGGTACTTTAAACAGCCAGCGCTACATCTCCGAGGTGTTGGAGCCAGTTGTCCTTCCTTACTTTCAGGGCTTGCCCACAGCCATATTTCAACAGGATAATGCGCGACCACACGTGGCACGCATTGTCCAACGGTTCTTCGTAAATCGCCAGATTGAATTGCTTCCCTGGCCGCCTCGCTCTCCGGATCTTTCGCCGATAGAAAACATGTGGTCCATGGTTGATCTACGATTGACCCAGATTCCATCCCCAGCTGCCACAGCAGATCAACTTTGGCAACGTGTGGAAGCTGCTTGGTCTGCTGTACCCCAAGAACTCATCCAAAGTCTCTTTGAATCAATGCCGAGGCGTGTGGCAGCGGTGATCTCCAACAATGGCAGCTACTCTGGCTACTGATTTTGGCAGGAACCACACTTCACAGAAGTCTATAAATTTAATCATTTGATACTTGGTCAACATGTTATCTACAAAATAAATTTTGTTGCGATATCTCTTGTCTTTCTTGGTGTTGCAATTTGGGTGGCCAGCAGTGTATTATATCGCAAGATGAACTGGATGCATTTATTGGATGCCTATTATACGCGAGAGGACCATTTGAGGCTAAAAATATTGAATTAGAAAGTATGTGGGATAATGTATGTGGGATTCGTATTTTTCCTGAAACCATGTCTCGAAATAGATTTCGTGAAATAATGAGATACATACGATTTGATATAAAGTCAACCAGAAAAAAACGCCTTGAAGATGATAAATTAGCATTGGTATCCGAAATATGGAATCCATTTATTGAGAGCTGTATTTCTAATTATAATCCAGGAGAAAACTTTACCATCGATGAGAAACTTTTTTCAACCAAAGCAAGATGCAAGTTCATACAGTATATGCCACAGAAGCCTGATAAATTTTGTATAAAGTTTAGGATATTGGCAGATGTTGAAACAAAGTATTTACTGAATGGATTCCCTTACTTAGATAAAAATGACGACCGACCAAGCAATAAAAGTTTATCTGAATATGTTGTTCTTCATCTAATGAAACCATACTTCAAGAAAGATTACAACATCACAACAGATAACTTCTTTACGTCATTGCGCCTTGCAGAAAAGCTGAAGTCAGTGAAAACAAGCATTGTTGGCACAGTCAATCGCGGAAGAAAAGAAATTCCTCTGGCCATAAAAAATGAGAAACATGCCTTGTTCAGCAACAAAATTCTTGCCAGAGATGATATAATTTTGACAGTTATCAAAGTAAAGAAGAACAAAAATGTTTTACTGTTAAGTTCACTACACTCATGAGTTACAGTGGGAACTGATGAGAAACACTTCCAGAAACTGTAAAGTTCGATAACTGAACAAAAATTGGAGTTGACATGATCGACCAAATGACACGGAAGTATTCCGCAAAAGCTTGTTCTAGATGGTGGCCACTTTATGTACTTTATAATGTTCTTGATCTCGTGGGCATTAATTCTTACATACTATATAAGAAAGTCACATGCGAAATAACATTCGACGGCGCTACATTCTTTTGCAATTAAGATCCGAGCTGCTAGAATCATATGCGAATTCTATGAAACATCGAAGATTTCATTACCCAGTACATCCTCACTTACTAGTGATAAAGAAGCTAAAAAGAGAAAGCAGTGCCAAAGTTCTAGTTGAAAAGGGAATAAAAAAATGGACAAGTGTAAAGTTTACAGGAAACCAACTTGCGGCAAATGCACCGCTAAAGTGGTAAATAAGATCTTTTGTGAAAATTGTGTGAAAGACATTGTTTAGTTCATTCACATACATGCGGTACATTCTCTACATTTTGGGAAACATTTTAGCTTTATTTTAGCCCAAAAATAACATAGTATATTTGATTTTATTCCGCTGGAAAGAAGAAATTTAACTAAGTATAATATGAGCTATGTATGCGTTAACTCTACATTTATATCCATTCAGTTAATTTCTATTTACCAGGAATTTTCAGCAATTTCCAACAGAATTTGATATCTATCAATTTGTATCGTTCGTATTAATTGTATCAGTTGTATTAACTGTATATTGTATCATTTTTATTAATTGTATAAAGTATAATGAAAATACTATATTGCACAGTGTTTAATTTCATTCATAATTTTTTAAAATTTAAATTTCTTTAAAAAGTGTATACAATTCCTCCTGATAAACCTATTTATTATAAAAATAATTATAACATATAATATTAGAAATGCTGATAATATTAGTAATAAATGATATTAAGAGTAAAAAATGGAAGTAAGCTATAATAAAACACTGTAGACTACATCGGTCAAAAAGACCGCTTCGGCGGTTCTAGGTATACTTTTTTGACAGCGGTTCTAGTGTTAAGCAGATATAGTTCATTTTCAGTTAATTGTGTTTTGTACACTGGTGCAGCCATCTATCGAACGGGACGGGAACGAAAAGTTAAATGCATTTTAACTTCCAATTAACTTCAAGTTGATGGGAGAAATATTCATCAAAAAAAGTTTAAAAAGTATTTATTAATACATAGAATTGTCAAGTTTATATGATTCAACAGAAAATTTAAAAACATGGTATATAAAAAGTTCTTTTTATCTTGTAATTATTTTAATATCAATGGGTAGAAAGTTGCGAGTCTAAGCGGCATTGGTTTTCAATTCTTTTTGGCACCATTTAAAGAAAAAAAATTCTCGTGTTGGGGGCGATAGATAAGAAAATAATTGAATTTGTTTGCAAAAATTTGTTTCAAAATATTTTGGAAATAGAAAACTGGTGTTCTCAGAGGTGTTGGAAAGTTTTGTAGGTGGATATAGGTATGCTTATGTTTCTTTACATGATTACATTCTGTGAATACTTTATGTTTTTTATCGATAAGGTTTTAACAACGTAAATTGCATGGGTTTGATTGAAGACTTCAAGAATATTTTTCTGAGAATTACGACAGCGAATTCTGTTTGTATTACCCATGTTTCAGTAACAGACTTCACTCTATCAGATTTCTCTCCAACAACAGCAAAAAAAATGGGTGGGGATGCAATTATTGAATTGTCATTGCTTGTCATAAATCATTTTTCGGTGTGAGAAATTAGGCAGCAAACAACTCCTTTGCCTTAAAATGTAGCACGTGTGGCAACCCAACTCGCAGACAGCTCCGACGTCGCGTTCTGCGCATCTGGTTCGCGAAGGAGTGGGGATTGCCGCGGACATTGGAACACCGTTCTTGACTTCACTCTCCGTACTAGTGTGGTACGCACGCTTCTCCGCTCCGAATTCACGGCGATGAACTACGAGCCGGGTTTCGTAAAGACTATTGTAAATTTATGTCATGTGTCAAGTTTTAAATAAAAGAACATGTTAATAAAATCTAATTGCTGCTTATACCTTCTGATGTCCGTAATATGGGATTAATAGTTCCCATACACGTATTTTACTCATCGATTGGGTGATTCATCTCTCCTTAAATTGTTGACTCTTGAAAAACCATTGTCCAACTTCAAATTTAGCTGTATTTCCGGTCAGTTATCACACCTAATCCCATGAGCTATCGTTTCCTTACGTGATTTCTAGCAAAATCTGACAACCTTGTAACCTTTGTAAATAGTTTCAGGCTCATTAATAAGCATTTAGTGTAAACCTAAACCATTATCTTACGGAGACAATCGGAATCTCAAATTCACTGCAACAGCTATTCAATTGTCAGAGTATAACAATGTTACCGCCTACCTAAGCAGCAGCTAAATAAACATCGTGTCACGTGTTTTTGGGAAGAACTCTAAAAAACTTACTCGAGTCCAGACGACTACAATAAGTTGTTGTACTATTGCGTGCAAATAGTTGCTTACTTAATTACTTACTTATTTACTTACTTACTAACTTACACACGCACACGCACGCACGTACGCACACACGTACGCACACTCACACACACACACACACACACATGCGAGGATTGTAAATAAAGTAGTGGCAACGTAGCCCAGAAAGTCGTAAAACATCGGTTATGCTCAAACAGGATATCGAAGGAGTGAGATGGAGCTGTTGTCGACGTGTAGAATACATAAAACCGTCGATCCAGTAGAAGGGGTAGTTGCTGCGTGACGTTGAAGTGGACAGTGTCTTTTCTACCGCTCTAAGTCATGTTTACAAAAAGTGATCAGCGGTCGGGGATTAACCTCGAGGTTGCCCGTGGCTACAGCACCATCTGCACCCGGCTATACGACGCAAATGTCCACGTTTTTTGCGGGACAATCTCCCTATCGTGTTGCATGCAATGCTCGTTGCCATGTTGCACGAGCTGTAAATGATCATTTGCGACGGTGGTCTTGGAAGTTGTTGGAACACACTCCGTACGCCCCTGACACGATCTCTTTCCTAAGTTGAAAGCACCCCTTCGAGGCATCAGATTTCCTTACCTGCCGTCTGTGATCCGAGCAGTAGGACGCTTCGTCGCAGACATCAACACACAAAACTTAGCTAACGGTATCCTACGGCTTCCTGATATCTGGCAAAAGGTACAAGACTTTGCTGGTGATTATACTGAAGGAATGTAATGTAATTTTAATTGTACGTTCATAAAAAATGTTTTCCTGGTATGTTGCCATTACTTTATTTACAAACCTTGTATATATATATACAGTATGCCCACTAAAGTCCCTTCCCACCCTCTTAACTTCGGAACGGCTGCTGCTATATCCATAAAAGTGGTGTCCAGGTATAGTAAAGTAGCCATGCGCTACTGAATAAAACCACCTACCGCGCCACCTGGTGGAAAACAGCGGAGTTAGCATTCCTATCTAGAAAACGGAATGAGATAGAGGAAAAAAGTGATTTACAAAGTTGTAGAGCATTATCGATTTAGTAAGAAAAGACATCTTGTGGACATTAATGCGAAGAGTAGAATGGTTAAAAAGCGCATTTGTTTTTTCGTGATTTCCTACACTGTGACGTCCCGAAACTTGAACGGAAGGAGAAATGATTATCTTTCGTGCAAAACACGACACCGCAATGACGTTGAGAAGTTTGAACATCTCAAATAAAGGTATATTGTTAAAATTAGTTGTTTTTTTCTTTCTCAGATCGTTTTCTCACGTCACAATGTAGGAAATCACGAAAACACAAATGCGCCTTGTAACCGTTCTATTTTTTGTATTAATGTCCCCAAGGTATCTATTTGTACTAAATCGATGATTTTCTACAACTTTGTAAATCACTTTTTTCCCCTATCTCGTTCCGTTTTCGAGATAGGATTGCTAACTCCGCAGTTTTCCACCAGGTGACGCGGTAGGTTGTTTTATTCAGTCGCGCATGGCTGCTTTACTATACCTAGACACCACTTTTATGAATATAGCAGCAGCCGTTCCGAAGTTAAGAGGGTGGGAAGGGACTTTAGTGGGCATACTGTATATATATATATATATATATATATATATATATATATATATATATATATATATATATATATATATATATATATATATATATATATATATATATATACACTCTTAAGCAAAAAAAGCCAGGTGATGGTGGAATGGCTAGGGCGCTGGCATTTATTTCATGTCCTGTGGGTTCGAGTCCCACTGTTGGCATGGATGTTTGCAACCGTTCGGAATCGGTTTTAAACTGTAGGCCCCGGTCTAATTAGCCCTCGTGTAGCAAAAAAGTTGACCGTAGAGCTCCAAACCAAACCAAACCAAACCTTTAAAAAAAAAAACGACGATTCCCCAAGTAGGGGAATGCAAATTAGACACAAATTGATATGCATACAGGTTTCGACGGAAAAGGCAAAATTTAAAACTTTGGTGGCCAATGAATTAACATGTGACGCTGCAGCGCATCTTAACTGCTCAACGGCAAGATATTAAAGAGCAGAAATTTCGATTCCATGTCTTAAACTGTTTAAGAATTTCATTCTGTGTACTCAGGTAGACAGTAACTATGCCTAGCATACAGGAGCGCGAACAATATGCGCAGATGTCAGCATTTGGGAGAAGACGTGTAGTTGGGCTCAAAGAAGCCGGTTGGTCTAATCGGCGAATCGCTCGACATTTGGATAGATGCGATGCCACTATTAGACGTTGTTGGCAGGAATGGGTGAACCATGGTCGAACACAGTGTCAAGAAAGAAGCAGTCGGCCTTGAGAAATGACACAACGTGAGGACCGAGCAATCGTCAGAGCGGCACTCGCAGCCCTAGATTCATCATTATCATCGATCATACGTGCAACTGGTGCTTCAGTGACCGTAAGGACCATTCATAGGAGGCTCAGAGAAAGGGGGCTAAGCTCACACACCTCTTGCGCCGACTACCTCTGTACACCGATAAGCCCGTTTGCAGTGGTGTCGGGCACATTCGACCAGGAATGTCACTGACTGGAGTAGAATTGTCTTGAATGACGAGTCCCGCTTCGAATAGAGCCCTAATGACCAGCGAATACGTGTCTGGAGACGCCCCGGATAACGGTGGGATACCAACCTGACTATCTTCCGTCACACTGGCCAGGAATGATGGTCTGGGGTGCCGTTTCATTTTACAACAGGACCCCTTTCGTTGTCATCCGCGGCACCCTTACAGCACAGCGGTACGTCGACGATATTCTTCGCCCCGTTGTGTTGCCCTTCATATCACGCCATCCTGGGCCTACATTTCAGCAAGATAATGGCCGCCCGCACATGGCGAGAGTTTCTACTGCTTGTCTTCGTGCTTGCCCAACGCTACCTTGGCCAGCAAGGTTGCCGGATGTCTTTCCCAATGAGCACGTTTGGAGCATTATGAGCAGGGCCCCTCAACCAGCTGGGAATTTTGACGATCTAACGCGCCAATTGGACAGAATTTGGCACGATATCCCGCAGGAGGACATCCTCCACCTCTATCAATCAATGCCAGGCCGAATAACTGCTTTCCTAAGGGCCAGAGGTGGACCAAGGCTTTATTGTCTTTTTCACTTTGTGAAGCACTTTCTCTTGAATAAATCATCCAATTATTTATCAAATTGTAATCATTCGTTTTTCTCAACATGTATATCACATCTACCGACTTTTGTCCCATTCGGATAACTCCTTCTTGTTGCGCCTTTTTTTGTATAAGAGAGTATATAAATTTATTTATATATTTCTCTTTGTCTTTATAAATTTGCTTTGTACAGTGCATTACGAAAAATATAATTAAACGAAATGGAGCAAAAACACATTTCATAGCCTACGTTATGTCTATTATGAAATAAAATAAAATATAGAGTACAGTGATTTCCGCTTATAAGAATCACGTTTGTTATTACTGTTTGTGATTCTTATAAGCGGTTGATTCTTATAGCCGGAATTTAGGTTTTTGGACAGGAACACACACACCAATATATACATATATTAGATAATTTACTATAAAATACTCTTTAATTTACGTTAATTGTCTTTTATTAAAATTATTTTAATAATTTTAAAAATACAACTTAATTTCTAGACCCATAAGTAGATACACGTGATTATAGTAAGAGAAGAAAAAATCCAATATTTGTTACAACATACCTGCTTAACAGTTTAACATTTCAACTATTGGAAGGGTGCAAGAAACAGTTTTCTATGGTAGTTTGACGCAATGAAGTTTTCAGGACGCTGTTTATACCTCTTTCAATACAAAGACCAAGATTCACCTTCTAGCTTACGTTTTGATAACGTCCTGAATCTAATAATGTCACGTTTTCTTAAGTGATAGTGGAACTTCCCCGAAGATTTATGTGTTTCAGGGTTCAGGAAGCTGCAACCAGGATGTGGGAGGTGAAAAAAAGGAGTCCCTGTCTTTGTATGTCAGTGGAGAAAAATGAAATCGGATCCGCACGGGTAGGATGCTCCTGGGTCAAGCTAATAGGACAGTGTTTAGCTAAAGCGTTTAAGGGGAAACTATTATGTTATGTCTAACAAAGAAAGAAATGCATTTTAAGACTATATTCCATCCCATCTTATCAATTTTTCTTTAAAAAAAAAAGAAAGGACTTCGTGCCTTTTTAGGGTTTAAGTGGCTTTTTTAGAAAAATGAAAGGAAAGCGAAGAGTGTAAACTGATTCCTATAACCGGTGGATTGATTCTTTACAGCGAAAATTTTAACATGGAAATAATACATTTGTTTTTGTTTTTGCGATATTGATTCTTATAAACGGTTGATTCTTATAACCACTGATCACTATAAGCGGTGGTTACTGTATATTCTTTTTTAATTACACGGTTGGGAAACAAACTTAAAATTGCTTATCACCCCATCTTTATAAATTTCAAAGGAGGAGAAATCGTCCTGTCAGTGTAATCTTAATACCATCTAAGAATTGTATTAACCAGTTTCTAACTGCATTTTAAAAACAGACAAAAGACTTTTATTAGCAGTGAGTAAACTTTTATTTTAGTACATATGGATTACATAATATTTTAGAAGAAATATTCTAAAAGCATCTTGCAGGATAAAGCAAAAGGAGCTATTAAAGCTTAATACGATGTTGGAAGTACGGAGGTGTACGACATGAAGACAACGAAAACTGGGAATTTAAATAGTTTCATACAACAGATTTCTGCCCATCGTAATATCTGGTATTCCTGATGACATCTTTGCTTCTTCTGGTCACTTTTCTTGGTCTCCTTTCTCTTGCATGTTGCGTCAGATTTCTGTTTCGAAGCCAGACGTCAAGAAGAGTGAACATGCCTTCAAGAAAATCACAAACTGATAGTAGAGAAACACCAAGCCACATCCCCAAGTACCCTCCAATGACGCTGAACAGTTCCAGACTCTGGAAAAAGTACGAGATAAGTTTCTGCCTTAGATAAAAAATGAACATCACGCAAGATATCTTTATTTGAGAGATACTCAAGTTAAAACTCCCGTTTCACAAATTCAAAAGCCAGTAACTACCGACGACTGCCTGGACCGAGTTTCGAACTCGGGTTTCCCAACCTGTAGATCTGTATTCTACCAACTCAAAGATTATGGCAGTGTAGAGAGCTGTCTTTTTCTAATTTCATTCCTTACACAATCTCTTCTGCTTTTGACGCCAGTCGGACGTACCAACCTCGAAGGTGGTCCGTTATCAACGAAAATTATCCTGGCCTTCTAGAGAGGTGTTATTTTTAATCGATCGCGTATTCTTAGATTCTTTTTGAAGCGGAGTATGCAAGATATTGCATATTTTACCATTTATTCATTTATCTAGTTATTTATTCCATCATTGCTGATTTTTTTTCCATCGCGAATATATGACATGGTATTCCTACCGATGCAATATCGATCTTGCCCATGGCTAGGTGCCATGGTAATGATCGTTAGAAAGAACGATAACGAACTGGTAGGAACAGTATCACAAATATTCATGATGGGAAAATAATCTGCATCGTTGGAAAAAAATAAATAATGGAAAAAATATTTTCTGCTCTAGCGAAGTCCAGGGCCTTTCAGCCATTAGTACTATCTATGGCAGACCGATAAAGATTCTATCTGGTCAACAGTATAACTATCAAACTTTTCGGATGATTCGAAGTCTACGATGTCACTAAGTCTAGGGTAACGTCAGGTGGGATCTAGTTATTTCTGTAAGTCCACATAAAGGACACACTGGCGATCTACCAGTCTAATACGATGATAATGCTTCTGGAAACATATGTGGAAAAAGTGTATGTGCATGTCAATATTTTGCGACGTTGATATCAAACTCAAAGGGAGAATAATTGAAAATAAAGCTCTCTAAATTGAACGAGAAAATTTTTGTATCTGGGTCGAGTTTTTTCAAATGCTGATCCTGAAAAAAAAGGTCGAAACAAGTTAATAAGCATAGACTAACGATATAATTATATATTTTCTCGTAGCCTACTGTTCAATTTCTGGAACTCATCACTTGAATGCATCGGATACCGGAAGAAGGGGTGCACTTTGACGAGTTCTTAAGTATCTTCCAGTTTAACACGGGAAGAAGAAAAAAATGAATTTATTCATTAACACCTTGGGGCGTATTTCGGATCACAAACCCAGTTTTTTAAAATCTTTTTGTTTTAACACAAAACTTTAACCGCTTCTTTATGTGGTTGGGCACTTATTTCTAACAAAAGAGAAGGTTGTATGTGAAAGGAAAAGACCTGATGTTTGCATTATGATTAGGAACAAAATTAAACCGGTTAGACTAGTTTCCTCCGATTGGGCCTTTCGGTAGGGTAATCCTAAGGGCCTGTTTATATAGCAGTCCGTTAGCGTAATCGTTACATTTTAACCAATCATAAAGTTGAGCGCTATGACGTCATCCGTTGACTCACGTATCATCATCCGTGAACACTCCATTGACCTTTTACGCTTGTGCTAACGGACTGCTATGTGAACAGGCCTTAAATGATCCTAGGAGCTGTTCACATTGCGTCTGTCAGCGTCAGCGTTACTCGTATTGAAATATATTTAACCAATCACAAACCTCCAACCGATTAGTCTCGAAACTGTTAAGGTCTGTGATGGGTTTAAATTATGTGAATACGAGTAACACTGACGCTCACAGATGAAGTGGGAAAAGGTTCTTAATCACACTAAAACCATCAGCGTTGCGTATCGTCAGAGCTACTCGTCCCGAAATGATTTTAACCAATCTCAGACGAAACTGTTTGGAGGTCTGTGATTGGTTAAAAGAATTTCGATACGAGTGACGCTGACGTTACGCAACGGTTACGAACTCAATGTGAACAAGGCCTCCCAGATATTCGTGCTGGCGCTTGAGGCATTCTGTTGCTCATTGTCTCCAAGGAAAGTCGCCGTTTGAATCTCCTGCATATAGATGTGTTCTACTGTTTTTGAGACTTTTTGTGATTGACAAATTTTTGTTAAAATAAATATTTTTTTTTGAGTTTTTTAGTCTGATAGGAGGGGGAAATTTAAAATTTCATGCTTCTCCTGTGAAGAATCAAAATTGATTCTCCCCAATTAACACAATCCTTTCCTAAAATTAGCGATCTCTAGTGAAACACCGGCTACATAAACATGCGCTCGTCGCCACGGGCAGAAGGTAACAGCAACAAAAGGGCGGCCTGAACAAAAGGCTGTTGACAATGAAGCCGAAGCTACGCCACGTCAGTAAGTCTGCGATGTGACGTTAAAGTTGAAAGCCTGATTCGCTTCGCATCCCATTGATTGACCTTTGCCAACCGGGCCACAGCCCGGTTGGAAAAGGCAGTGAGCCAGTGATCTAAACGTCGCTGGTTCGATGCCCGTCGCTGACAAGGGCATCGACGTGTACACTAATGGCGGCTGATACACGGAAAATATCTGTCGTAGCTGCAATTTCCTCCAAGTCCCCAAAATATTTCTGGAGGTGCGGGGTCAAGTGTTCCAGTCTCGTCACTTGACTCGGTTCAAAATTACGGGACCGATGTTCTTCGAGGTCAAGTCAGACTCCAGCCCTAGTGATACCTCGCCAAGTGAAGCTGCTTAATACCCTTTGCCATGGACCAATGTCCTTTGACTTGGTGTAGGTTTTCCTACACCAAGGGGATTGGAAACAACAAATATAAAGTCTCTTCATGCCACTATAAAGCCATCACGTTTGCAAATAATTTCGCACTAAATACTGTATCAGGCAAGTGAGCATTTAATTTCGAGGCAAATACATCAGAATATTTAGTACTTTGTTGCGCACAAGAAAAATGCCCAAACAAAACCAATTAACACTCTCGTGCTTGAGGTTTCTAGTTATCTTTCTCTACAATGACTGTTTTTTTAGTCCAGGATCACTCTTGATACGATATACGTGTCAATTGGTTTGTTTGTGATTGGCCTTTTTTACAAACTGTCATACATCCGATCAGGGTAGAGACGATCAACTGTGGCACCTGAGGCAAGTTTTAAAAACGGCGCCTTTTCGACATTTTAGAAATGGTTTAAGGAAACATATCACTATTAGAAATAGTCTATTTAATAGAATACGGGCTATTTTTAGAAAAAAATTGTGTCAAACAAAAAGGAAAGATTTACATATTTATAAAAAAAATAAAATTTAAAAAATTACAGAACTTAAAGAAAGCAAATAAAATAAAAAAATTTGAATATAACACGTTATGTAACACAAATAATTACCAAATCCTTTTATGAGCCTTTATTATAGCAAATTGCTTTATTGCATCTTTATAATTTACTGTTTTAGATACCTTAAATTTAGAAAATTTAGATATTTTTACTACTACTAGTTTTGACGTTTATTTCAATTCGGTACCTGAGGCGGTCGATTCATCGCCTCACCTGTGGGACCCACCTTGCACCGAATGCTCTAAGTTTGGAAAAAGGCAGGTCAGAACAAAAAACTAAATTTTAAATCCCTCACACGTTTGGGAGGGATCTTTCATTTTATTAACAGGTTGCAATGATTTGTTGTCTGTGCTTATGCACTGTAACGTTTAAAAATGTAACATCATCTGCGAAGATAGCTGTATAATAATACACTGCCAATATTATAATAAATTCAAATTTATGTATATATTGTGAAGAATCCATTGATTTTCACAATCTTAAAGAACAAGACCCCCTTCTTATCATGCACGTTCCAGGAAAAAGTAACAGTGAACCTGAGGGCGGATCCAAACAGCTGTTGACGCTAGACCAATCAAAATCCAGAGAAATGAGGTCACTTTTAAAAGGCGCCAATTAGAGCCCTTTTACATTTAGAGCGATACCAGCGCCAAAATTCAAAGTGCGTGCTACGACAGTTAAAAAATTCAGTTAGCTCTGAGTTTTCACGCTGAGACTGGGTACTCCGGCAATTGCAGCCGTGACTTCGTTTGAAGTCCTCGGTGAGGCAAAGTGTTTACTTTCGATTCGGAGAAGAATCGTTCGACACCTCGTCGACATACTTCAGGCAGAAGTATATTGAAGGCTGAGTTTAGGATCTCAAGCTAAAAGGTGCTACTCAGGCCTCGCAGCCTATAATTTAAATTCTGGATAAGTCCTTGTGATAGGCGAATAGTTTTATTGACTTCCTGTCGACCTAGCTTGTTTTATGATCCCAGAAGGATTTGGACAATTGTTGAGTTTCTGTGAACTTCAATTCTCGCAGGTGATCGTAAAGCATCCTGAGTTCCCGTGCACGATCTAAAGAACTTTAGTGCCTGAGTGCAGTTAGACATCTAATATAAACTGAGGTGTGGTAGCTGACTTGTATATCCGCACAGCATTAGAGAGCATCGCTCCTGTAATTTTCATCAACTCAATCATCATGTAAATAAATCGGTCATTTTAAATATTATAAGATTGTATAGCTGATTTCTTTCCGCTACCATTCGGCGAATTCTTTACAATATATATATATATATATATATATATATATATATATATATATATATATATATATATAGCCTGTATTCATGGAGTATGTTCATGTATTTTCATTTGTTCATTTGATTTATGTATTGTTTGTTTTGTTCTGTAGAAGGCAGCACGATACCGCTGTCTTTTATGTTTTTGTAAAATGTTCTAAGCATGAAGCTACAGAGCTTCATGGGCTTCTGTAGCTTCATGGTTCTAAGATACTACCGGTTTTGGTAGTTACGTTGTTTTCTGGATCTGTTTTCTGGCGTTGTTTTCTGGCTGGTAGTTTGAAATTCTCTGTTATTATGTGTCAATAAAAGTCTTATAGCCGACCCATTTGTGCGTCTTGGCTCGACATTATTTAGTTTCGAAGAACATTTTGGGAGCCACTCGGCGAGATGTTTTGATTCCACTGTTGAGATAAGTGGAAATTTTTCGTTTTGTTCTTAAGTCGTAAGAAAGTTTTGATTTGTTTTGATAAGTTCCGTAATGGAAAATGAAGAGAAAATTAGGGCCAGAGGCCAGAAAAAAGGCTTCCTTAACGAAGTTAAAACTCTATTTAGAATCAAATTCTGAAATAGAAGATGTTTATTTAGAAATTAAAGTTATAATTCGTTCAAAGATAGAAGGGATGGATTCATTGACCGAAATTCGGCAAAATAATTCGAATGTTGTTGTTCGAAGTGTTGATGTGAATAACAGAAACGGAACTGTTAAGTTACCTAAAATTACAATTCCATCCTTTACGGGAAATTACTTAGATTGGTTGAATTTTAAAGATTTATTTAAATCTACAGTGCATGATAACGATTCGTTATCAAAAATACATAAGTTCCAGTATTTAAAAGGTTTACTTTCGGGACAGCCGCTGATTTAATCAAGCACCTTCCGGTGTATGAGAATAGTTACGATGAAGCATGAGAAAAAATAGAGAAACGCTATGATAATAAAAAGCATATCTGTACCGCTTTAATCAATACTTTTCTGGAACAAAATAAGCTTTCCGAGCCAAATGTCGTAAAATTAAGAAAATTTGCTAACGTTGCGGATGGAGTTATTCGGGGTTTAAAGGCATTGCATGAAGGAGCTAATTCAAGAGATTTGTGGTTAATACACCTTTTGTTAGACAAGGTAGATTCCGAAACTCGAAAATTATGGGCTCAAGAAAAGACAGAAATAGAATCTCCCACATTTGAATACTTTTTAGAATTCTTAAACAACTGTTGTTCTTATTTAGATGTTTCGAATTCTCATAGCATAGTAAAAACGAAAGTGACTAACAACGTAACTAATGTTAGATCTAATAATAAGAGTAAATGTTTAAAATGTTCTGGAATGCATAGCATTTCGAAGTGTTATAAATTTAATGCTATGCCAATCTGTTCGAAAAGAATTCGTACGAATGAATGCTTTGTGTTATCGATGTCTGAAAGGCTCGCATCAAATTAAAAGCTGCTTTTCTAAATCTGTTTGTGAAGTATGTAATAAATCATCCCACCATACTAGTTTCCACGAATTCGCTTTCGATTCCCATACGACGTGTGTTAAAAATGATACGCCAAATCAAGAACTGCTGGTAAATACCAACATCGCTTTGAACGCAGCGAGGGAAAAATTTGTTGGCTTGCTTCCAACTGCAATTGTTTCAGTGAATGATGCACGAGGAAGATCAGTGGGTTGCACAATTCTTTTAGAATATCTTTTAGAAATGTATCGCCAGATATTAATATCTGCTTCTGATCAAGCTTTTCAACGAATTTTGTGGAGATACAATAAATCCGATCCCATTCAAGAGTATAAGCTGCAAACTGTCACATATGGTCTAAAATGTGCTTCTTTTCTTGCAACCCGATTTTTAAAGTAAGGGCCTGTTCACATAGGAGTCCGTTGCGTTGCGTTAAGGAAAAGATGACGTTGAGACGAAAACAAACCAATCATATGCCTCCAAACGATTAGCAATGAAATTTTTAACGCTATGATTGGTTTATTTTCGTCTCAACGTCATCTTTTCCTTAATGCAACGCAACGGAGTCCTATGTGAACAGGCTCTTAATTGCGAATGACGCTCGTCCTGTTTATCCTGGGGCTGCTTTTCTCATTGAAAATTCCTTTTAAATGGACGACCTCTTGGGAGGTGCCTGTAACGAAAATGAAGCTGCTAAGGTATGCCAAGAAATTATTTTTCTTTTGGAAAATAGAGTTTTTTATTTAAGAAAATGCAGTCTAACTCAATGGAGCTCTTGAATGCGATTAAAACTGATAATGTCAATGAAGTGTTCGAATTGAAGGACGGTGAGCAATTCAAGGTTTTAGGATTATGTTGGAATCCTAAATCTGATTATTTTATTTTTAAAGCTAATTTTTACTTCGAGAACGAAATTACTAAACGGAAGTTCTTGGCTTAATCTGCTAATCTGTTCGACCCACTAGGATTATTATCTCTATGCACCATTTCAATCAAAATCTTCTACCAGCAACTTTGGTTGCTAAAGTTGGGATGGGACAGTCCTCTTCCGGCGAATTTCGATGAAAGGTGAAAGAATCTCCAGAGAGAGTTCGATTGCATCTCCGTAATCAAAATTCCCTGACGGAACCACACTAGAGGCTTAGAGATAACTATCCATGGGTTTGCAGACGCTTCAGAATTGGCCTATGCTGCGGTGTTGTACGCAGTACAAAAGGATATTGATGGTGATTCCAAAGTGACCATCCTTGCGGCAAAGACAAAAGTTGCTCCACTAAAGCCAATTTCAATCCCCTGTAGCTGAACGGTGCTCGGTTGTTGGCTAAACTCTTCTCTACGATTTCACGTATCCCAAAAGATTATACCATCACTTTCCACTCCTGGACAGATTAACGTGTGGTTTTGACATGGTTGTCTTATCCCCCTAGGAATTGGAAAGCTTTCGTTGCCAACAGAACAGTCGAAATTATCGAACTAGTGCCATCTGAACGCTGGCGGCACTTTCCTTTGAAACAAAACCCAGCTGACATAGCCTCTAGAGGGATTTCACCTAAAGCTCTACCAGACTGTAACCTTTGGTGGCATGGGCCTGACTGGTTGTCAATGAGTAAAGGAAATTGGCCCATAGAGACACAAATGGCTGACTTTTCTAGTGACTCTAAGGTTATGATCGAAAAGAAGAAAAATTCTATATTTTCTGCAAATATCTCAAATGTAAAACATGATAATGTTATTGATCTATTATTTGATAATTTTTCTACACTAAGATTGTTACTGTTTTAGCTTATTGTGTTCGCTTCTTCACCCATTGTAAGAGGCGAACGATCGATTTAGGTAAAACAACTGATTCAAAAGGTAAGGTTTCTCCTATTAATGCCATGGAGAGAATCCAAGCTTTTGAACAAAATTATCTTGTATGTTTAAGGTGTGTATTTATTTGAAGAATTAAAATGTATGAAAGATAATAGAGATATACCGACGAAGAGTAAACTAAAAAATCTTCATCCTTTCATGGATCAAGATGGTCTGTTACGGGTGGGAGGTCGGTTGAGACATTCACCTCTCCCTTTTCATGCAAAGCATCCCGTCATCTTGCCTGATAAACATAGGCTTAGTGATTATTTGATAAAACAATTTCATATAACTTATTTGCACGCTAATCTTACCTTGTTATTGAATATTTTATTGCAGAATTACTGGATTGTTGTTGTGCTAGGAAACTAATCAAGAGTTATATCCATAAGTGTATTGTTTGTCATAGATATCGTTTTGCATCCAATAACCAATTGATGGGAGATCTTCCGCGACAACGTGTCGTGCCTAATAGACCATTCTCGGTCTGTGGGGTAGAATTTGCTGGGCCTATTTATATGTTGAAATTTCGGGGTCGAGGTGCTAAAAGTATAAAAGGTTATGTTGCTTTATTCATTTGCTTTAGCACAAAGGCGATTCATCTGGAATGCGTCAGTGATTTGACCTCCGAGGCTTTTATTGCTACCTTGAATCGGTTTAGTTATCGCAGAGGGTCCCCACGTCACATTCATTATGATAATGCCACTAATTTTTGAGGTGCGAAAAGGAAAAGTCTGAATTGTATAAAATTGTGTCAAGTATCAACAGGGAGGAGAACATTTGTTATTTTCTCTCACAAGCTATTCAGTGGCATATGATACCTCCTGCCAGCCCTCATTTTGGGGGATTGTGGGAATCGGGTAACAAATCGGTAAAGTCCCATATGAAAAGAGTAATTGGTGACCACAAGTTAACCTTCGAAGAATATGCCACTCTGTTTTGTAAGATTGAAGCAGTTTTGAATTCAAGACCCTTGTCTCCTACCAATGATGAATTAGACAATTTAGAAGTTTTAACTCCCGCACATTTCTTAATATGTGAAATAATTACTTCCCCTCCTAAGCAGGTCGACTCCCAATATCTGCCCTTACGGTTTCGCTGGGACCTTATTAAAAAATGAAAATGAACATTTGGAAAAGGTGGTATCAGGACTATCTGAGCTCTCTTCAAAATCGTAACAAATGGCATATCCTCAAATCAAATATAAAGATGGGTGACGTGGTGTTTCTCAAGGAAGATAATGCACCGCCTTCATGTTGGCCTCTGGGCAGAGTAAATGAAGTTCATACAGGTTTAGATGGAGCAGTGCGAGTTGTCACCATTAAAACTTCTAAAGGTTATTTTAAAAGGCCTATCGTTAAACTCTCCCCTCTACCGATTTGTCGAGAATAAATTCTTGAGGGTGGGAGTATGTTCATGGAGTATGTTCATGTATTTTCATTTATTCATTTGATTTATATATTATGTTTGTTTTGTTCTGTAGATGGCAGCACGATACCGCTGTCTTTTATGTTTTTGTAAAATGTTCTAAGATACTACCGGATTTGGTAGTTACGCTGTTTTCTGGCTCTGTGCTGGTAGTTTGAAATTCTCTGTTATTATGTGTCAATAAAAGTCTTATAGCCGACCCTTTTGTACGTCTTGGATGGACATTATTTAGTTTGGAAGAACAGCCTCTTTTATAAATCATTTATTTTTCTGAATGTTTATTTTCTTTTTTAAGAAATTTAAATATGATATATTGTACAGTTATTTACTTTACCATTGGTACAATTAGGTGATTTATAGAATGATAATGAAAGTAGACCCACTAGTTTAGAAACGAATATAACAAAAACCATTGCTTTTGGAACATAGATCGAGAAATCATTCGGTAAAACATGCAACTCCTATACTTACTTCAAATTTCGCATTGTACGTGGTCTTCGTAATCTGGAACTTATCAAAATGTATGTCGATATCAAGAGATGAACACCTGTAAAATATTCGATGACTTTGTATTAAAATATAAATTATTTACTGTAAGATATGAAAGAAAATAACGATTAGTGAGAAACATAATATGCAAAAGTTTTCATGTTAATACGCTTTAAAGAATTTATATTTGCTCAACATTAACCGAGACCAGTCTCTGTTTTGTCTACGCATTTAAATAAAAAGAAAATATAGTAATGGTTTCAGGTGTTTATACAGTATTCGTTGACTTAACACAACCTCTAAAGTCATCATATTCAAGACTTGCTTTCCCTCGTTCAGATTAAACGTGTTAGATTTCATGGGGAGAAAAATTGAATAAAACTTTTATTTCTTTCAGTTGAATATAGGGAAATATTGGATTAAACCGTATAGAATGAAGAAGACCTTCTAATGCAGTGATTTCCAACCCATGGGCCGAAACACTTCAGTGTGCCGTGAGATCCGTCACGGGTGCCGCGAGATATTTTTGGGATTCACAAGAGAATATTCAAGGGACCTTCAAATTCGATATTTTAAAATTTTCAATTTTTAATTCTGTACACAAAATGAGAATAATTTATTTTCTTTTTTTATTACATTGAAAATCCTTAAAATTCAAAATAAGGAATTTTTTGCAGAATAATACCTTTTTTGAAATTTCAAAAATTCGAATTTTTTCTCAAAATATTCCATGCGCATTCCATATCAGTTAAAAACCTTACACTTTTTATTATAAGTTTTCCGAATAAATATAGATAGAATTGTGCTTTATTTATTTATTTTTTGTGCAAGTCTAAAGTATTTGTTAAAGTAATTGTTTTCTATTCTGCCTGATATATACTAGTGGTTAGCCTGGGAAAAATGACGTGTTAATTTCAATTTTTATCAATTTACATCTGTAAAGTCAATATTATTTGTATACTTAATAGCTTCTCTACTTTCTTTTATTTAAATTATACACATTTTAATTATTTAAAATTTAAAATAATAATCGGATGGTGATAAAATGTATATCACGAGAAAGATCATAAAAATTCCTTTAAAACAAAATATTTTTCTCATCTTTACCTCTATTTTCTGATTTTTGATGAATTTTTATATATTTATATTTTTTGGTATATATATATTTATATTTATATTTTTTGGCATTAATTGCATACATTGACCATTGTATTTAATTTGAATGTACTCCGTAGCGAAGTACGGGTTCTAACATATCACTAAGCATGCGTCGAGGTTGAAACTTTCCGAAAATACTAAATTTGACACTATTGTAATATCTGGATAATATATATGTATTATATGGTTAAAATATAAATAAATATATTAAAAAAATAATATAATGAAAAACTGTTTTACTGTGAAAAAGATTCTCTGATTCAATTTTTCTTAAATTAACGACGATGAATGAATCACGGTGAATGAATGACTCTCTCATGTTTACATTTTCAAGTTCTGAGTATATAAAATGAATACTTCTTATTAATTAAAATGAAACACTATGATAACTTGAAAGGTGGCGGAAAAGATAATTTTCTAATGAATACAAATATCACATCGAAAATGCGTTACAGTGAAAGATATGTTATGCTGAGAACAGTTTTAATCACTAGTGAGCTGTTTTGAAATTGTCATAACCGTTTATTACAGCCGTCTAAAAATCGAAATAAAGTTGCTTTGTGCCTATATTACGTTGTTTCTAATAAATTATCTGGGTTTAGATAGCAAATAATCTTTTTTAATTTTACTTTTAACTTGTTAAGCCTAACTCATAAAACAAAATGGATGCCATAGGCTGATATTGTCACGTGAAAACTGACAAGACGGTTAAATACACAGACGTGGAGTATAGAAATTTTATTGGAAGTAATGAAGTGCTATCGGAGTGATAGTACAGAGCAAGACTGCCTCTCAACTGGAGTGCAGCATCTTATATATCCTAACAGAACATTCAAATTAATTCAATTTACATATACTGGAATATTCTGGAAATTTCCAGAAAGGAGATTTAAATTAAATAAATAAAAAGCAGCCCAGAACCGGCGAGATTCGAACTAAAGACCAAGCGCTCCGACGGCAACAGCGCTGCCTCCCAGCCACAGGTTCACTTTCAAGAAATGGAAAATGTGGCAATATATTTATGAAGCGGTTGCTCCGGAAGCGTTCCAGATAGAGGGACAGAACTGGGCTATTATTAGGATATATATATATATATATATTAATTAAAGTATTTACTTTATTTCATGGGCTATAAATTCGAAAAATATAATGTATGTGTGTATGTGTGGAGAACACCAACACAAGCGTAAAATTCTGGCTGTCTCATCTCAACTGTCTATCATGGAGATAGATCTATCAGGGTTTGGGATGGCATCTCATGATTTTCTTCAGGCCCTATTGTAACCCTAAAAGGGAGATTGAATGGGAAGGACAATGTCGAGATTTTAGCTCACCAGTCCATCTTATGGTGCAAACATTGTTTCTTGCAGGAGATGGTTTTTTCTAGGATGATAATCCCCCTATACATACAGCTAAATCTATCAAGTATTGGTTTGAAGAGCATGAAAAAGAAGTCAAATATCTTATCTTGCCATGTACTATCCCCCGGCTTTATATCATCCAACCCCTGTGATCTGTATAAGCGGATAGAGCCAGGTATAGATATCCACCACAGTATCTCTACAGGAATTTTCATGATTTTTCCATGAAGAATGGTATAATATATTCTCAACCACTATTCATGGCTTGTATTATCCAATTCCAAGGTGAATCAGGTGGTATTACATAGCAAAGATGTTCCTGTGCCGTATTAATAAAGGTTTTCATGATGTTTCTTAGTGTTTCCATTAATTTGATAACCACCGGTATATATATTCATTATTGGGCCCGTATTCTTAGGATACATGCTATCCCATCCCGTAAGGAAAAGGTTAATGATAAATAACGCGTTTTTGAATTATTATGTTTAATAACAGGAACGAAAAAATTGTTTCAATAAGCTCCAATATAAGAACAAATGGTTAATTAAAAAGTCTTAGTGAAGTGCGTTTCTTAAAAGTGACGTTTTAAATAAAGCAATCGTAATATATGAATCATTATTTTACGTAAATTGATAATGTAATATTAAAAATTTATATTTTCCATTTACAACATAATAGTTTGAACTAAACATAAATTTCAACTTGTAACAGACGTGATTACATAAGCATTGAAATAGACAATGATCTTTGTCATTGGTGCGCACACTGTGGGTTGCTATCCACAGGGGAGGAGTGGTAAAAAAAATTTGAGGGGGCCCGGATAATTTGAGGGAAATTTATGTCATATTAAATCGTTTATTTTTTAAAAAACGCTTTAAATTTTCTAAAATTACATATCTTTAATTTCTTAATTATTTTTAAAAAATTATGTTGCTACCAAAAACAAATTTATTGGGGGTCAAGAGGTTTTTTATTTAAAGAAAGTGTGTCGCGGTCGAAAAATGTATACGCACCACTGATCTTTGTGATTTACAAATTGATGTTATTTTCAATCAATAATTTCACAACATTTTACTTACAGATCGTTAAAATACTTTCTTCCTTCACAGTCATGCTAAAAGGAAAAAGGCAAATTTTAAAATACATTTCAAGTTATGATATTTGAGAAAACTGTTATACTGAAAATTTCCGAGTGAACTAATAAAGTCACACGTTTTTAAGCAATTTAAATTTTTATTAATGATATGAACAACAAAGTTGTATATCTTAGCATTTTAGAGTTCATTATGTTCCTCTTTTTCTCATACTAATTTTAATTTTACATATGAAAATTTCATTTCATTATCTGAAATACACTGCTGGCCACTGTAAATGCAACACCCTGAAGGAAACATGCAAATAACATGAAATTTACAACATGCATTAGCGGAGGTGAGATATGCAAATGATTAGAATTCAGACGCACATCACGCGCGCCTGTGGCGCCACTTCAAAGCGCTATTTAAGGCTTGGAGATTTCGACGATTTCAAGTTCGGCAATTGTGTTTTTCTTGTGGTTTTTTCAAAAAACGATCAATTATGCCTCGTCGAAAACAGCGATCATCTCTTGATCAAGTATCCGAGTTCGATAGAGGAAGGATAGTGGCCTACCGAGATTGTGGATTATCTTTCAGGGAAATCGGTAGTCGTGTTGGACGAAACCAAACAACTGTAATGCGGATATGTGATCGTTGGATGCAGGAGGGTACGACGGACCGGCGTGTTCGATCACATCTACCTCAGCGCACCACTTCACGTGATGACAGGCAAATTGTGCGCATGGCAGTGACGGATCGCCCAGTCACATCACGAACCATAGCACAGCACATGCAGTCTGTAACGCATCATCCAGTGTCTGCGCGTAACATTCGACGCCGTTTACAGCAGAGTGGTCTGTCCGCAAGACGTCCATTGCTTTGTCTACCCTTGACGCAGAACCACAGACGTCTCCGCCGCCAATGGTGCGATGACAGAAGGATGTGAACGGCAGAATGGAATGAAATTGTCTTTACTGACGAGTCACGCTTCTGTCTGCAACACCACGATGGTCGCATTCGAGTCTGGAGACACCGTGAAGAGAGGATGCAGAACATCTGCGTTATGCACCGCCACACTGGTCCTACACTGGGTATTATGGTATGGGGCGGTATTGGATATCACTCTCGCACACCTCTAATACGCATTGCCGGTACTTTAAACAGCCAGCGCTACATCTCCGAGGTGTTGGAGCCAGTTGTCCTTCCTTACCTTCAATGCTTGCCCACAGCCATATTTCAACAGGATAATGCGCGACCACACGTGGCACGCATTGTCCAACGGTTCTTCGTCAATCGCCAGATTGAAGTGCTTCCCTGGCCGCCTCGCTCTCCGGATCTTTCGCCGATAGAAAACATGTGGTCCATGGTTGCTCTACGATTGACCCAGATTCCATCCCCAGCTGCTACAGCAGATCAACTTTGGCAACGTGTGGAAGCTGCTTGCTCTGCTGTACCCCAAGAACTCATCCAAAGTCTCTTTGAATCAATGCCGAGGCGTGTGGCAGCGGTGATCTCCAACAATGGCGGCTACTCTGGCTACTGATTTTGGCAGGAACCACACTTCACAGAAGTCTATAAATTTAATCATTTGATACTTGGTCAACATGTTATCTACAAAATAAATTTTGTTGTGATATCTCTTGTCTTTCTTGGTGTTGCAATTTGGGTGGCCAGCAGTGTATTTCACAGGATCTTGTAGAGCCTTTTACAGAAGTCTGATTTAGAAACTCTGATGAGCTTGGGAAAAAAAAAACACTTTATGTGTTTAATCAAGCATAACTAAATAGGGTGGGGAGTGGTGTCCTGAAATTTTTTTGTTTTTACATTTTTTATTCACACTCATTTTATAATGTTTTTTTCAACAAATGTCTCTTTACGCAATGATCATAACACATATAAGAAGTACTTGAACAATTTAAAATTTTGTTTTAAACCAGTGATTACCTATCGGTGTGCCGCGGTACTTTAGGGTGACACGAAAATTTTTTGGAAAAAATTATTTTAATAGGGCCTGCTTAAAATAAATATTAATTTGGATTAATTACTGTCAAACTCAACAGATTGTGACACAAATCGATGCACTGAGCTTTCAAGATGAATTCATTGATCTCTGCGCTGATTCCACACTCAAAGTATACCAAAAGTGGGGAATCGGTGGTTTTTGTTTTTGTCTTCTTGGACTGGCACAGGGGTACCCTAACTTTGTGAAGAAAGATTTTTGAAAAATTCTTCTTAGATTTTTTAAAATTAAATTGTTAAGCTGCTTTTGTAACTTTTTTTAGTTTGCATTTAAAATAATAATTTGAGGGTTATAAAATTTATATCACGAGAAAGATCATAAAATTTCGTTCAAAATGAAATATTTTCGAATCTTTACCTCAATTTTCTGATTTTTGGTGAATTTTTAAAGATTAATTTTTAGAATTTAATTTATTAAATGCCAATCACGTGATTTCTTTTTCTGGTACGTTAAATAAATTTATCGTCACGAGCATAACAACTAAATAGACAAAAAGAATTTTTTTTCTTTCTAATGCAGCAGACGATTGGATATTATCCAAAAAAATAAATATCCATTACGATTTTTTTATAAATATATATATACATATATATATTTTACATCAATTGTATACATTGATCGTTGTATTTATTATAAATATACATATATATGGCATTAATTGCATACATTGACCGTTGTATTTAATTTGAATGTTCTCCGTTGGGAAGTGCGGGTTTTCAGCTAGTCTTTCAATAAATGAATAAAATCAGTAATGGAGTAAGTACTTATTTGATATTAAGTTTAACATGTTCCTGATTTATATTATTTAATATTGAAAAAATTGAAAAACTAAAATTCTAACAAGTTATCCCCAAGTTTCTATAATCATTACTAAGGATGCTGCAAACATGATAAAGTTGGGACTTCCTGTTTTAAACAATTTTAAAATTGTTTAACTTTTGCTGTATCCGCCGATACATTACCTATATTTGCATGGCTTTTTTTCACTCTTGTGAAAAGGAATGATCTCACTATTTGATCATCACAGCTAATAAAAACTTAATGCTTAAATTTTTCAGCAATTTTAGACCAGGCATGTCCAACTCGCAGCCCTAAAAGATCGTATACTTTATAAGACCCATTCCTTTAGAGAAAGATATCTGTCGCTTAAGGGCCTGTTCACATAGGAGTCCGATGCGTAGCGTTAAGGAAAAGATGACGTTGAGACGAAAATAAACCAATCATATGCGTTAGAAATTTCATTGCTAATCATTTGGAGGCCTATGATTGGTTTATTTTCGTCTCAACGTCATCTTTTCCTTAACGCAACGCAACGGACTCCTATGTGAACAGGCCCTAACAGTCACGCCTTAGTCATCGCTTTTCGGCTACCCCTTTGATAAAACAAACTAAGAGAGTTAATATGAGAGTTTTAGTATATTGTAAAGAAACGAACTGTTTCCAAAAACATTGTAAAAGATAGATAATACTTACTTCGAATATCCGAATTTTTCTAACCTGTAAATAGCAGATAAACATTTTTATTATATTAAAATCGTATTGTATAACATCTAAAATACATGATTGAGTCAATTCAATAACCTAACTCCAACACCAGATGTCTCTTAGAGCAGGCCTCTACAACTCGTATTCTGATGAGGACCATATTACTTTATTTGACGTTGCCAAAAATATTTTATGTAACAAAAAATAAATTACTGATTGTTTTGAAAAATTAAATAAACATTAATATTCATATATCATACATTCCTTTCGTAATATTATAAATCTAAAAATAATATTATCTTGAATCGCCCCATTCATGTTCTAACGACTTGCCAAAGAAGTTGTTAACGACCCTGTCAATCTCACTTAAAAATGGTCGTATTTAGGAAGGCTTTTTCATTTAAGGAATGTGCACCGCACCATCCTATGACCTCTGACATATATCTCATATATTCCTTTCGCAATATTATAAATCTAAAAATAATATTCCGTATTTTTTATATTTATAATATTATACTTCTTCACAAAAGGCTTAGCGGTCCACAGAAAGATTGCTGGTGGGCTAGAGTCTTGAGCTAGGGTATATAGGTAAGAAACTGCTCTACGGATTACCCGAAAACGGAAATTGCTTTACCTAACACATGTAATATTTTCGCAATGTGTTTCACAATACATACATTTCACATCATTTACAAATTCTGTAAAAATTCTCCGCAGAGTTTGGTACTGGCTAAAGAAGCTAAAATCGAATGTTGAAAACTAAATTCGATTACAAGTCCATTATTTGTTTAAGGTAGGGGTCTGCAAAGTTGCACGTTTGCGGCCCACAGCAATAAATTCGCAAAGTTCCACGGGCCACACATCTGGGAAACAAGTAGTATAGTCAGAGGAAAAAATGCATTATTTGCAAACAAGCTTCAGCCTTTGAGATGATTGCTTGATTTGCTTTTTATAGCATGATTATGAAATATTAATTCCTTCAAAACATGTCACTGAAGTTTTGTGTGTATGGCGTGTTTTAAAAAAGTATTTTGTACTTTTATAACTATAATTAATTTACAAAAGTTTTTATTTATAATTTTCTACAAACAACAAAAAATGGGCGTTGAATCAATGTATTTTATACTTAATATTGCATGAAACCGTATGAATGCAGGAGGACGGGGCGCACATGAGGTTCTGGAAAGAAAAACCCTGGCATGCTGCTTTTTTAGTCCAGTCAATGAATGCATTGTAGAGTGCATGGAATATGCGAGAATTTTTGACATCAGGACTTTGTTAGGAGTAGTTAGTAGGTAAACATACTGAAAGTCCCCGCCCTTGAAAGGTGAGCTAAAGGGGGGAGGGGGTGGAAAGGTCCCCCTTTTGAGTTTTTCTCTTATATCTCGGAAACGGTGCACTGCAGAAAAAATGTTCTGCATAAAATTGAAAGCTAATTAAATTTCCTATTAAATTGTCTATATACATGTATGTCGGGTTTCCAACGATTTTCGAGATATACGTTATTGAAAATCGATAATTTTCGAAAAAATCATTTTTACCTCACTCTTTTTGACAAACATTTGCTTCTAGTGAGCCCCCCCCCCCACGATCGTTTCTCAGAAAAATTGTCATTGACAAAGTTGTAGAGCATTAAATTGCCTTCAATTTGATATTCACTTTTGCCAGTTTATCTTCAACCAATCAAAAGTTATAGAATTTCTAACATGACGCCCAGTTTCGATGTTCCTCTAGAAATGAGTATACTGAGAGCCTGTTGCGTTTTTACTGCTGTAACTTGCTATCATGATGAATAACAAAACTTTAGCAATGGAAATAAGGTAATTGCATTTGAAACACAACACTTTCTTATAATTATAGCCTTTATTACATTATTACGAATCATATAATGAAAGTACAGTAACCACCGCTTATAGTTATCACTGGTTATAAGAATCAACCGTTTATAAGAATCAATATCGCGAAAACAAAAACAAATGTATTATTTCCATGTTAAAATTTTCGCTTTAAAGAATCAATCCACCGGTTTTAAGAATCAGTTTACACTCTTCGCTTTCCTTTCATTTTTCAAAAAAAAAGCCACTTAAACCCTCAAAAGGCACGAAGTTGTTTTCTTATTTTTTTAAAAAAGAAGAGTGATAAGATGGGATCGAACACAGTCGTAAAATGCATCCCTTTCTTTGTTAGATATAACATAATAGTTTCCCCTTAAACGCTTTAGCTAAACACTGTCCTAATAGCTTGACCCGGGGGCATCCTACTCGAGCGGATCAGATGTCACTTTCTCCACTGAAAAACAAAAATAGGGACTATTTTTTCCCACCTCCCAAATCCTGGTTGCGGCTTCCTGGACCATGAAACACAAAAATCTTCGGCGAAGTGTCCACTATCACTTAGGCAAACGTGACATTAGTAGATTCAGCACATTATCAAACCGTGAAACGTAAGCTAGAAGGTGAATCTTCGTCTGAGACTATTAGTATTGAAAGAGGTATAAACAACCTCCTGAAAACTTCATTACGTCAAACTACCGTAGAAAACTTTTTCTTGCTTCCTTCCTGTAGTTGAAATGTTAAAACTGTTAAGCAGGTATGTTGTAACAAATATTGGATTTTTTCTTTTCTTTCTATAATCATGTGTATCTACTTATAGGTCTAAAAATTAAGTTGTATTTTTAAAATTATAAAAAATAATTTTAATGAAAAATAATTAACGTAAATTAAAGAGTATTTTATGGTAAATTATCTCATGGATATATAGGTGTGTGTGTGCCTTTCCAAAATCCTAAATTTCGGCTATAAGAATCAACCGCTTATAAGAATCAAAAACAGTAATAACAAACGTGATTCTTATAAGCGGAAACCACTGTATTTACATGGACTGATAGTAATTCTCAATTGAAAAAAATATGCATTCAAGGCAAAACATCTTGGTTTTTTTGAGGCGGAAGGGTCGAGGCTCATTCATCTTCGTCAGCAGTGGAGATGTCGTCCAAAGAGATTGGTAGAGTATCGATGTCGTCGTCATCTTCTTCCTGAATTAATATTGCGACTCCGTTGTTGCAATTGCCCTTGCAATTCGGGCATGTGACAGAGCAGTTTAACGATGCTTTTCTACAACCTTCTTCTAATAGTTATATGTATAGAAACTCGAAATTTTCAAAAGGCAATGCTCACTTTTTCCCATCGCAAAATGCTCAGCACATGCGAGAACCCTGAAAAGTGTTGGAACGGTACGTGCATCACAAAAAACAGACGCGTTATGCACGCACAAAACACAGCTTGGCGAACGGCCAACAAAGACACGATCGGAGCGCACGGAGGAAATTTGCAAATGACAGAGTCTAGAAACCAAACACAGAACGCCGTTCGCCAGATATTCAGCGTAGAAAACCGATAAAAAGCTCTGATCGATTTTTTGTTAGCCATTCGCAGAGCTGTTTTTTTGTGCGTACATAACGCGTTCGTTTTTTGTGATACACTTACTGTTCCAACGATTTTTAGTGTTTAACATGCGCTGAGCATTTTGCGACGGGAAAAAGTGGGTTTTGCCATTTTAAAATTTCGAGTTTCTATACCTATAACCGTAACCGTGAGCGCCATGTTATTGCCTTTCACAAAATCCCGAGCTCATACCTCTGAATAACTATATCTGAAATCTCATCTCGATAGGTTGTATGGAACGGCCGCTAGAGGTCCATATATCGTTCTTGTTAGCCATTCGCAGAGCCGTTTTTTTGTGCGTGCATAACGCGTCCGTTTTTTGTGATACACGTACCGTTCCAACGCTTTTTAGGGTTTTCGCATACGCTGAGCTTTTTGCGACGGGAAAAAGTGGGCGTTGCCTTTTGAAAATTTCGAGTTTCTGTACCAATAACCGTAACTGTGAGCGCCACGTTGTTGCCATTCACAGAATCCTGAGCTCATACCTCTAACTAACTATATCTGAAATCTCATCTCGATAGGTTGAAAGGAACGGCCGCTAGAGGTCCATATATTTGCAAAGTTTTTTAATGACCACCCTGTATATCTATATACAGATGGTGGACAAAATAATACGAACACCTGTGAAATAATGGAAAATCTTTATTAATAGGGGGTTGGACCACCCTTTGACTCAAGTACAGATTTAATTCGACGTGGGATAGATGCATAAAGGTCATGGACAATATTTAAAGGAATATTAAGCCATTCCTCCTGCAGAGCGGTCTCTAATTCCGAAAGTCCGGATGGAGGTGGAAATCGGGAACAAAGTTTGGACTCCAAATATTGCCATAAATGTTCAATAATATTCAAGTCCGGAGACTGAGGGGGCCAGGCGAGATGTTCAACTGCATCATCATGCTCTTCGAACCATTCTTGAACACACCTAGCAGTGTGGATAGGGGCATTGTCGTCTTGAAAAAGCGGTCGCTCTCCAGGGAATACAGTCTGGACAAAAGGATGGACATGAACCCCTAGAACGCTTAGATAGTGATTGGATTTGATCCTCCCATGCAGAATAACAAGTGGCCCAAGACCGCGCCAAGATATCGCACCCCATACCATAATGGAGCCACCCCCATGCTTCACAGTCGGCAAGAGGCATTCAGGATGAAGCGCTTCTTTGGGCGTTCTCCAGACATAAACGCGTCCGGTCGTCTGAAATAGGGTGAATGACGATTCATCTGACCATATTACCTGTTGCCACTCTTGTGGGGACCAGCCTTTGTGATTTCTGCACCATTGGCGTCGCTTGAAAGCATTGGTTGCTGTCACCAAGGGTTTAAGAATTGCCACTCTGCCATAAATGTTCGCAGCATGAAGTTCCCTTTTGACAGTTTTTGTTGAAACGGGGTCCTGGAGATGACTGTTCATTTCGGATGTTATCTCGGATAACGATTCCTTCTGCTTTCGGGCTACTATGGGCTTCAAGACCCGTCTATCCCTATCAGCAAGCTTGGACTTTCGGCCACTGTTGTGCCTTGAAGACGTCATCTTACCCTCTTTCGTGTACGCTGTCATAACGGCTGATACCGTACTCCTTGCAAACCCCAAAAGGTTTGCTGTTTCCGTAAGCGATGCTCCACTTAAACGCGCTCCAACTATCATTACTCTTTGGAACTCTGACAGGTCTGACATTTCAACTTATCACAGAGTGTTCGATAGAAGCATGCAACGTAGGTGACTGCTGTTGAGAGACTTATACCTTCCTCTTCACGCTCACTAGGTGGCAGACTTCTGTTGCAGGTGGCGCGGCTGTACTGCAGGTGTGAAATACGTCATACTTTTTCACAGGTGTTCGTATTATTTTGTACTCCATCTGTATCTATCTATCTATCTATCTATCTGTCTGTCTATCTATCTATCTATATATATATATATCAATGATAATACAGTACCAAGTTAAAAACCTTCGAGACCTGCGTGAAAATATGAACTTACTTCTTTGTGACTCGTCGATTCATCGTCAAACTAAAAAAATGAAGGAAGGAACACTTTAATATATTTGACAAAGATTCAGTCATCTAAATAAGATACTTATTAATATTATATGATAATATTTATATGCTAGATACACCAAATGTAATATTGTAATCTGAATTACACTTTACTAAAATCAGCCGAAGTGTTTGGACAGACATGTACATTAAATCATTACCATACTATATAAGTCACATCAACTATACTATAAGCAAAATATGCAATAAAAAACCTGAAGAATTTTTCGGTGCTGAGGGTGCTCAGATCGAGTCCCAGCGTTGCGCCACGAAAAATGCCCCCGTTCGTGTCGTCCCTTCATAGGAGGTAATGCTGTCCGCCTATATGGTGCCCCCACAATAAAATGGACAGTAAAACTGCGGCGTAGTAAGGGCCAATGTTTGAATACAAGTGCCTCCGCATTGGATTAAAAAAAAAAAAAAAAAAAAAAAACCTGAAGAATAATGACAGTTTTGATATCAGTACCTTTAAGGCTGCCGTGTATTAACCCTATTGGAATTGCCCTCCTCAATGTTTACCTGAGGAGAAAATGTGTCCAAGGATTGCCGACTTGGATTGAAAGATTTTTGCTAAAAAATTTTACTCTTGAATACAGAACAAAAAATTCACACCCTGGTGCATTTTTGCGTTTAAAAAAAAGCAAATAATATTCTTAAATTTAAATTATTCGGGGGAAAATCTGGTAAAGTGTGTTTTAAACTGTCTTAAATTCCTTTGATGGAAGAAATTTATAGAAATGAATCCTGTTGCAAGGTGCAGAAAAGTTCAGGCTATCTAAAAATACCATTTTTTATTGGATTAACAGCATTTATGTAGCTGTCAACAGTAGACACATTTTCTCCATAGGTTAACATTGAGGTGAGCGAATCCAATAGGGTTAGCCCACAGCAGCCTTAACCATTAATTTTATGGTGAAACTGAAGGAAAAAATTGGAATTTGCGGCTTTTCAAAATGTCATGTATCAATGCAGGTATACATATTTGCAGGAGCATTATATTTCCTTTACGAAATCTGAAGGTGTATTACATTGCATGGGTTTCGGATGTTTGAAAAAGTAACTATGAAGTTAGAAATAACGAAATCTCACAATTAGGAAAAAAAGATGAATTAAAATCCCCTCTTCTGAGAGTTGGACAGAAAGAAGCACATTCAGTTGTGTATCTATCAGAAAGTTACCTCGCTCTACCTTTGTAATGACCCGGTGGGGTCGTTAGGCTTTGATCGTGTAAGTACTTTTGCGTCGCGTTGCGACCAATTCTGTCTCAGCAACTTAACTAAAAAAAGAGGTACAACTCTAAAATAAGACACTCTTGTTACATATATATACAATTTATTTACAGATATATATTTACATGTACATTACCTAATTGATTGCGAACCTTCGTTGATCAATCAATTTTACGTCATCTCAGGATTCTTCTTGGCCTTGTAGCAGCTTAGTTTGTTTTTCTTTTTCTTTTCGTAGGGAGCTTTCCCTGGGCATTCAATTTTCGTATTATTCGGATTCTTGTCGACCCTGTAGCACCTTAGTTTATTTTTCGTTTCTTTTTTAATAGGGGCTCTCTCGAAACGCTCCAACAGTCGTATATATAATTCCTTTTCTTCATTTCCCATTGGCTGTGGCCTTCTTGTGTTTTCATTCGCTCGCACCACCCCTTTATTGGGATGAGGGATGGGCCACCTTGTTCATAGTCTATATTCCCGGTCCCTCTCATTGCATTGGCCGCATCTTAAATGTTCCGGTGCATTTTAATTAATTCCGGCGCCTGGCCGTGTCTGGAATATTTTCTCACCGGACAGTTCCCCGCTTCTCGATCTTTGACATCAGATTTATAGCTGACTCCTGAATTTTGGATGTTTAATGACATCGGTACAGTTGCTCTGTACAACGCCTCTCTCTGGTGCCCCGAAGAGTCGGTACCGCGAGAACAAACTCAGTATTATTATCTGTTCAGTATGCATGCATCTACAACCCTGTTAATTTATCTGAGCGCTTCTGTAGACCGTGTACGTGATTATCTTAATTAAAGTTATTACCATAAGAATAAAGAAAAATGAACACTAACAGCTTTTGTTAATGTCTTTTTTGTTAGAACGTGTCATTAATAGACAAAAAACACACATAAAAGATGCCTCGCTGTGCTATACATTTGACTCATGAGAACCCGAGATCGCGTCTATGCTATCAAAGCGCAGCGTAATAAAAAAAGGAAGACAAAAGGCCATGGTCAAATGATGTCGTATTACGTCACCATTCTCAGAGGAAAATTTCAGGACAAAAGATTACATTTAGATAACTATAAAAATTGGTTCTTACCAAAATGACTAAAAACAAAAATTGCAACACTTGATCAGGATTTAACAAAGCTAAAGTTTTGTGATCCTTTTTCTAAAGAACAGATTAGGAACTAAAAGAAAAATAGAGGAAAAGGAAATGCCTCTATATTATTCTAGTTATTATACCACAATAAATCATGTTCTCTGGAGTATGGTTACATGTACGGTGCCCGCTTCTAAATATTAAAACAAAATAGGAGTTTTTTTAGTTAGTTTTTTCAAACGATTGGGTAAATGATTCCTTATTTTGTGCACAAAAATTCTGAAAATATATTTGTTCTACTCTCTGATTTTGATACAACAGTATCCGACGAAAAAAAAAATTGTGTCATAGTTGTTTCAGATTGCTACTAAAAATACTCATGTTTGGTTTTAATATTTAGAAGCAAATAACTAAATAAGTAATGAAAAATAAATTCCGAAAGAAATAAAACAGCAGCCAAACGCAAGTGATTAGAGTATTTTCAAGAAATACATTAAACTGTTAAAAAAAGCTGCAGTTCTCTCTCAATTGAAGAAAGTTTTCTATGAGTCATTGTATTAGTTACATGTGAATATCACCAGCGTATCTTCCCAGTCACGTGCAGAACATAGGTAACGTCTATGTAGTGATAATAGAAGAAAGCTGAGGGTAAAAAGGTCTATTAAAAATACCCTATAGATTTGTACTATAGAATTAAAGAGTTTTAATAAAAGGTAACGTCAGTGCACTGATAACGTGAGAAAACTGAGGATAAGAAGTCATCTAAAAATGTCAGGTATTACACCTAATTCTGTTTTTACACGAACCTTTTTTTACACGAATTTGATTTAACACGAATTCGAAAAAATATTTCGTTCTCTTTTTACGCGAGTCATTTTGATTTAACACGAGTGGTCCAATCCAATTTCTCAATATTTTTTTTTGTTCTAAAATCTAAGAAAACAAAAACTTTATTTTGTGGCGTATTATTTTTGACGATAGTGTTTCCAGTTCTGTTTAGATTCAAGAATTCAGTCCACAAAAACATTTTCTTCTTTTATTCTATGAAAAGTGGAGAAAATGAAAGAAAATGATCCTGCTCTAGATGCAGATTTAATAATATATAATTACAAGATAAAAAGACTTTTTATATACCATGTTTTTAAATTTTCTGTTGAATCATATAAACTTGACAATTCTATGTATTAATAAATACTTTTTAAAAATTTTTTTGATGAATTATCCCATCGACTCGAAAGAAAGTTAATTGGAAGTTAACTTCCAGGGACGAACCAGGAACATTCAGATCACTGGCCCGCTGCTCTTGCTAACTGCACCACCGCATCCCTACGAGTTTAAATAAAAGGTAACATCAGTGCACTGATAACGGGAAACAGCTGAGGATAAGAAGTCAAATAAAAATGTCCCAAATTAGTACTATAAAGTTAAACGAATTTTAATAAAAGTAACGTCAGTGCACGGAAAACCTGACTCAGCTGAGGATAAGAAATCAATTAAAAATGTCACATAGATTTGTACCATAAAGTTAAAATTATTTTAATAAAAGGTAACTCTATGTACTGATTACTGTACATAGAGTTACTGAAAGGTAACTGTATGTACTGAACAGGAGAAAGCTGAGGAAAAGAAGTCTATTAAAAATATCACATTTAAAATGTCGATTAAAAAGTCAGAAATTTAATGTCCCATTAAAAATGTCACATAGACTTGTATTGAAATGTTTAACGAATTTCAATAGAAGGTAACACCAATGACTGATAACAGAAGAAAGCTGAGTATAAGAAGTCAATTAAAAATGTCACTTAGAATTGTACTATAGATGTTAACTAATTTTAATAAAAACAGAATATAGAAGACTCATCTAAATATAGAACACACAACTATAAGGTTGAAGGGAACGTTTAGCAGATAAAGAACTAAAATCCTTGCGACTCATTGTTAAATTGACCGGAAAAAATGTGTGGTTAAGGTGACACCTCCAAAGTCCTCTTGGACTTTCAATCTCAGTGTTAATCTTCGTGAACATTTCCTCACAGCATTTTTTTAATTACGTTGGCAAATACATCCTGTTACAATTGGCAACAGCCAACCCTGACCTCTAGCGCCACCCAGCAGAGACTAACCAGAATGAACTCTGTGATGAAAGAGTAAACACTGATATTCGTTGTGCTGTAATGATAAAATAGATGTTAAGTGTTAATTGTTTATGAAATATATGTCGTGTGTTAAATATAGTAATTAGAAAAGTACAAGAGTAGTTTTTATGCTCTTGTGTGAGTTACTTAGCCTTACCGAACAGCACAATGGATAAGACGATTACAGAATATTTTCCCCCCTCCCGAGACTAGACTCAAGAGGCAGATCGAGAGCTGACTATATATGAGGTAAGAACACATTGTTTATTTACTCTAATGACCGAAGTCAGTGAAGATTTGCAATACATACTTTTGAGCTCTGATTTATGTCTATGGGGAAATACGTTTAAATTGAGAAACCGCAGTTTTTATGGTTTCAATTCTTTCGATCATTGTTGTTTTTTTCAGATCATTGAATTAATTTATTACGTCTATTGCAACAAAATTAAAATCGCTTTTGAAAAAAAATAAAGTAAAACAGAAAGGTATTCGAAAAACACTCGCTACGTATTCCGTGATCTATTTTCAAACGCAAAACATAATTCAAAAATAAGCATTTGTTAATCGGCGATTAGAAAATTACTGAGAGATAAATTTTCTATGTAACTGTCAAATATAACTAAAAATAAATAATCCAACATAGTTAGATAAATACTAGAGGAATATAGTCAAAAAACAAACAGAAATCCGTCACTTACGGAATTGGGGTGTGTATGCATCTTTGGCTTTGCATTAGGATTATTTGTGTGCTTGCATGTACGGTGCGTTGAGCCCTTACTGTAAGTTGTATTTGTCTTTTCATTTTCTTTCGACTAAATGTTTCCATGGGGAACTCGGCGCCTTGGGATGTCTTTTGGTCTTACCTGCATCCTATTCAGAAAGTTCCCCTTGAGGTAACTGATTTGGTTAGGCTCCCTGATGACGAGACCTATCGGTTACCTCTATGTCTTTTTATGGTTCAGCTCCGGCACTTATACAGAATCTTGCCTCTGGTGCGTGGATCCCCTGAGTGCTTGATTTCTGTTTGTTTTTTGTCTATATTCCTCTAGTATTTATCTAACTCTGTTGGATTATTTATTTTTAGTTATATTTGTATATTTTCATTATGAGGATATGAAGCTTCTGCGCTATCCTTTATTGAAAAGGTTTGTGTTTTCTTTTCTAGGGTAGGTTTTAAGTTAAAGTGTTTTAGCAGTCTATGCTTGATTTTTATTTTTTGTTTATTCGATTTGTTTATATTTTACTATGTAACTGTCATTAATGTAATTACTGGTGTTAAACCAAAAGTAATCAAGAAAATCTCGGGGTAAAATTTAGAACATGTTTAATTACTCTAGAAATCAGAGTTACAAGGGACGGATTACATTACACAGTACAAAACAAGTACAAAAACATTTAGAGAAAAACAAGTAAATTGACCTAACAACCAAAATTGGACATCAGACCGGGAGGTTTCCACTATCGACAAAATCCAAACTCTCTCTGCTTAAAAAATTGAGAGTATGATGGAAGTATGCACGCAAAGTCTATCCGTATGGTGTCGACATCTACATTTGAGGCTTGGAAGTATTAAATCGTGCGTTAAATCTATACCTTAACAGCTGAATTGAAGATCTTCAGTATGATATGATTCGCAGCCCTAATTTGTGTGATATAAACAATTTACCAGGTTTTCAACCAGTTGTGTATCACTCATTTACCGAGCATATCTTTTAATTATGAATTTCTTGAATTCCAAATTTTAACGTAGGATAACATTCCTCCATAACTGTCCTCCGGAAAGCAAAATTTCAGACGCTAAAACCGTCCGTCCGTACCTCGCGAGTTATAATTTGGGCAGCACGCCAAACCCAGTCTGTATCGCTTGGACAAGCAGTAAACAGTTAAACAGAAAAGTACCAAAATGCGCCAAAATTTTGACATACGTATATGTATATATACAATATATATAGATACATATATACTTAACACATACATACATATATACATACAAAAGAGGTAAGCAACGATAAGTAATACTATGTTAATAACCCGCGGTAGTTTCGTTAGAAGACACTACCTGAAATTTTTTATGTTTCTGTTTATTCTAATGGTAAGAGCATTTTACTTCCTAGCACACCGAAACTATACAAATAAATTACTCCCTTCACATTTTCTTTCTAAAACTTTGCAATGTAAAGATATTTTCCATCAATTTTTAGATTTTTAAAGATCTTTTAAATTCAAATTTTAAATTGGTTTCGTCGAGGCAGAATGAAAGATAGTCTACTATCAGTGGCATGAGGAAGCAAAAATATACATCTCCGGCGTAGAGGTAGCTTTAGACTCAGGTTGAGCCCTTATTACAGGCTCTCATCAGCAAGGCATAACCGTTGATCACGCTAGAGCTGGGATACTGACACTGCGGCCCACCAAGCTCTTATGTGTGGTCCGAAACTCTCACACTCATTATTAAGCAGGTGATTTTGTAAACATGATTTTGGAAATTAATGGCTGAAAATTACGAAACTGTACAAAAATGTGACTCCCGCCGCTTACGATGTTTGCTGCAACGTATCTTGTGAATCATCCTGTTCCAAACTGGAATATGCGAACTATGTATATAGAAATCGGCTTATTGATGACGTATTGAGAGTAGCATATAGCAAGTGCATTCCTGATTTGTCTTAAATAGTCGAGAGTTTGTTTCAACATAAAAAAAATCACACGCATTTGTAAATTTACATTTGAATGCACTTAGGTTTTGAGATTTATTTTTTACATTATTATATTATGAGGCATAGTGCACTATGTTGCGGCCCGCGCAAAATAGCAAACATATGCATGTGGCCCGAGAGAAAAAAAGGTTGAGTATGCTCTAGAGGGAAAGTAATTCGTATTGAGGGATTTCTCTTAATTTTTACGGGTGAAAATTTTACAGGTGGTATCGAATTGTGGCAAATACCACCAGTCGTGATAGACGATGGTTTCCGAAATGGGCTGGATGAATGAACTTTTTTCCAGTCACCAGTAAAAATTTAGAGAAATTCCGCATTATTAATTACTTTCCCTCCAGCATACTTGTGTAGTTCGACAAGACTCTGTTAGAGGGCTTGGATCACAGAACACAGTTAAACACCAACTTCTGCTGGCGTGCTTATCGGTTATTCATTGCTGAGAATCTCATACCAAAGACTCAACCTGGGTTGAAGTCTACGTGTACTCTGGGTAAGTATATTTTTGCTTTAAACACTTCCCATTTGTCAGGCTTCGTGCATTTTGCATGAGGAAGTGTTCTACAGGTGACGACTGACTTATAACGTGACTTTCTAATGTAATGCTCATGGCAAGCATTGCATTACAAGTGCACCCACATTTCTTCCCGAAGGCTCATTTTTAATGCGCGGCTCAAAAGGTGCTTCAGCTTAGTGCAACTTGCACTAAATTGTAATGTAACGATCAAAGGGATTCGCGGAAAAATCTACAGTCTAGTGCAGTGGTGCGCAAACTTTTTTTTGACCAATCACTCTAAAATATGATTCAACAGAGTCGAGCTATCTTAGTTTTGGCCTTCCTCTACTAAGATGGACTAGTAAAGGGCCTTGCAACAAAAATCTTCTTTACTGGAATTTTTTCATCCATTCTAGCAATATTAGAGACCGAGTTCATTCTTTTAGTTTTAAAACTTTTAATAATATCGGGTTCTTTAAAAAATCTATAAATTTCTGAATTAAAACGTCTCCTCCATAGGCCATTTTCCTTTAACACCACCAAGCATTCTTCTGAGAACCTTTCTCTTGAAGACTGCAATTCTGTAATCTACATTTTTTGTTAAAGACCAAGTTTCCGAACCATACATTAGGAGCTGAGAAGCTTATAACAAGGCCAAAACCTGGATCGATGGCCGCGTGTACTCTGGGTAAGTATATCTTAGCTTTAAACACCGCCCATTTGGCAGGCTTCGTGTATTTTGTATGAGGAAATGTTCCATAGGTGACGACTGACTTATAGCGTGATTTGCGATGAAATGCTCATGGCGAGCATTGCATTACAAGTGCACCCTCATTTCTTCCCGAAGGCTCATTTTGAATGCACGGCTCAAAAGGTGCTTCAGCTCAGTGCAACTTGCACTAACTTGTAATGTAATGATCAAAGGGATTCGAGAAAAAAACGGCAGTCTAAAACCGTGCAGTGGTGTGCAATCTTTTTTTCACCGAGACCGATATTTTTTTCTATAAAAAATCACTCGACCCCAATGAAAATTTTTTAGTAGTATCACAATTTTTTTAAGAAAGTACAATTTTAAAAAAGATTTAAGCAAAATTCGACAAACTATTTTAAAAATCAATGAACTGTAGAATGAGGAAAGATGAACTGAAATATATTTACTTTCTATAATAATAATAAAAAAAAATGTCTTCCTTACCTTCAACATTTTTTTTGGCCATATCTCAAGTGATCAAAATTTCTCATTAAAAAATCAATATGTATTTGTGCTTCATTTTGGTAAAAATTAACAAATATTTAAATTTAAAAAGAGTGGGATTTCAAAATTATAAGCTTCAGGTTAAAACATTGAAAACTGTAAACTTCATTTATTTATATGAAACTAAAAAACAGAAAAAAATGAACGAGAAGATGCGAAGCTGGACGTCAGATAGTATTGTTCAATATTTTGGGAAATATTGGAAAGTGCTACTCTCGTATCCTCTCCCAAGTTAAGTCTTGAACGTTGTTTGGTTTTTATAGCTACTAATATTGAACACCTATTCTCACTCACAACAAATAGGTAGAAATACATACACATAGACAAATGGAAGCATAGAGTTGCAAGTCTGTTTAACACCTTGTTTAACAATATCATATCATATATTTTTTAATGTTAGGAAAATGAACCCTAAAAGGGCTATCTAAACTTCAGTTTATAAGACTTAGTTTACCTGTATTACTTTCCGACATTCATGCTATCGTTTTAGACTGGCATAGCAATTGAAGACCTAACAGCTAATGGCGTTACAGCAACTTTTGATGTCATACATCTGAGTAATAGGGATTTTTATTTGTTTTACCCATGTCTTATCGTTTTTCTTTTCCAGTGTATGTTATGCAAATGTATATTAATTTGATCTTTCTTTCTGGTATAAATACCGCTCGGGACAGAACAAAGGGACCTGGCAGCACACACAGTCTGACTCACGATCTAGTGGGATTCGTTTGTTAAAAGTGAGATTATTTGTTACTACCGATGTTTTGAGTTTAAAGATTTAACGCTCATGGGGCGAGTTTGTTGAGAGTTAGTTTCTTGGTTGTTTTAATATTTTAACATTTATTAAGTTTCTAAAATAAACTTTGTGATTTTACCCAAAGTCTTGCTACTTCATAAACAAACACCATACTAGACAACTGCAGACTCTGTTAGATTGCCACTCTCCGTAACATTTAACGTATAAAATAATTAAATAATTCAACATGATATAAATTCTATTCATACTATCCGTGAACCTTCCAATATTTTTTACAACACTTAAGTAAAAAGTGAGCAAAGTTTACGGAGCATTTAAAACATGTGATAAGGAAATACTATCATAAAAAAAGTATATTTACCAACTCCTCGTCTACATACATGGCTTTTATTTCTTTTGTAGTGGAGTATGAGATCGAACTGAAATAAAATAGAGAAGAATTTAGTAGAGGAATAAAGTAATTTATTGGTCATCCCCAGAAATGAATTTTATACTACATTAGTGTAGATCTATTTAAATGGGGGTAATAATTACGCCGTTTAAAGATATCTGACGTTAATTCAGACTAACACTGGAGTACTTCTGTGATGTATGTTTATTTTGGCAGAATTAAGAAATACTTATCCATTTTCTGTCGAAACAACTTAAAATTTGAGGAAAATGCAGTGATATCCTCATAAGAGGAACCGTTAAATTTAATAGTTTACGCATATAGCATATTTAGACTGCGACCATAGAATCAGTTTTCCTTTTCGTTAATAGGCTTTTAAGCACGACACGCCAATTTTTAAATCCATCAAAATAAAAAAAATAGCAATAATGCGTATTGAATAATATTTTCTTTAACGTATTGGTTCCGCTATGTAATGTTGACGGGCCCGTGACGCTAAAATCAATATTTTACGCGTGTCCCATATTTGGAGTGGAGTTATAAAACTAGATTTCACTTTTGTTAAGACCCTTTTAAGCATGACAAGTCAATCTTTAATTCCGTCCCAGTAAAAAAAGAGCAACTTTGCGTATGAAATCATGAAGTCTTTAATGTATTGGTCTGCTATATAATGCCGATGACTCCGTGAGCGAGATAATTGAGGCCTGTGACTGCACAAGTACACGAGTATTATATCTTTATAAAAATATGTATAATATTTTTTTTGTCTAATGCGGAGACACTTTGTCGTTAGACACTCGCCTTTTGTTATTCATCGCTATTTACTGGCTACTTTATTATGGGGGCACCCTATAGGTGAGCCAGCATTGCTCCCTATGAGGGAACGACACGGAAACGACGAAACCTCATTCGGGATTTGAATCCAAGCCCAAAGAATGGCAGCTCAGAATGCTATATACAGAGGCTGTTCACACATTTTTTAGACGATGTATATTGTATTCACAAAACTAAATTACATAAAATTCTTGCGTTTTAAATGTTCTATTTGACATCCCTTATTCTGAATTATCTTTCGACACCGCAATTTCCAGGATAATAATGCCTTTTGAAGTGTCAGAAGAGGTATTCTATCCCATTCCTCCTGAACAGCTTTCCAGAGTCCTGTAAGGGTTTTGGGACGACGTTTGGATAATGCAGATTTTAAAAGTCCGAAAGCACAAATATCCATAGGTGATACATCGGGAGATTTAGTAGGGATATCAGTGAAGGGTATGGCCTTGATACCAGTTTTTTGTTCCATTTCCAAATTTACAGTGGATTTTGATGTGTGACTGCTAGCTTTGTCCTGATGGAGTCTCACAGATTGATGGCACTGTGGGTAAAGCGATGGTATTTCATTCAGAAAAATTGGCGATAAAATATGTTCCTGATAGTATTTGGAGTTAATCTTGACATTTTTTCCACTCTCTTTATTTTTAACTTGCCATTATAAGAAAAACCAGCAACAATCATGAATCCCTTAGAAAAACTTTCTTTCGATTCTTTGAACCATGTACTTAAATTTTTTTCTCCCCTTTTATGATAATAAATGGCTCTTTTTTTGTTGCAATCATTTAAATACACCCATGATTCATCTATTGTGACAATTGTTTTCCATTTTTCTTTGGATAAGTGTTTCTCATATAGAATTCTGCAGCGTGTCCTGCGTTCAGCGATATGATTTGGAAGAAGACGATGCACATTACGTTTTTTTCGCTTTCTTAAGATTTAAATCAACGTTTATCATTTTGTTTACAGTGGACACCGAGCATGTTAATGATTTTGCAACTGTCCTTTGACTAGAGGGATTTTCTTTTAACATTAAACAACGTACCTTTGCAATAGTCGAAGATGTCCGTTTTTTCCTTGGATACTTGTTTGGAATTTTTGTCCCACTCGAGGCTCCAATTTGACGTTTTTTTCCTTTCTTGTTGACGATATTACCTATCGACGCTTTAGATATCACAAAACCATGACTCGCACATCGTTTTTGGATAACGGAGTATGCACATTTCTCTTCGGAAAGATCATAAATGTAGCCTTCGAACCACTGCTTTGTTAAAAACGCCATTTTGAATAAAAACAAAACTTTCAAGCCGCAGACGATAATTTTGACTTTTAAAAACATAGTACAATTGCAATTATTTCTTTTGCAGTAAACGATTTTTTATTACCGCTTACCAAAATCGTCTAAAAAATGTGCGAACAGCCTCTGTATATGTTACCGTGAAAGATCGAAATCTGGAGAATGTCGACATTCTCCGGTGAATGTCAACATTCACATAGACGCTTGGTGTATATCCGAAATATTTACTAAATATCCTTATTTCTCACTTACACCGGCAAATGTCGACATTCGCCATGCACTGGTGGTGAATGTTGAATAAAAATATTTTTGTTACGTTATTAAATCATACTTTATTATTAAAACATATTTTGATGTATGTCAAAATAGGAGACAGATTAAGCAACAGCAAATGTAAATAAACTGTTGAACTTAAAACAAACAATACACTCTAAATGAGAAAAGAAAATAACACCAATAATAAACTTACTAAATTATGTGATTGACGTTACACAATCTTATTTATTGCAACAACTTAAACTATTATGACACTTTGAATTGCACAAGAGTCCCTTGCTTTTACAACTACATTTAGTCGTGGAACACTTCTTTTTGCAATGACAGCCTTGCCCTTCCATTCTCGAATTAGTTGCAGCTGCTTCTCTCAGCGACATTTCTTGAGAAAATATCTCATCTATGGAAAGTAAGTTTTCTTTAGAAATTACGAACTGATTACGGGTATAAAGCTGCTTGAGGGCACAATTTTCGTTTGCTAATTTATAAAAGTCTTCTATTCCAGCAACAACCGCCAACACATTTCGGGCATGTGTATGACCACGGTCGACATCAGGGACTTGTATTCGTGCGGTATCACAGATTTGAGCAGGAGGAAACTTTCGTTTTGAGGTAACATTTTCTTTGCTTGCAGTAGAAGATTCTCTTTCGCGGCCGCTCTTTTTATAGAAATAAACTCGTGTTATTCAGTCAGGGTTTGATATAAAGACATGGTAGGTTGTAGCTCCTCTTCAATATTTTCCTTTGGAATATGGTTTTCGGTATGGCCAGTGCTCAAATTTTCTTCAAAAGTATTACCAATTTCCTCGAGCTGTTTTACATATTTGCGATTTGTTCGCCAGACAAAGATGACGATGCTATGCCTCTTTTTGGTTTAACGCCAAACTGGACTTCATAAGAACTTCGTCGTATTCCTTCGTAGTATACAGTGTTCTTGGCAAATTCAACAAAGGGCAAACCATCTGACCATTTATTTCTATCGTTATCGGTCATCCAAACATTTAACATATTCTGTATATCCTGATTGGACCTTTCAACTGAGCCTTGTGTTTGAATATGACGAAGCTTTCTATGAACTATCTGCCACGTAACCTCAATCGTGGCAGAACAAAGGATTTGGTACTTTTGACGCCTTTCTGTCTGTCTACTTGGATTCTCATTTCGACCTCCACTAGAGCATATCTGTGCTTTTTGACATACACCGGGGATGGTCCGAATGTATAAGAATATAACCAAATATTCGGTCTTTCACCGACGTATTTGGTATGTGTTGATATTCACCGGAGAATGTCGACATTCACCAATTTCGGTCTTTCACGGTAACATGTACCAGGTGATCATAATTAAACTTGGCCTATTCAGAGCCCTCTGTAGCTGTAACTAAAAGGCTCATTGAACTGAAATTTTGCAGATAGACAATTCAAAGGACGTGCTGAAAGATTCCGAAAAAAGAAAAAAAAATAGTTCAAAAAATGTCCGCTAGGGCACGCATTACAGCCTAAATGCTTGAAAAGGTCATGCAATAAATAACTGAGCACAGTAAAAAAGTTGCGGCTATTCACCAACGGGCAGATATCTTGCGGATCGTGACAGCTGGTGAACAGGTTTTGCCGGCGCTGCGACAACGTATCTTGCTATTATAGTAGCAACCCCAGTCGACGCTCGCTACAGAACTTTTTCTCCCTCCCACTCCAGAGTTCGGCGCTAGACTCTGACGACTCGCTCAGAATTGAACTGTGTTCTCACGTGCACTCACGTTTCATGTTACGGCTAAGTTATGCGTATGTTATAAATAAATATAAAAAGACATCGTAGTGTGTCATTTCACTACATAAATTAGCCGCAGTGGTGACCTTTTCTTATAAATATACATTCTGATAGTAACAGATACTTTTATCCTCGTCTACGTGCACGTGTTCGGCAAACAAGGTAAGCTTTCATGGTTTCTTTCAATGTTTGGGTCAGGAAAATTGGTATGAAATAAGCAGCTTATATTCATTTTCCTAATTATTTATTAATTTTTATATTTCACATTTTATATTTTATAGTTTTTATATTTCACTGTTCTGTTGTATATTTTGTAAAAATGGCCGAAAATAATAACGCTCAACAGCACCTCTCACGTGTCGCTCTCAAACTTCCTCCGCTATGGAAGAATAATATAAAGATTTGGTTTTTGCAAATCGAAACGAATTTTGATCTTTCCGGTATTACAAACGATCTTACAAAATATCATAATATTATTGCTGCAATTGACCCTGAAAATCTGGCGATGGTTTCCGATATACTATTTTTCCCACCCCAAACTGATAGGTACAGTACGCTAAAGAACAGGCTCATTCAGGAATTTTCGGATTCTGAAAATCGACAGATCCGAAGGTTGCTGTCATACTTACAATTGGGAGATGACAAACCGTCACATCTTCTACGGAAAATGAAAGAACTAGCAGGCACCGCTCTTAGCGACGATTTTTTGCAAACTTTGTGGCTCCAGCGACTCCTTTCGGAAATACAAACAATCCTTTCCGTCAGTTCTGAAAAATTAGAAAATCTTGCAAAATTGGCAGATAAGATTGCTGAGGTTCGCGCCGACCCCTTGAGACCAAATGTATATGCATTTGCGAGTTCCCACAATCAACCGAAACAGCCGACCGATCACACTAACTCTCCGTTGAATGAAACGATTGCACTTCGAGCTGAAACCCCGCTCTTAGCAAACAAGTTGAACGATTGTCCAGGGACCGTTCACGGAATCGTTCGCGTAGGAAGTACGGTAAATCTCCTTACAGGAGCAAGACCCCGTCTCGGAGAGAGGAATATAGTTTTAACGATGCATTTTGTTATTATCACAACCGGTTTGGCGGCAAAGCTAGGAAATGCCAGCAGCCTTATACTCTTTCCCAGGCTTCGGAAAACTATTTACAATTATCGACGCCAACGTTTCGGTGGCAGACGTCTCGATAGCATAACAATCCAGCCACCTTCATATTTTCGACCGAAAAACCAATCTAAAATTTTTAATAGATTCCGAATCTGATGTTTCGTGTTTCCCGGTTCCCAAAAAACGCGGAAAATGAATCCCAGAACCTATAGAATTAACAGCAGCTAATAATTCAAAAATACATACATATGGATCCAAACTAGTAGATGTCGATCTTGGTTTGCGCAGAAGTTTTAAATGGCAATTCATTCTAGCGGAAATTCCTTTTCCAATTATAGGCGCTGATTTTTTAAAGCATTTCGATCTAATGATTAATTTAAAACGACGACGACTTATCGATACGATTACAAACTTATATCGCTATGATAAAATCCCTACAAGTTTAAATACCGCTTCGATAAAGTTAAGTTCAGGAAATACGATATATCATAGAATTTTAACAGAATTTCTTGACCGAACAACGCTTATTTCTAAAGTTAAGAAAGTTCAGCCTAATACGATTCATTATATCGAAACAACTGGACCACCAGTCCACAGTAAACCTAGTCAGTTAAATCCAAAATTGTACGATGTTGAAAAAAAGGAATTTCAATTTATAATGGAACAGACCCTATCACTCTGGTCCTCTCCTCTTCATATAGTTCCAAAAACCTCTGGCAGCATTCGCCCAGTGGGTGATTATCGCAAATTAAATGCATCCACAACTCCATATAGATACCCCATACCCCATATACAAGATTTTTCTATCGCACTTTACGGTTGTAAATTTTTTTCGAAAATCGATATAGTACGCGCATATTTTCACATACCCATCCACCCCGATCATATCCAAAAGATAGCCGTGTGTACGTCGTTTGGCCTCTACGAATTTACATACTTAAATTTTGGCCTTTGCGGGGCAGCCCAAACTTTTCAAAGGTTTATGAACGAAATTATAGGAGAACTCAAATTCTGTTTTGTCTATTTGGACGACATTCTGATTTTTAGTAAAATCGAAGATGAACATAAGATGCACCTCCGTGCGGTGTTCCTGAGGCTCAATCATTACGGGTTAACAATTAACACATCTAAATGCGTTTTTGGAGTGTCAGAAATTTCCTTTTTAAAACATCTTATACCTCAGCAGAGAACAAAACCATTAACTAATAAAATAGAACCAATATTAAATTACCCAAAGCGTGCAACAGTAAAGAAAGTCCAAAGGTTTCTTGGAATTTTGAATTTTTTTCATCGTTTTTTGCCCAACATATCACGACACCAGATTACTCTGAGTAATATTTAAAGGGCACAAAGAAAAACTATAATAGAGCAATTCAATGGACTACACAAGCGAAACAGGATTTTTGTACTTGCAAAAAATTAATCGCTGACGCAACGTTTTTAGCACATCCAAAACCAGATGCAGAACTGATACTGCAGGTAGACGCATCCGATTTTGCGAACGGAGGTGCATTATTCCAACCAGTCGATAATTATTCGATAATAATCCATTATTCCAACTATCGATCAACCCCAACCTCTCGCGTTTTTTCCAGAAAATTATCCCAAGCGGAAAAAAATATAATCCGTATGATCGCGAATTACTGGCTTCATATGCTTCTATTAAGAATTTCATTCACATGCTTGAAGCTGGGGATTTCAATTTATTCACCGATCATAAGCCACTGACTCACGCTTTTAAACAGCGTTTAGATAAATGCTCACGACGACAAGCCCGACAAATGGATTTTATTTCCCAATTCCAACAAATATTTACTATCTCCCAGGCACCGAAAACGTAATGGCGGATAGCCTGTCTTGAATAGTTTCCATCGAAATACCAAACCCTATAAATTAAGACGAAATTTCAAAATTGCAAGAATCAGATTTAGAGCTTCAAAATTTAATTAATAATCCTCAAGGATTGCAGTTCAAGAAAGTAACTATGCCAGATTCTAACACCCATTTATTTTGTGACTTGTCTACAGGAACCGCTAGACCTTTTATCCCAAAGGAATATAGCTAGCAGATTTTCAGTCAATTGCATAACATGTCTCATCCCGGTATTAGGCTACTACAAAATTAATTCGCCCTAGATTCATTTGGCCATCAATAAACAAAGATTGTTGTACTTGGTATAAACATTGCATACCATGTCAAAAAGCAAAAGTAAGTAGCCATACTAAAACCCCTTAAGGCTCGTTTCCTGACCCAACACGGAGATTTGGCCATGTGCACCTTGATATTGTTGGACCATTCCCACCATCAGCTGGAAATTACTTTTTACTTACCACAATAGACCGTTTTACACGGTGGCCAGAAGCCATTCCGATAACTGATATAACCGCGGAAACAGTAGCAAGAACTTTCTACAATCATTGGATAGACCACTTTGGTTTGTCCATCACGCATCCCAACGGATCAAGGACGACAATTCGACAATTGACTTTTTAAAGCACTGGCATGTATGCTAGGAGTTAAAGAAATTCGAACGACTCCGTATCATCTGCAGTCCAACGCCTCATAGAGCAATTTCATCGTCCGATCAAAGCCGCCCTGAAAGCGTACAACACAGCACAGTGGGTGTCCGCCTTACCTACAATTTTAATTGGCTTTCGTACTGATTTCAGGGAAACTATTCAATCAACAACAGCTGAATTGGTGTACGGTACGACCCTCCGACTCCCAGGCGAATTTTTTAATCCCACGCCTTCGGACATCCTGCCCAAATAACTAGTGGAGGACTTAAAAGCGCACTTTTTGAACATCCGACCCAAACCCACTTCCAACCACAGAATCAAAGCAGTTTTCGTCCATCCGGAGCCGAAAACGGCATCACATGTGTTTGTCTGGAAAGATTGCGGGAAAAAAACCATTCAAGCTCTTTATGATGGGCCTTTTAAAGTGTTGAGGCGTGCCGAAAAAGTATAAGACGTAGACATTAACGGTCGTACATCCACACTGTCAATGGATAGATTAAAACCTACATTCATTGCCGTAGATAGTGACTTTCTCTTTTCAGATTTGACGTCCTCTAATGAAGAACTGTGTAAAACCAAAACCACACGTTCCGGACGAACTGTTCGATTTCCCGAACGTTTCGTATCTTATAGACCTTAAAGATACTGCGGGGGGGGGGGGGGGGAGAGTGTGCGGCGACTCGCCAGCAGGCAAATTTCTCGCGGATTGTAACAGCCGGTGAGCAGGTTTTGCCGGCGCTGCGGCAGCGTTTCTCGCCAAAGTAGCAACCCCAGTAGACGCTCGCTACAGAACTTTTTCTCCCTCGCACTGCAGAGTTCGGCGCTAGATTCTGACGACTCGCTGAGACTTGAACTGTGTTCTCACGTGCCTTCACGTTCCATGTTACGGCTGAGTTATGTGTATATTATAAATAAATACAAAAAGGCACCGCAGTGTATCATTTCACCACATAAACAATTCGCAAAGTTATTTTAAACTTTTATTTTTACATTAGCAATCATTATGATGTTTAAAACTGTTATTTTTACATTTTGAAGCATTATGACGGTACAAAAGTCGATAAATGTGTGTACTGCAAGTGAAGAAGAAAACAATCTGATTTGTATAAGCATAGGAATTCAAAGTGAAATCTGGGTATACAAAGGATCAGATCGAGTGAGTATCATTCTTCTAGTTACGATGGCAATTAAATTACAAGAACGCGCGTTAATCGAAAAACTTTTTTTTTTATCAAAACCAGGGAATTTCTGCTGCAGCTCTTTGCGAATTTTGACGTTAAAAGAAAATGCGTTGGGGTAGAAAGTCTCCACAAGGTGTGAGAGACATGATATCACGATTTGAAAACACTCTGTGTTTAAGCGTTCAGCGTGGCAGAGGACGAAAGCCTATCAGCGAAGAAGTCGTTTCAGAAGTAGCAACGGCAGTTGTCGAGCAGTCACTGACAAATGATCATGGAGTCAGTAGTGCACGTGCAGTGTCACGACAATTAGACGTACCGTATAGCAGAGTGCAGAAGATCCTGAGAAAAATAGTGAAATTTTTTCCGTATAAGATCAGCCACAACCAGCAACTGCTTCTTACCGACAATGACCGTCGCTTTTCTTTTGCCCTGACTTTTCTTGCCCGAATGGAAGGCTATGACTCCTGGTCGTGGAACATTCTCTGGAGGGATGAAGTTCATTTTTATCTGAACGGCACAGTGAACTCCCAGAATTGTCAAATTTGGGCCTTGGAAAATCCACGTGCTTTCTACACAGTTCCGCAACACTCGCCTAAAGTTACCGTCTGGTGTGGATTCACTTCCCAATTTATCTTTGGACTATTCTTTTTCGAAGAACTTAAAAGATAACTGTACTGTCACATGTTCTGTAACAGCCACGATATCTTCACATGATATCGTGACATGCTCAGCTGTTTCGTTTTACCTCAACTCCAGCAGCGACAATGCCTTGAGTATATTACTTTTAGGCAGGAATGGTGCCCCTCCGCATAATGGACTCTGTGTGAGGAGGTTTTTGCGAGAACATATTACGGATGACAGGGTGATTAGCCGATCGTTTCCTACTCCTTGGCCGGCTCGTTCTCCCGATCTCACTCCGTGTGATTTTTGGTTATGGGGCCATTTAAAGAACGTTGTTTATAGGGGGAATGTTACAACTTTGGCTGATCTGAAGGACTGCATAACATTGCATGTTCGACAGATTGCGGGTGACAAGCTGCGGTCCACTGTTGAACACGCTGTTCATCGCCTGCACATTTTACATACTAATGAGGGAGCCCACATTGAACAATTTTCTTTACATCGCTAGACAGTGTGTAACAAATAAATTATGCCTGAATTGGAATTTGTAGCTTGTTTAAATTATTTCCATGTAATGCGCCACCTAGAGGACATTTTTCGATTTTTTTCGGAATCTTACCAGCGCATCCTTTGAATTGTCTATTGCAAATTTTCAGCCCAATCCGCCTTTTAGTTACAGCTACAGGGGGCTCTGAATAGGCCAAGTTTAATTATGATCACCTGGTAAGGAAGGTCGTTCGCACTTTATGGAAAAGATTTTGATAGTTAAGTTTTATGTATAAATGCCTTATTTTTTGCGGCGATTTGCTTCTATCTGATAGCCATGGTTCTTGATAATAGCTCTAACTCGAATTTTCCATGAAAGTAAACTTTTTCTTAGCAGTGTCATGTCTGTTTTACCCCATTCCTCTGGGACTGTTTTCCAAGGTCCGTCAGTGGTCTTGGATGCTGTTTTCCTAAGGCTCGTTTTAATAAACCGAAAGCGCAAAAGTCCATTGCAGAAGTGTCAAAGAATTTTACATGTATTTCATCAAATGGGATACACTTTATTCCTGTTTATGATTCTTTCTTTGCTAAATAAATAAGCGGCAGTTTATTTAGACGTGTGACTATAGGCTTTGTCCATATTATGAAGCTCGACTTTATCAATGTCCTTTCCATATAAGACTCGAATTTATACTTCAGAAATTGGTTCTAAAATATTCTGCTGATAGTAGAGTGAACTAATTTTGGTTTTACTTGAGACTTTTTTAATTTTTAATTTGCCGTTGTAACTAAATCCTGGAACTATCATGAGTCCCTTTGGGAACTTTTCTGTACACCGACGAAGCCATTTCGTACGGTCCTCCCCGTCAGTTGAGCAATAGAAAATTGATCTTTTTTCATTACAGTCACTTAAATACACCCATGCCTCATCGAGTGTTTCCACAAACTTCCCTTTTTACCAAGACAGGTGTTTTTCATATAATTTTCTACAATTTGTTTTTGTTTCAGCAATATGATTTGGCAAAAGCAGATGAACTTTCGGCTTAAACATCATTTTTAACTTCAAATTTTTATGAATGATTTTACCTACAGTGCCAGAAGACATTCCTAGTTCCGATGCAATGGATCTTTCAGTCGGCGGATTTTCTTTTAGGATCAGAGACTTCACTTTCTTGATATTTACCTGCGTTCGAACAGTCTTAGGATGAGGTTTCGCGGTCATATTTCCATTTTGACTTTCTGTTAGACTTTTCCTTTCAAATTTAATATATTTTAAATACCTTTTTTCGAAATGCCATAACCACGATTTTTGCACCGCTTTATGATTTGTTTATACGACTATTTATCCTCGGAAAGCGCAGTTACGTAGCCTTCGAGGCATCTATGAATTTTAGGAGCCATTTTCAAAATAAATCTATTATTTTACATTCCAATCGAAACAAAACAGTAGCAGACGATTATTCTGAAGTCAGATGTTTATCTCAAAATGCAAACGACAAAAATAAATTACGAAATCGTTTCCATAAAGTGTGAACGACCTTCTGTATATACGAGGGATGTTCCGAAAGTAAGTTTCGTCATTTTTTTTAAAGAGAAGATGATACACCAGGTGTAACAAACAATCGCCATAAGACTCTACACCCGTTGCTGGTTCAATGACGGAAGGACCGTCAGCGGAAAAGGAATGACTCATAGGCAGAGCGCCGAAGAAGAGACAGTAGCAACAGACCTGCGTGCCCGAGGTTATTCGAGTACAAATCAAGATGGCAGACAGACGTGTACTGATATTGTAGTCGCCAATGGAAATGCGTGCTGTTATCCTGTATGAATGGGCAAGTGGGTCCAGTGTGTCCGTCATCCATGAACGCCTATAGACCGTGTATGGTGAAGAGGTTATATCTCGTCAAATGGTTAGTCGCTGGTGTTGCATGTTCAGTGAAAGAAGGCAGAGTGTGGAGGATGAAGGTCGAAGTGGGCGTCCCTTCATCCACGAATGAAAACAACATTGCTAGAGTTCAGGAAATGGTGTTAGGGGACAGGCGCATGACGGTGTCAGACGTGGAGTCCACACTATTGGTCGTGGTTAGGCCCATCACATTCTCTATGATGTGTTGGGTTACCGAAAAGTGTTTGCAACATGGGTGCCGAGAAACTTTACCCCGGATCACAAGAGTGTAAGAATGGAAATCAGCCTCTATCACTTGATGTAGTACGCGCGTGAGGGAAATAAGTTCCTGTTCAGAATCATCACAGGCGATGAGATATGGGTGCACCACTTTATCCCAGAAATCAAGACCCGAATGACGTGGAAGCATCCCAGTTCACCAGTGAGGAAAAAATTCAAAGTGTCACCCTCTTCAGGAAAGGTTAAAGCCACAGTGTTCTGGGACGCGAAATGTGTGATTCTCCTTTATTTCTTCCATTAAGGGACCATCAGTGACGCACGTTACTGCGACACCCTCACCAAATTCAGGTCCTCCTTTCAACGAAAGAGACCAGGGCTCTTGAGTGAAGGTGTTGTTCTCTTGGACGACAACGCAAAACCACACCCAGCAAAGCTTACACAAGATCAGATTCGTCGCTTCGGATGGGATAGATTGGATCACACGGCCTACAGCCGCGATCTTGTCCCATCGGACTTTCAGCTGTTCCTGTACTGAAAGCCGCACTCTCGGGACGTCACCTTGAAAACAATGCTGTGGTGGAGAAGGCTGTGTGACAATTCCTTGCATCGCAGGGCACCGAGGTTTACCAGAGTGGTTTCTTTAAACTGATTGCACGATACGACAAATGTCTCAATGTTGTTGGCGACTATGTCGAAAAATAGAGCAAGGTGTATAATTCATGATGCTATGGTGTATTCTTCTTTTGGCAATAAAGTTTACGTGTTAAAAAACATGACGAAACTTACTTTCGCAACACCCCTCGTATATATATATATATATATATATATATATATATATATATATATATATATATACCGGGTGCGTCATAAATTCGTGCAAAGTTCAAAAATCCATAATAAAAGAAGTTATGGTCGGAAAAGTTTTCTGTTTGCGCCAATAGGATCAGAGGGACTTTGGATTTTTTTTCCATGTAAAAGAAAAAGTTTCCAAAAGTAACCGAAAGAAGGCGCTTACACGTCACATTTAGAAGTTTTATTCCAATCAGGCTATAAATTAATCACCTGGCTGGAAATGGATCCGTCATTCGCTGCCGGCACCATGCTTTCTTTACCAGATCGAGCGTTGGTGGATAAACTTTTTTACACGAATGATGAATCCACAACTGTTGCATTGGGAAAGTTTCGCACGGTGATAGGACTGTGGCCGTCACAATCACCAGACTTGATCCCGGCAGATTTTTGGTTGTTGGGATACTTAAAGTCTGTACCGGAACTCCCCAACCACTTTGGTGGATCTGAAAACTGCCATTCGACAGACAGTCGCTGCCATCGATGGCGACATGCTACATTTCCTTGTAATGGCGTAGTAACGCGCCCCTTTTGCCTTATTAACTTGTGCTGCTGGAAAAGTTGAACATCTGTTACTTTAAAATAAAAGCACAGTCTCATGTTATTGTGATCTGTTAGATTTTCTGCTGTGTTTGCCTAATTTGCATAAAACGTCTCAGTATGATGTGTGAGCGCCCTCTTTCGGTTACTTTTGGAAACATCTTTTTTGACATGGAAAAAAACTCCAATGTCCCTCTGATCCTCTTGACGAAAACAGAAAATTTTTCCGAGTATTACTTATTTTATTACGAATTTTTTAACTTTGCACGAATTTATGACGCACCCGGTATATATATAAATAATAATAATAATAATACAGTGAAAATTCTCCTGCCGGGCAACCTTATTCGGGCTAAAAACCCCTACCCCAAAACGGTCATATTTTGTTCAGAACCAATTAAAGAATCCATAGAGAAACCTCTTTGCGATGATCACTCTCAAAACGGTCTTTTTTTTTGAAACTTCACTGACAGCCATAGAGAAATTTCACTGTATATTAAAAATATAATCATATAATATTTTATATAATGTAATATTGTATAATATACTCACTCGCAGGGCTGATTATAGGTGTCTGCTAGCAAAGTGCATTCATCAGTCGACACGTTATCTAAAATTAAAAGGAAAGCAACATGAATCTGTGCTTTTATTCATAAAAAATATAAACAGAACAATATAGGATGATGAATGCTGTATGATTTATGGTTGTGATTTAATGGTTCTAAATAGCAACTTGAATGATAAATCATTCAAATGCTCTGTTTTTACTACAATGAGAAAAATATATAGACTGAAAATATCTCATACGACAACAGTTACTTTAATTTTTAAATTTCATTCATTCGATTTATTTGCCTTCTTTCTTTATTTTTGTGGTCAGAAACATTTGCGAAACATTGCTTTCATTTCTTTTGAAATCAGCGCGATTTTTGGGTAATTTTAAATTTCTAATAAATCGGAGGTATGCCTTTTCAATGCAGCTTTCAAACTGAATTTCACTTTGATGGAGACTTTGATGGTATACAGAGGAAAATGTCAATGTCAAATACAATGGTACCTCAGTACTCGTCGTTAATTAGTTCCAGAAGGCACGACGAGTATCGAGCGAATTTTTTCTTAAGTAGTGATGTAAATTGAATTAATCCGTTCCTGAAAATCAGAAATTTCACACTTTAATGGGCAATTTATAAATGTGTGGGGGTTGTTTGATACAAACATCTTTAAACTAGACTGACATAGTTTGAAACAATAATTAATAATTTTTCGTTGGCGGAACGCCACTTGGCGCCATATGTAAATGTCGCCAAGTCATCGCCTATCATAAATGTAAGAATGGGATATAATATAACAGAATATCTTGTCGTGGATTCAAAAATTTATAATATAAATTCAAATAAAAAGACAAAATTAAATTTAAACAGCAGACATGAAATTGCAAATATCTTTCAGCATTGCAGAAAATCTCAGTTTAGGTGCAAAAGAATTAACCTACGGCAATAAAAAATAAAACTGAAAATGGCACGTCACGATGCTTCCCACGGTCCGCGGTGACAGATGAAACATTTGACGCGCCGCTAACTGCATAACTTGGCGACATTTACATTTGGCGCCAAGTGGCGTCCCGCTAATGCAAAAGTACCCAATAATTAGATAAAATAAAATTTATCTTTTTTCAACCTACACTGAAAGAAGTTGATGACCTAATGGGATAGTGCTGAAGTTGGGGAGGGAAGAGAGGTTATTGCTTGGGGGAAGTCTCCTTCCAATAAAACATCAGGTACTTGCACAGGGATTCTTTCTCTTTTCTGTCTCTCAACAGCAGCGATCCCTGTTGTAGACTCAGAATTAGGCAATTTCACTGCAAACCTTGCAAGAGAAACTCTCTTTGGAACAGCTTCCCAATTGTCCCAGTTGCTCGCCAAGCCAGTTTTTCCTAGCCAACCTGGGTGCCATTATTGTTTACCTCAGCTCTCCACACGGCAAGTGAGAAGGACTGGTTCTTAAAACCCGCCCCTTTGCGCTACTCGTCCGATAACATGCAACACAGTTTATTTATTAACCTTTTTCAATAAAATAAGAGTATAAAGAAATTTATTAATAAATAAAACTTACTTGGGTACAGCTTCGATATAGGACCCCATTGGCGATATTTTGCATTGGCGACTTTTTGCGTTTTACATTTGGCGCATTTGGTATCCTTGGCTTGCTGATAGATAGCACACTAAGTAACTGCTTTTTGTTATTTATATGTGTGTTAAATAATTTTATTTAATATAAAGTGCATCGATTTTGATTATCGCTTGCCTGCTGAATGGCAAAGATTTTTAATTAAAAAAGCTGATTATATTCTTTTTGCTGTTCTATAAGTTATGTTGTTCTTAAGTAGCAGGCAGTAATGCAATTGTATTGATGGTAGATATTGAAACGGTGTTTGTTAAAATTGAAATAAATAAGGATTCTTAAGCAGAATATGTGCGAGTTGTCTGTATGATCATAGTACATGACATTCTGGTGACCCGTTTTTAAAATCCAAAACTGATCCTATGGCGACAGCACAAGAGCAAGCGGAGCTAGAACACCTCCAACCAGAAGTAACCTGGGTGAGTATTAAAATACCCCCATTCTGGTCTGAAAAACCAGAGATATGGTTTTTTCAAGTAGAGGCGCAATTTAAAATCAACAATATTGCCTCAGAAGACACTCAGAAGAAGTTTAATTACCTTATTTCTCAAATGGAGCCAAAGTTTGTCGAAAATATTTGTGATGTCATTACGAGTAATAGTAGTAAAAAATACACTATTGCTAAAGAGAGATTGTTGAACACGTTCAAGAAAAGTGAAAATGCAAGAATTAAAAAACTAGTGACAGGAATAGAACTTGGCGACTTTAAACATAGCCAACATCTACAAAAAATGAAATCACTTGCTACAAAAGACATTTCCGATAATATACTAAAAACATTATGGATGGAAAAACTGCCCACATCATTTAAGAACATTCTTATTGTAAGTGACGAAAATCTGGATAAATTGGCAGTTATGGCAGACAAAATTAATGAGCTGAATCCCACTACTGATGTGTTTGATGTTTCGAATAAAAGAAATGATGTTACTCAACAAAATTATGAAAAACTGATTGACAAAATTTCTATGCTGGAACGAAATATCCACGAAATGAGTGTATACAATCGCTCCCGAAGCAGAAATCGCCACGAACTATCAAAAGGTCGTGAACAAACCCGAAGCATTTCTCGTAAACGCTACGATTCTAAAGGAAAATTATGTTATGTTTGACCCTCAAGATTGTGTTGGAAATACCTAACAGTAGCATAGATTGATAGAAGTTCCCGGTCATACGTGATGTATTTTTGTTCGGCGGGGCATAATTTCCTGGAGAAGAATGCGAGAGGTCGCAGACTGTTATTGTGTTGGGCATGAAAAACAGCACTCAGGATGATGTTAGATGCATCAACCATTAGGGAAAGCTGTTATTCAGGGTTATGGTATGCGAGAGTTGTTGCATTTTGTAAGTCTGATTTGCATTTCTCAAATGCGGTAGTGAGTATGTCGTCCCAAGGTACTGGACGTCTGTCATTTTTCTTAGAGTCCCTAAGGAGAGAATGCAAAGGAGCTTGGGTCTGAGCTGCCTGCGGTAGAAAGCAACGATAGAAATTAATCATCGCCAAAAAACGTCTTAAATCAGCTATGGTGCTAGGTTTAGGAAAGTCTATGTTAGCCTGAGTCTTTTTAGGTAGTGGTTTCACACTTGAGGGGGGTTATAAGACATCATAAGAAAGAAACAGAAGTTTTTCCAAGGGTGAACTTGGCAGGGTTTAATTTTAGACCCTGGTCTCTAAGGTAGTTAAAGACCCCATGCAAGTCATTACAATGTTCCTTCTCATTAGAAGTTGCGATAAGGATTCGAAAGGTTACGGCTACCCCTGCTACATGCGTATCAGCTCCCACTGCTACTACTGAGAACGGTCGCCGCGACGGCAACCTGCTGCAATCCGGCCCTCGGGTCGGAATCCGGGCCACATCCCCGCCCCGCGTCAGTAGGACACTTCACTACCATTATATTCCTGTCAATGCCACTCGATACCGCTCGCATGCGGTCTTAAAATCAGAGTCATCCAAGAGCCAGAGCATTATATCAATCAAATAAATCCAAATTTAGTCCGCAGCCACAACTCTGCGAAATGCATCAACTCAAGTTTATTTAACTTCTACAAAACTGTACAGACGTCCTGCACTACTTGTGCAGGCAACCAAAAACATGTTAACAAACAATAAGTCATAAATGTAATTACAATCATCGTCACAACTTGTGACGGAAATATTAATAAACAATATTATCATAATCAAGGTCTTCATATCTCAAAGATCCAGGAGTCCGTGTCTTCCAACTTCCATAATCTGTCATCTCAATTCTTTTCTCGTCTTCAGCTTGGTATCTGTCACATTTCTGTTCCGTGGGGAGATGTTTAGTGTCCAACTTCTTCCCCGACTTTTCCTGATATCTTGCGCAACGCGTGCAAGTTTGTTCTCTTTTGCAAGGCTGATCTTGGTGTGCTTCTTTCAGTGTAAGCTTTGTGCATCTTCTTATTCCGACAATGCTTGGCTGCATGGCCAAAGCCCCAACACTTATAACATAATACAGGCTTTCTGTAGTCCTTCCAATTACAGATTTTCCAGCCAACCTTTAGCCTTTTATCACCCTCTATGTTTCTATAGACATCTCCTTTAACACTGATAATCCAGTTATTTCCTTTCTTCGTCTTAAAGTTCGTAAAGACATCGATATCAACATACTCTAGTTCCGTGTTTAGCTTCTTCAAAATCTCCCCGAATTATTCCTTCTTAAAAGTTTCTTCCACATCGTAAATAATAATTTTCGGGTCTCTCAGTTTGGGTTTACGTGTTATGTACAACGTATTGACCTCTCTATTTCTATCAAAAGCTTTAACAAATTTCTCAAGTTCTTCCTTCGTTTCTGTTTCCACCAGTAAACCTCCTCTTCCAATTCTCTTACACTTTCTTATTTCAATTCCTAACTTATCGGGCTTTAACCACCCTCTTCCGTGGGAGGTCGCGCATCTTGGGATTTCAGCGGAATGATCGTAATCTCATTTCTAGCCGATCTCCGAACTTTCTTTACCTTTTTCCTCTCACCATCTTTTTCTTTCGCAACTTCGGTGTAAGTCTTAACTCCGCCTCTCTCCAAGACACTAATTTGTTCTTTTAGATAACTGATTATCCTCTGTTGGTCTGATATCGAGTTGACCAACTCCAAGATATCCTCATTAAGTTGCCTTTAAGATTAGTCGTACTTATAGTATTCATCACTCTTTGGTATTTAAGCTTCACCAGGTCCTCGGTGATCTGACACAACTCCTCCATCTTTTCTCTTTTCGTTTCTTTAGCGTGGCTGCACATTCTCCCACTTCGACCCCACGTTCCCCCGGCGTTAGTAGTCTTGTCTTCCGACAGACCCCCAGGGCCCAGCACGAGGAAGTGCCGGAGGGTAAATTTAGAATACGGTAGCAATATCTGACAAGCAGATATAAACAAACACTAGTCGAAACTGACTACATACAGACTTGCCAATGAAAACTTTTCGCAACTTAACATTTATTAACAATAGCGTGGGGTGGACCCCCGAGAAGATGCGATATCCCTTTCGCGAAGGCAGTTCCGATCACGCGCTTTCCTCTGAGGTCGGATGTGTTTCTCGGGAACGTTCCCTCCAGGCCTCCGGACTTTTAAGCGCTAAGCCTAAATTTATGAAAAATTCCAAAATAGTAACATTTACAAACAACTCTATTTATTTAAGCTATATATGGGTTACTTACACATTCTTTTATTAATTCTCCAATAAAAATTTTTTGTTATACAGTTTAAAATATTTTTCGCTGGGACATACTGTCGAAATCCTAGTCTTCTTTTCCACAGTAAGAGACTTTCATCAACTGATATTGGACTGTATACTATATTTTTCTAATTAAAAACTGCAATGTCTTTTAAATGGTTTTATTACACACACAAACAAACATAACAACTAACTAGTTTGCCCTATGGCAAGAACAATGCAGACCATACTGCGAAACATATAACTAATACTAAAATGCGACTACTCAGAACAGTTTCTGAAACTGAACTGTTGCCATTAGCAACCATAAAGTTTTTCTAGTGGCGCGCCAAGGTTGGCGGGCTTTTACTAACGCCAAGGTAAGCCGTAACATACCGGCCCCCATTGACATGTCCCAACATTCAATAATATAATGACACACAATACTAAATAGACAAATGGTATACACTAAAATTACTTCCAAGATACATTATACATATAACAATAGGTAAATACTAATAATGCAAAATGACAGTTTCAAAATTACAAAATTATAAATTTTCTTCAATGGGAAGAGGACAAATTTTAGAAATTGATCGGGTTACAACACCTGATAAGGTTTTAATTTCTAATACTCTTACTTTTCCATCTGAACCCGAAATTACTTTAATGACTCGGCCTAAAGACCATTTACCTGGTGGTAAATTTTCATCCTTTAGGATAACCATGCATCCTTCCTTAAGATTTTTCTTTTCGATAAACCATTTATTGCGTTGTTGGAGATGATTTAGATAATCATGCTGCCATCTCTTCCAAATAGTTTGGGTCATTTTGGTTATTTTTTGCCAATTAGATAGTCTATTTTCGCTGATATGTGTTATATCCGGTTCGGTTATTGAAATAATAGGTCGTCCAATCAAGAAATGGGCAGGTGTCAGGACGTCAATTTCATTAGGGTCCGACGATAAAGGTAGCAAAGGGCGAGAATTGAGAATTCCTTCTATCTGGGCAATTATAGTCCAAAATTCTTCCAAAGTTACTCGGGAATTGCCTAAGGTACGTTTCAAATGGTACTTAAAAGCTTTCACCCCTGCTTCCCATAATCCACCAAAGTTCGGTGAGCGAGGGGGAATGAATTTCCAATTAATAGCCTCAGACGACAAATAATTAGTCAAATCGTTGTCAGGTTTATTTACTATGGCATGCAATTTTTTCAGCTCAGTATTTGCTCCTACGAAAGTAGTGCCATTGTCGGTCATGATAGTGGAACTTTTACCTCTGCGGGCAAAGAATCGTTTAAGGGTAGCAATGAATGAATCTGTTGTTAAATCCGTTACTATATCTAGGTGAATTGCCTTAGAGACTAGGCAGACAAACAACGCGACATAAATTTTACTATAATTTCCTTTTCTTTGATTTTTGTACTTTATAAAGAATGGACCGCAAAAGTCAATGCCACAATAGTGAAAAGGCGGGCTAGGGTTTACTCTTTCTGGAGGTAAATTTCCCATTATTTGATTGACTCCTATGGGATTGTTTCTAAAACAAACTACACATTTGTGGACTACTTTACGAGCCAGAGATCTTCCATTGATTATCCAGTAACTTTGCCTGACGTGATGTAATAAGGCTTGTGGCCCGAGATGGAAAAACTTCTTGTGAAAATATTCCAAGATCATTTCACTCAATTTGTGGTTGCGGGGCAACACGATAGGATGTTTTTTTCTATAGGTCAGACTGGAATTGTCTAAGCGACCGCCTACTCTAACAATGCCCTCAGGATCTATAAATGGGTTTAAAAATTTCAATTTACTATTACCTGACAGGGTCCTTTGATTCTGCAGATGCTGGATATCTTCAGCAAAGAAGACATACTGTACCTGTTTGATCAAGTAGGCTTCAGCACTCTTTAATTCTGGTAAGGACAAGGGTCCTAAATTTTTGCTATTTACAGTTCTACAATTGTGAATGAATCTAAAAATGAAACTACAAATTCTAATTAGTTTCATGAAATTATTAGTTAGACAAAAAATAAAATCAAAATTGTTAGGTGTAAATGAAACAGCTAAGGCTGCTAGTCCACACAAGTTTAGAGTCTCTTGACATGGAGAGTCATTAGAAACATCTTTCATCTCTTTCATAATAACGTCCTGGTCCTCTGACGATAGATGAGGATTTCCAGTACCAGGCACACTAATCGGATGAGTGAGAAAGTCTGGCCCATGCCACCAAAGTTGATTCTCCAGTAAGTCTGTAGCATCTAAACCTCTCGAAATTAAATCCGCAGGATTGCTGCTAGACGCAATGTGTTTCCATTGAAAGTTCTGTGTATAGCCTTGGATCTTTGCAACCCGATTGCTGACGAATGTTTTTAGCTTCCATGCTGGGGTTCGTATCCAGGCTAAGGCTATTTGTGAATCGGTATATAAGTAGATGTTGTTAATGTTCAGTTTTAAGGCGTTCAAAACTTTGACGACTAATTTGGCTAATAGGAGACACGCTGACAGCTCGAGTCTCGGTATAGTGACTGTTTTTAATGGGGCTACTTGAGATTTGCTACTAATCAAATGACATGACGTTTGAGCCTGATATGAAGATTGAATGTAGACAACAGCTCCAAATGCCTTGGATGAGGCATCAGCGAATCCATGCAAAGCTATCTGTTGAGCACAAGGCTTTAAAATGTAACGACTAATGTTAAGACTTTCTAAAGATTTTAAAGAACTTGTAAATTGAATCCAGGACTGGGCTATAAACTCAGGAATAGGATCATTCCAATCTAATTTTGATTTCCAAAGTTCTTGCATGAACGTTTTGGCTTTTGTAATAACCGGTCCTATAAGACCAAGCGGATCGAACAGTCGGGCGATGTCAGATAGAATAGCCCTTTTAGTCAATTTTTCTTGTTGATCGATTTTTACTTTGAATGTAAAGACATCCAAGCTAGGTTTCCAGGTAACGCCTAAAGCTTTGGTTTCATTTTCTAAAAATGAATAACCTTCTAAAGTCCCATTATTAACACGCTCAAGTAACGCAGGGTGATTGGCATTCCATTTATGCAAGTGCATTCCGGCCGATCTTAGCAGTTGTATTAGCTGAGACTGGAGTTCTGTCACAGCTTCAAGACTGTCTTCGCCACTGATGACGTCATCCATGTAACAATCATTCAAAAGAACTTCCGAAGCCTTACTAAACCGTTCTATTTCTTCTATAGCCAGTTGTTTTAAGGTTCTAATGGCCAAAAATGGAGCACAAGATGTTCCGTAAGTCACCGTGTTCAATTCGTAGACTTCTACAGGCGTGGTCGCATCTGGCTTCCATAAGATTCTTAACAATTTCCTTTGTTCCGCATTTATCACTATTTGTCGGTACATCTTTTCGATGTCAGCGAGAAACACAAACCTATGTTTCCTAAAGCGAATCATAATTTCGTACAATTCTTCCTTTACTAGTCCTTTGTAGAGAATATCATTTAATGACTTACCATTGGTTGTAGGGCTTGACGCATTAAATACTACGCGCAGCTTCGTTGTGGTATTTTCTGGACGGTACACCCCATGATGCGGAATGTAATAACAACCTGTATTTTCTATATTGTCCCTAACTTTTGTCATGTGACCAAGGGTCTCATATTCTTTCATAAATGCGCAATAAAGTTCTCGCATTAAGGGAGTTTTGTCAAGACGATTCCACAATTGCTGCAACCTTTTCTCAGCGACTACTTTGGAATCTCCTAGGGCAACCGGATCCTCCTTTAGAGGCATAGTAACTACAAATCTTCCGGTGTTATCTCGGCTATAAGTTTCTAAAAAATGATTCTCACATAGTTGGTCTTCGGTGCTAATAGGAATCGATTCATCCTCAACACTTTCAATTTTCCAAAATTTTTGCAGGTTTTCATCTAACATATCTGCTTGCTTAACAAGGCCACAAAATGTCTGATGACATTTATTTTCTACTGTTCCGGAAACAATAAATTCGAAAACAGTGTTTTGAAAGATTAATTGCTTAATTTTATGTTTTTCAGTTTTCAAAATCTCATAGAAGAGCTCAGCCCCAATGAGAATGTCAATTTTAGATGATTTTCCGAAATTAGGGTCCGCTAGATCTATATTTTTCGGTACTTCCAAATTAGAGTCATCTATATTGCTTGACGGTACCCAAGTTGTTATTTTTGGCATAATTAAAAATTGAATCGATCTACTAAACGAACCATCTTTATTTGAAATAGTTGTCTGCACTTTCGATTTTATATTTGAAATATTTCCATTAATCCCCGAAACCGAAACCTTCGTCTTATTTTTCTTTACTGCTAAAGACTGAGCTAGCCTATTACTCATGATGTTGATCTGTGAACCGCTGTCTAAAAGTCCACGCACCGGAATTCTAACCCCATGCGACTCTTCCACATAAATAATACACGTGGTTAAAAGCACTCTATTTTCATTTTTTCCCGATAAACAAATCTCACTGCATAATGATTGCGAAATCGCGCCAGAAACCTCTCCCTTTAATTTATTGCTTTGCGAGGCAGTAATTTCTTTTTTGTCTATTTGTTGACTACTATCGTTTTCAACCATCGGCGCCAATGATTCACCTCTATGGAGCAAAGTGTTATGCTTTTTCGAGCAAAAGCCACAACGAGATGCTGAAGGACACTCAGCAATTTTATGTTTCGAACTGAGACAATTCAAGCAAAGATTGAGTTTTTTAACGATTAAATATCTGTCATACTCCTTTAATATTAAGAAATTGTCACACTTAAAAATAGAATGACTTGTTGATTGACAAAAAACACATTTAGTATTATTACCAGTGTAGGAATTCTTTTTTACAAACAAATTCTTCAACTTTTGATTTCTTTCACATGCTAACTGCTTAGGTTTAACGGTTACACTACTTTGTAAATTTTCTAAAACTAAACATCGTTTTTGTAGAAAGTCAATAAAATCTTGCCAATGAGGTAATTCTGTGGTAGTTAGCGAAAGCTCAAATTGCTTTTTTGTTTCTTTATCTAGTGTTTTAAGAACTATATTTATCAACATGATTTCTGAAAACTGATTAAGTTCTAAACCTATTGTTTTAAGCGCTCTAATATGCTTTTGACATCCGTCAACTACAGCTCTTAGACTTTTATCTGCGTCCTGTGTTGACATTTCCATAGATAATATTTCATTCAAATGACTATTAACGATAAAACGTTCGTTCTGGAAACGATTTTCTAATGCTTTGAAAAGCGATTTATAGGAATCATCCGCAGTAACAACATCTAAAGCAGTATCGCTCAAGGTAGATTTTAAATAATACAGCTTCTGTGTATCACTTAAACTATCATTCGAATCGATTAATGTTTTAAACTGATCTTTGAACATATACCAGTCTTGATAATTTCCAGAAAATTTCGGTAGAGGTATATCAGGCAATTTAAAATTTGAATTACATAATTTAGAGCTATTTGAATCACTTTCGGTTTCGCTATACATATTATTAGCATTAGAGAGTAAGAATTTTCTAAGCCTTACCTCTAGGTTTTCAGCTTCTTCTTCTATTTCTGTGAAGGCTGCTAGATGATTTTCCAACTCTTTTTCATCTACAACTATTTTAAAATATTCGATTTTCAAGTCATGCAAATGCGACATAACTTTCTGTACACTATCTAATTTTACTTGGTATTCTAATGTCTCTTTACTCTTCTCATCATCGAGGAAATTTGCAATTCTAGTCAACTGACCTTTATAGGCCCCTCTTTGACGATTAAGAGCTACTAATTTATTTTTATCAGTCATGATTACAACTGATTATTCATCCTATCAATGAATTTAAACCAAATGTAAAATACTAGTTCTTCTCCAAACGACGTGACCAAAAAAAATGTTCCTTCTTCGATGGACTGTATACTATATTTTTCTAATTAAAAACTGCAATGTCTTTTAAATGGTTTTATTACACACACAAACAAACATAACAACTAACTAGTTTGCCCTATGGCAAGAACAATGCAGACCATACTGCGAAACATATAACTAATACTAAAATGCGACTACTCAGAACAGTTTCTGAAACTGAACTGTTGCCATTAGCAACCATAAAGTTTTTCTAGTGGCGCGCCAAGGTTGGCGGGCTTTTACTAACGCCAAGGTAAGCCGTAACAGATATATTCCTATCAGGAATATATCAAGAATATATCAAGAATTCTGAAAGTTTTGAATGATTAAATCTAAAAAAGGTTTAATTTTTTCAATCTTTTTGGCATCAGAAGAAGGAAGTAAAATGCAAGTATCGAAGAATTGCGATGCATTGGTCCCGACTTATAACCTTACTGAAAAAAAGGTGTTGCAATCATGGGATTCGTTGATTAGTACATCTTGATTTTCGGTTTTTTCAAGATACCCATTAAAATTGTCAAAGCAAATTAAACAAGCATTTCTTCTTTAGTTACAGGCAAAAAATTCGAGGATGAACTCTGTTCACTTTCCGGGTTTATGTACCTCTCATACGCATTAATTTGGTTAGTATAATAAAATACGCATTAATTTAGTTATTAAATCCATTACAGTTTCATAAAAAAAAATCTGAAAAAATCCAATTCATTTGATGCAGCATCATCGACTTTTATCCCCCGACGACATTCAACATGCCGCTGTGAATGTTAGTTGAGTTAAATCACTTACGTGAGAAGACCACAAAGAAGTACCGTCCCACGATATACTCAGAATAGAAATGTCTGATATATCTTCATCATCACTCTGATCTCGGTGTTCCAAATAAACAGATTCATCCGACGAGATTTCTGTATTACTGTCACTACTTTCATAATCACTTTCAATTTCAGACACATTTCTCATCAATTCAGAAATTTCATCTTCTGTTAAATAGTTTCTCCTTTTCGTCATATTAAATCCTCAAAGGAAAGAAACCTCACTGCAACAGGATCTGATTCTGACTCAAAACTAAACGGTGAACCCATATACCCAATGCTACAATCCCACCACAAAAGAAAAACAAAATTGCTCGTAAACAAAGATCATGTGCAAAGTTTAAATGCCCTACCCGCTGACAGCCAGACGCAATACATCCCTTCCTCCGTTTGTTTACATACAACGGTAGACAGCATGTGATTCATACTAGTCTTGTTTTCGAATAGAAGGTCCCAACTACGTGTGGTCCAAATTTCATAGACATACGGTGCCATCTTGTGCCCCAAAAATTAACTAATAAAATGTTCCAAACTACTGGCACGTATACGTGACGATCGGCCAGAAACGCGGATAGCTGCTGGCACGTATACGTGCCGTTCACCGCGAAAGGGATAAGGATTCGAGAAAACAAACCGACCTCGGCAGTAAGCCTATACAGCGGAAAATTATCTACTGACTTCTGGTCGCCAAGACGGCAACCCGCTTGACTCCAGATCTACAGGTCCAATCACTGGCCCGCTCCATCTATGTCCTATCAATGCTACTCCGAAAGGGATAGAATTAAAGCTTATTGGACCCCGGCCTGCAAAAGTCCTGGCATCACCCACGAACGGAAAACTAACGGACCCCAGTCCAAACAACGTGGACCAAACAAAAGAGAAAAGATACCTTATTTATCGTATCAACAAAGGCGTGCGACCACATGGGGCGCAACAAAAGAAAAAGATGACAGCCAACTGAGAAAAGAGGATCCACGGCGATAAAAGAATTGTATTTGAGCAGGAGAGAGTTACGGTGAATGATCCAAAATAGCAAGTGTTAAGGTGACGATGTAAATTCATACAAACAGAAAGCAACCAAGTAGAAGAGCAACCAAAAAGAAAACCATTCAAGTCTCAACAACTGAGCAACACATAACTTCAAACGAAAACAGGTAGGAAGGTTGAAAGAGACAAAAGGCGTGAAATATATATACAAAATTAAGACATGACAAAAAAGCGGCCCCTGGCGGCTCCCAACAAAAGAAGAAAAGTCAACAAAAGAGAGTCTTTACAACTCCAAAAGTACGTTAAACGTACCACAAACTCCGCATTGAATATAAGAAGAAGGAAACCAAAGAGAGCCTTTACAGCTCAAAATGTACGGGGGCAGTATAAAAACCGAGAAAATAAAAGAATGCGTGAGATGAAAAATGGGAATGAAGATGAAGAGCAAGAACAATCCAAAACAAAAACCAAGAATCAATAAACAAACAAGGTTTTTTCTAGCACATTAACCTGATGAATGAGTTTAATTATATTACGTCTGGTTACAGGATGAAGGAGAAGACGATGAAGCGGAATATCAGAAATGTTTTTAGGGAGGTTCTTTTCACGGAAATCTTTAAAGTATGGACAGTTAATAACATAATGAATTGAATCGGCACTGAATTCACCGCAGATGCAGGTAGGAAATTTATTTAAGAAGCGTTGATAATATGTCGGAAATTTACCGTGTCCGGTTATAAACTGACAAAGAAAGGGACCTCATAAGTTTCTATTTACAGATATACTGGGGACCAGAGAACGCGCGAGCCCACTGGATTATAAAAACTCCCAACGCGTCTGCCATGCAATCAACAAGTGCCTCAAAAGGCGACGCCGACACCTACTTGGCGAAACACCAACCCTACAATCGACGATAGATAACCCCCCTGCTGACTTGGCAGCCGCATCGGCAGCCTCATTGCCAGCAGTCCCTACATGTGCCCTTGTCCAACATAACTTAAAAATTAACGAAGACGAAGTGTAATGAAACAGAAAAGACCGAATTTTTATAACAATTGAGTTATAGTTAGGATAGAGGCAAAGTGACGAGGAGGAATCTGAAACCAAACAAAAGGACTTAACATTATTTATATATGACCATTCTATTGCTTTACAAATAGCATAAAGCTCAGCCTGAAAGAGTGAAGCCTCATCGTTTAAACGAATAGAACCGGAGTGAATACAATTGTTAAAAGAATCAAAAACAACAAAACCCGAGCCAACTTTATTGTTCATTTCAGACGGGAAATTGCCAGGAGCTTGAGGATTAAAGGTAGTAAACGAAAAAATAGTGTCCTTAAACGAAACAAAACGATTAAAGCATTCGATTATTGATGGAGACAAAGAAATACCAAATAAATTAACGTCATTTAAATTTTTCTTCAGTTTTGGAAGCGGATTTGAGGGAAGCAACTAGGTCTATTGGAGGTATACCCGCAATCACACTGAGTGATGCGGTAGACGAGGTTCTATAAGCTTTTGTAATACACTGCTCAAAAAAATTAGGGAAGCAAGCAAAGAAGTTAAGAAAACCGTGCGAAACAGCCACGTATTGGCATAAAATGGATAGTACACGCGTATCGATGCGCAATACAGAAAAAAAGATGTAAAAAAATGTGTAATTATGCTTTAATTCTTTAAAAATATGGAAAAAACATGAAAAGATTATTCAGAAATCAATTTGGTTACATGTAAACGAGAAAAAAAAGTATTGTTTAGAAATTATGCAAGATTTTTAATATGGCATGTGGTCTCCTCGAACAACTAAGACTGCTGCACACCTGTTTTCCATGGATGCGATGATGTTATCGATAAGACTTTGGGGAATACTGTTCCACTCCTCAAGAAGTGCAATCTCCAAGTCTTGGAAAGTAAAAGGAGGCCTTGGTCTCGCAGCAATGCGTCGTCCGAGCATGTCCCAAACATGCTCGATTGGATTCAGGTCAAGAGAGCACGCTGGCCATTCTATACGCTGTATTGTTTCAGCTTCAAGCATGTTCTCCACAAGACGAACTGTATGCGGTCTGACATTTTCATGCTGGAAAACAAAGGAATCACCAATGGCTGCAGCGTAAGGTATGAGATGAGGTTTCAGTATCTCGTCTGCATACCTTCGGGCCGTCAAAGTACCATTCCGAATGATATGCAGGTCCGTACGTTCACCTATGCTGATTCCACCCCATACCATAAAACCAGTTCGTCTGTATTGTGACCTTTCACGAACGAATGTGGGGTTATTTAGAGTGCACCTTTCTCTCCATACCAAAACACGTCGGGTGTCACACTCCAGACTGAATTGGGACTCGCTTGTAAACAGCACTTGGCTCCAATCATGTTGCTCCCAATCTCGATGTTCAGCAGCCCAACTTCTTCGGGCCGCACGGTGGCGTGAGGTCAGCGGAATGCAGACCATTGGCCTACGTGCATAGAGACCTCCCTGATGAAGCCTATTACGTACTGTTTGGCTGGACACCCTTCGTCCTGTTGCCAAGAGCAACTGTCTTTGCAGCTGAGTTGCATTGTCTGTTCTGTTTCGACGAGCTGTTAACAGTATATACCGGTCATCAGTTGCTGTAGTGGCGCATGGCCGACCTTGTCCTGGTCGACGTCTAACATTCTCTGTTTCTTGGAATCGAATCCACAGCCTTGCAACGACACTTCTGGCGACTCCAACAGCGTCCGCGACACTACGTTGTGTTTGCCCGGATTCAAGTCTGCCTATAATACGCCCTGCCATGGATTCCGGTAAATCACGTTGTTGAGACATTTTCAAGTCACCTTTTCTCTGACTGAGCAATCGAATTTCACAGTTAAGGCAGTGAAACAGACGTTTTTGCAACGTCCCGATTTCCGCCCTTTTGTTCTTTTTCTGGTTTTTGACGTCATGAACTTTGATTTGCATATGAAGTTTTTTTCTTGTTTCCTGCTAGGCTTTAAATTATGAATGATTTATTTTATATTACTTATCGGTGTAAGTATTTGCGTAATTTCGTTAAAACCATGTGCTCCCCTAATTGTTTTGAGCAGTGTAGTTAGAAGAGCAGATCTGAATATTTTATTTCAAGAATTAGTTGTACGAACATTATTACTCCACTAGATAGGTGCCCCATAGAGTATTATTTTTTCTATTGCAATATTGTAGATTTGTTTCGAGACCTCTGGTCTGACTCCCCAAGTCGCTTTTAAAATTCTATTAAGTTTATGAAAAATCAGCTGTGTTATGTTGTGGAGGTATTTGAAATGTCCGTTCCAAGTCAAATTATTGTCTATTATAATGCCTAGGTATTTAAATTGATCGACAACTTTAATTTTTTCACCCTCGAATTTCACTATCAGGTTCTTCCCCGGTTTGCACCCCTTCTTAATAAAATAAAGTTAGTTTTATTGTGGTCAAATTTCAAATTATACTTATTGCTCCAATCCACAAGGGATTGGGTTACGTTATTTCATTTATTTTCTAAGCCAGGAAAAGAGTTGTCAGTGGAAATTAAAAGGATATCATCAGCATAGGCAATTAAGTATGCATTTTCCGGTAAATTAATATTAAAAATGTCATTAACAATAAGATTCCAGAGCAAGGGAGAAGAGATAGCACCCTGAGGAACCCCAATATCGTGTTTTTTCTTTATGTTAATATTTTCATCATAGAATAAAACAAATCTATCAGAAAAGTAACTTATATAAAGGTTAACTAAATAAGGAGGAGCTTTAATATTTATTAATTTATCTATAACATCTGACCACCTGACCGATTTAAATGCGTTTTTGATATCATGAGAAATAAGGGCAGCATGATTATTAAACCGAAAATTTATTACTTTGTTAACAACAAACTGTAGCGCATCGAGCGTGATCTTACCCTGCATAAAACCAAACTGAAATTTACTAATTATATAATTGGAGGAGACAAACTCGTGTAATCTGTCTACTATTATCTTTTTAAAAACTTTACCCAAAACTTTACCAAAGAAACGAAAAATTGCAATATGTAGATTTGTCCAATTTGGTTTTTGTAACCGCAATTTCTATTAATTAGCGATAATTTACAATTAAATATTGATTACTGCGCATGCTCAGTGGTATGTTTAAATCTGGCTTTAGGAACTCGCTGTTTCTGCGCATGCTCAGTGATATGTTTTAATGATAAACACGTTTATTCTCTACATCTCTCTCTGCCATCTTTATTTTTATGATAATTATGTTTGTGAAATATAAGATTTAACCCATTTAGGACCGCTCCATGTTTCCTTTATTGGAAATGCACCAAACAGTTTTTTAACACTTCTTAGAACAATAATTACACAAATAAGCTGTTTCCATAAAATTAAATTTATTTTTACGAGAGTTACAAAATGTTACGTTTTCGCAACATCAGTCCAAAGCGGTATAAAAATTTAAAAATATAAAAAATTAAAATTATAAAATTTTATAAAATTTTTTAAAATCCTTGAAACTTTTCGCATGAACAAGTACATTTCACTTATTACATACAGTAATTTTTTGACTTTTGCAGTGTTTACATTTTTTTGTTTATTTTCACTATTTTTAGTAATAATATGGCCCATACGGTTTTTCCGAGTTTCGTTGAGAATTACATTTTGAATTGAAGTTGGTCTTCCAATATGTGAAGTTTCAGGTAAAACAGAATTAATCAGCATTTCTTCAAGCCTTTTTATCAAAGATATGGCTCTCTCAAATACATAGATCTCTGAAACTTATTTTAGAATTCATTACATCTATGTAGAGTCTCCATTTTCCCCATACAATATGCTCCTTTTTCTTACTATACTGCTTACTTTTTCATTTATTAGAAAAAAATGTCGATTACACCTGCAATGTCTTTAGGGGATTCGACATTTTCCCATAAAATATTATCATCAATAGCTTCTTCATCCGTCAAATCATCCGGATCTGGAGGGATAATGACGAATTATGGTTCATCATTAGCTTCTGTTGAGGACGATTCTGAAATATCATCATCATCTAGCCCATGAAAATACTCCAATGTCTCTTCCAATGTCAAAAATCGCTTTTTTCTAGAGACAAACTTATCAGAAATGCAAACAATACCAATTTACTGCATAAAAAACTAGGCAGCACTAATAATACCCATTGGAATTAAGTAATACACTGTGACGTTGTCTCCATTACTCGACGAAATTTTAATTATATAAGTCTGTGATGCTCGTTCCTACCCCTCAACATGAATTTGTCATCTATCGGCGAAATGTTAAACTGAGCGGTCTCATAAACTCTCGGATAAGAGGCCATAGATTTTGTGTAATATGCGATTTCTGACGTTATACAAGTCATAAATACCTGAGTGGTTCGAGGGCTCTCCAGAATTTTGACACTATAGCGACATGTGGAATCCCATAAACTTTGGACCCTTACGACCACTTAAAACGCCGGAGGAAGCTTTTGAATTCGCCGACGTATAAAAGAAGACACCCCAATACTCCAAGACAGAGAGAGAGCTGTTTTTGAGTGTGAGAGAGACGGAGCTCTCTGGTCCGAGAGGCCTTCTGTAGGCCAGAGTTGGCTGTGAACCCGAGCTGTCCTGACATCTCTAACATGTAAATTCTAACTCGCTGTATATATTTGCTTTTGTAGTTGTAGTTGTAGTTGTTTAAGGTGGCGTAGTAAAGTAATTGAAGCGAAACGCTTGTCGTTATTACTACCTACGTCACAGCTGGTGTCAGAAGTGGAATTATTGAGTTAGAGTTAGTTAGAGGTTTTTATAAGAAGAATACGGCAGTATTTAGATATTGTTACAAGAAGAATACGGCAGTATTTAGAGTTTTTTAGAAGGAAGTGTACGAGAAATTCGTCTGGAGCGAGAAAATTAGTTGCTGAAGCTTGTGATTTTGAGAAAAACTTACGCCAGTAAGAAATATTGTGGGAGCTTTTGATGTGAGAAATTCACGGAAACTTACGCCAGTAAGAAAAATTGTTGAAGATTGTGATTGTGAGAAATTCACGTTACGAGATAACTTAGTGTTCCGGGCCGAAAAGAAATATTTTCGCCGTGCTGTGTTGCCAGAAGGAAGAAGAAAGCAAGAAAATTTTTTCTATTCCTGTGAGTTCGAAAGTGTATCATTCCCGTGCAGCGCTAAGAACGAGTGTTTCGATTTCGCCTGCTGAGATCGGAGGTCAACGGTACAGCTGATTCTCCCCGTGTAGTTCGTGTTTCCCCGAGTCGAGAGGAGCGAAAAATGGTGGTTGACCTATATTCGCGGGAGAGAAAGAAATTATGTGATTCTGTCTCTGGAAAGGTTTTGATGCAGTGAAGTGTGTTGTGTTATTTGTGGGCCTAAGGGCTGAAGATTATTTTGTGTTGTGCCTATGGATTAAAACAGATTCAAGCAGCAAAAAAGGGGTGAGTCTATTTCCAAAAATTCTAGAAGTTATTGCTTAAAATTCTGTAGTTAAAATTCTTAAAATATTCAAAAATTTTGAAGACCTATCGGAAATATCTTTGTTGATTTATGAGATTAGAGAGAAATCCAAAAAAAAATATATATATATGATGAGATTCAATTGTTTTGTTTAAAGACTGTATATGATATATTGTTCTCTTTGTAAAATTATTTTTTAATATTATTTTAAAGAAGTTCATTTTATATTGTTAAATACCTTTCTCTAAGAAAATATTTAAGGTCTAAGATTTTTAATTTTGTGTAAATTTTAATAGTACTGTGATTCTATTGAGGTTTTAACTTACAAGATATTATTATAATTATTATTATTAAGTCAGTAAATTAACAGGTAGCAATGGCGTTTTTGGGCAAAGGAAAAAAAGAGGATCTAGTTAAACTGGTTCGGGAACTGGAAATCCCTACGAAAGGAAGCGAAACAATACTGGAACTGAAGGTTTTGGTTACAAGCCAAGAAATTTATGATCCCGAATTCGTGGCTGAGTTATACCAGAGTATTTCGAAGGCGAATCAGGAAGAGTTAGAAAGACGAGAAGCAGAGAAATCTCGTATACATAATTGGGAAAGGGAAAAAACCCTGCATACTGAAAAATTGCAACGGGAGGCGGAGTTAAAAGCCAAAGAATTGGAATTAAATTTTGAATTAGAAAAATTAAGAATTGCACAAGGAACTTCTAGTTCCCAGTCCACCGCAGAAAGTATAAATTCGAGACCCTCTGATTTAAATTTGAAAAAATTAACTCCCGAATTTAATCCGGATAAAACGGACATTAGTTTATATTTAGTACTTTTTGAGCGACAGGTTAAACGCGCAAAAATACCTAAGGAGAATTGGGTTTCGCACCTTGTAGGACTCCTACCGATTGATATAATTAGCGTTATAGCCAGAGAACCAGAAGAGTTCGCAGAAAATTATGATTACATAAAACAGACCCTCTTACTCCGTTACAAATTAAACCCGGAGTCTTTTCGCCAGAAATTTGTATCCCATCAAAAGAATCCCCTGTCAACCTGGAAAGACTTTGCGTTCGAGTTGCGGAACTTCCTTCACTTCGGCTCTAACTACAGAGTTTTTTGATAAATTCGGTATTAAGTTACACCATAGCTCTGTACACCATCCGCAAAGTAATCCTGTAGAACGTTTTCATTGAACTGTAAAAAGACTTTTGAGGGCGTTATGTCTTGAATCAGGTGCGGATTGGAATAAACATTTACCAGCAATTTTATTAGCTCTCCGTGCAGTAGTACATGAAAGTACAGGCTATACACCATCTGAATTAGTATATGGTAAGAACTTACGAACCCCTGAAACCTTGCTAATGGAACGTTGGTTAGATCCCCCCCCCTGAAGGTGACTTAGTAACAGAGTACGTCTTTAATTTAATAAATAGATTGAAAAGATGTCGAGAAATAGCGATAACGCGAGTAGAGGAAATGCAAGGGAAAAGAAAAGTCTGGTACGATAAGAATGCAGTGAAACGGGAGTTCAAGGAAGGAGATTTAGTCTTAGTTTTGGCGACGACTCGGCCTACTAAGCTTTCTTTGAATTGGATAGGACCGGAAAAGATTAGGAATAAAATATCGGAAACCAATTATGTAGTAGAAATTCCTGGTAAGAAAAATAGGACTCAAATTTACCATATTAACATGCTAAAACCCTATTACACTAGGCCCGAACATGTAAATTTGTTGAGTTATGAAGGCGATCTTGAAGTGAAGGAAGATCATGATTTAGATATCCCGTATTTAGAAAACAATCCTACGAAGTTTGATTTTCGAGAATTAGTTACACTTAGTGAGCTAGAGAAAAATTTGACAGCTGGTCAAATTGACCAATTAAAAGAAGTATTGGATAGGTTTGCTTCGTGTTTTTCAAATGATCCTGGTACCACAAATTTAGTAGAACACGACATTACTTTAATCAGCGATAAACCGATAAGATCAAAACCCTATCGCACTTCACAGAGACAAACGGAAATATTAAAATCAGAGATCCAGAAAATGTTACGGTTAGGGATTATTGAAGTAGGTGAGTCGGATTACACCTCACCGTTAATTTTAGTAGAGGCCCCAGGTAAAGACCCTAGACCATGCGTAGATTACCGAAGGCTGAATGAAATCATTAGGACAGAGTATTTCCCCCTTCCAAACATCGAAGAGCGAGTGGAAAAAGTATCATCGGCAAAATACATTACAATATTGGATTTGGCTAAGGGATATTGGCAGATTTCTTTAAGCGAAAAAGCGCAAAGATATGCTGCGTTCTGTACAACATTCGGAACTTTCAGATGTCTAAAAATGAGTTTCGGGTTAAAGAATGCACCATTTTTCTTTAGTAAACTTATGTCGGATGTATTAAAGGAAATGGAAGATTTTGCCGTCCCCCATTTAGATGACGTTGCTATATTTTCCGACACTTGGGAAGCCCATTTGAAACATATAAGTTTAGTTCTAGAGCGAATAAGAAGGGTGAATTTGAAAATCAAACCCGCTAAGTGTAAATTCGCGCAAAGCCACGTAAAGTATTTGGGTCATATCGTTGGGAATGGTGCGCGTACTCCAGCGGAAGCAAAAATTGAAAGTGTAAAAAGTTTCCCGACGCCGCGAACCAAGACTCAAATTCGTGCGTTTTTAGGATTATCTGGATATTACAGCAGGTATATAAACAATTATTCCGTACTTGCAGCTCCGCTGACAGATGCATTGAAGGGCAGAGCTAGAAAAGGTGAAGTTTTTTGGACTGATGCATGCGAAAAAGCGTTCCGCGCATTGAAAAAGAGTCTTACGGATAAGCCCGTGTTACATGCCCCAAATTTTAATCGTGAATTTATCGTGCAAACCGATGCTTCGAATTCAGGAATAGGAGTAGTTTTAAGCCAAGAGTCAGAAAACGGAGAAGAACACCCTATTCTATACCTGAGCAAAAAGTTTTCAGACGTTGAAAGACGTTACAGTACCACTGAGCGAGAATGCGCCAGTATAGTGTTTGCAATAAAAAAATTACATTATTATTTGGATGGTCGAAATTTTACAATCATAACCGACCACAATCCTTTATGTTGGTTACGTACAAATGCCACTTCAAACCCCCGATAAATGCGCTGGGCATTTGCTTTACAACCGTATGAATTTGAAGTAAAACATAAATCGGCCAGAAATCACCAGAATGCAGACAGTCTGAGCCGGGTATGGTCCGACCCGAAAGAATTGGGTCAAACCACCGCAAACCCCTCTAGTGACGGGAAAGAGAATTCGAACACGATTTCCCCTCCTGTGGAAGGTTTACTCACGAATGATGTAAGCCTTGAAGAGATAAGAAAGCAATAGTACCTTATGTTTTCTTATGTTATTTTGTTTAGTGAATCAAGCAAATGTGTATTTTTTGTCATAGTAAGAAAGAAAACTTTTGCGTTTATTTTGTTCTTGTAGTAGATAACTAAATACTTGTTATGTCGAGATATAACAACATGAATGTTTGTATTCAAGGGTTTAGAAAGCATAATATGTATGAGAATTTTGATATTTTGCTGTATAAGAAGTTTTTTTATGTTGTATGCCAAATGTTTAGATAAAAGAGTATATTTAAAGAATGTTATATGTTATACTTACTTGTTAATACTCAGTTATAATTGTATTAGACATGAAATGGAGTTATTCTATTAGACATGAAATTAAGTGTTAGTTGAGGAATATGAGAAATTATGAAAAAGTGTGTTTATTATCGTCTGTGAATTGGATTTCTCTCTAGCACTTTTCAGAAGGTCATAACGTTAAAATTGTTAACATTTTAAGACAAAATTATGGCTTTGTACTTATATGCAATAACTCTGAATTTAAATGGAGTGACTCTAGGATGGAATTTTTCCGAGGAAAAATTCTTATAAAGAGGGAAATAGTTGTGACGTTGTCTCCATTACTCGACGAAATTTTAATTATATAAGTCTGTGATGCTCGTTCCTATCCCTCAACATGAACTTCTCATCTATCGGCGAAATGTTAAACTGAGCGGTCTCATAAACTCTCGGATAAGAGGCCATAGATTTTGTGTAATATGCGATTTCTGACGTTATACAAGTCATAAATACCTGAGTGGTTCGAGGGCTCTCCAGAATTTTGACACTATAGCGACATGTGGAATCCCATAAACTTTGGACCCTTACGACCACTTAAAACGCCGGAGGAAGCTTTTGAATTCGCCGACGTATAAAAGAAGACACCCCAATACTCCAAGACAGAGAGAGAGCTGTTTTTGAGTGTGAGAGAGACGGAGCTCTCTGGTCCGAGAGGCCTTCTGTAGGCCAGAGTTGGCTGTGAACCCGAGCTGTCCTGACATCTCTAACATGTAAATTCTAACTCGCTGTATATATTTGCTTTTGTAGTTGTAGTTGTAGTTGTTTAAGGTGTAGTAGTAAAGTAATTGAAGCGAAACGCTTGTCGTTATTACTACCTACGTCACAACACATTGGACAGATGTTACGTTTTCGCAACATTTTTAAAAATATGAAATGAGAAACATAAAAACAAAATTTATGTCTTACCCGTTGAAGCCATTTTGTTTTTTAGACTCTAGTAAACTCGGAACAAGCATAAATCAGAAATTTAACATGTGCTGCTATCTAAGGTTATTATTTGAAATTAGTCATTTTTTCCCCTTTCAAAACACCAGAAAAAAAACAATTTTTTGCTAAAAGTGCTAAAAGCGGGAAATGTGGAAAAAAAATTTATTATGATCAATTAAAGTATAGAGAATAAAATAAAAATGTTACTTCAGACGTACAAAATTTAGAACATGTCTTTAAAAAATACAGAAATTAATGTTGCGTTTTCGCAACGCCAGTCTTAAATGGGTTAACCTGATGGAAATTGTTTATTTCGCGTTGTTTAATTAGCGATAATCGACCATAAAAAATTGCTTTCTACGCATGCTCAGTGACATTTTTAAATCTGGCTTTAGATACTCACTAAGCACAGGTCCGCTTAAACACATTAATTTGTTTCTGCGCATTATTATGATTTTCAACATCTGGCAATGATGAGTACAATTTGTGTATTAGTACATTTATTTACTCTGTAGCCGTCATGTTTTGACGAGTATCAATTAGTCAAGAATTTAAATTCCTGACGTGCCACCTCGAGAAGTCCTGGTGACAGCCGCCGCTGTTTAGAGAAAACAGGTGGTCCCTTCGTTTCAATGTGATAAAAAATAGGGGATGACTGCACTTGTTGAGTTTCTGAAGGATTTGTAATGTCAGGATATCGAGCGAAAATTTTATGAAAATTTGAGTTTCCGATAAGAATTGAGATATTTGTACTAAGTGTGTTAATAGAAGGGAGTTTACCGTGAGAAGTCAATCGTGTTTCAGCATCGATCAAACAATTGTTTTGAACGTCGATTAATAAATTAAAGTATTTAAGAAAATCAAGGCCAATAATTGGTTGGGTAACTCTGGCAATGGCAAATGACCAAGTAAAAACTCGTCTTAAATTTAAGTCCAAGGTAAGACGCCTCGCCGAAAGTTGGTATTTCTGTACCGTTAGCGGCATACAGAACCAAAGACTCGGGTGGGGTGTTTTTTTATGACTGTCTTGTCGGAAGTACAGATATATCGGAAACAGTATCAATGAGAAAATTTAATTTTGTAGATAGATCGGCCAAAAGAATACGATTAACATGGCGATCGCGATGCAGGCCGTCTGGCGACCGCCGGGCTAGTTTCCCGTCTGAGAAAAAGAGCATGATGGAATGCATTTCTTATCCCTAGCACCGAAATTTGTGTAGTAAAAACAAAGACTGTTAGTGGGCTCCTTGTACTGTCGAATTCGACCTCGAGATTTACTTCGACGTCTATCATTGTTGTAACCACCTCTATAACGCTCGCGCGAACTCTGGCGATTTTTTACGATGGCTGTGAGTTCGGTTACCGGCTGAGTTAGTTGGGAGATCTGTTGTTCTAATTGTGAAAGCTGGGATACCGTAGTAGAATTAATAGTAGATGGATTATACAGGTCTGTAATTTTATCCGCAACAGCGGCCAGTTGAGACAAATCGTCACCTAGAGCAGAGAGAATACTCTAGGTGTTTTGGGGAAGACGAGAAAGCCAAAGGGACTTTATCAAGGCTTCCCTGACAGTTTCTCCAGCAAGATTTCGTACGTGGAAGAGTAATTGAGACGGGCGTTGGTCGCCAAGCTCTTACCCTTGCAATAATGTTCGAATTTTAGACTCCTGACTCTCTGAGTGCAAGGCAATTAAACGTTTTTTTAAGATTCGCGTACTTATCAGTTTCAGGAGGGTGCAGAACAAGATCACTGACACTGTTTAGGATGTTGGATTCAATAGCGGAAACCCCATGATTAAATTTTGTTGAGTCTAAAGTTATTCCGCTTATGTCAAATTGCGCCTCGATTTGAGCAAACCAAAGTGTTGGGTTTGTCTTCCAGAAGGGTGGGAAGACAAATCCAACACTTTGGTTTTCTCAAATCAACACTTTTCCAGCTGTCGCTGGAGAAATCTATACTTATATATAAAGAGAGAGAGCGATTTTGTACGTGGAGGGTAATCTCCGGAACCACTGCACCTATTTGAAAAATTCTTTCACTGTTTGAAAGGTACATTATTCCAGATGGACATAGGCTATATATTATGTATATCTGATCAGTAGAAATAAAGTTAGGGTGGATACTCTAGATTTGTGTGCACGGACGCCATCTTGGATTTTTCCGCCAGGGTTTGGCGCATTTCGCATGGCGAAAATTATTGCGTTCTGGTAAAAATAACCCAATGTCAAATTCTATAATTTTAAGATCAAACAGTTATTTCTGATGTGATCTTTTATCAATTTATACTTATATATAAAGAGAGGGCGATTTTGTATGTGGAGGGTAATCTCCAGAACCACTGCACCTATTTGAAAAATTCCTTCACTGTTTGAAAGGTACATTATTCCAGATGGACATAGGCTATATATTATGTATATTATCTGATCAGTAGAAAGAAAGTTAGGGGCTTAATCCTAACAATCTCCATTGTTACCGCTACTGTCTTCTACCGCTTTTTGTGCCGAAGATTTCAACGATCCTTAGCGTGGTGCTATCGTGGTGGATCTTTCTGGCGGTAGCGGTTCGAACCTAGCCGTTCCCCGGCACGCCTTTTTCTTTTAAAAAATTAATTTTAATTATTAACTGACGTAATATTAATTTAAGGTATTATTTAGGTTATTATTAAGGTAAAAAAAGATTTACAATTTATTGGCTATCATCTGGAAATTTATTGGTATAATATTTTGTTTAACCCGGACAAAGTCGGGACGGGCCGCTAGTTAATTAATAAATTAATTAATTAATAAATAGTTAATTTTGTCGCTGGACCTGTCGCTTAAAGCCAGAGGTCCAGCGACATGGACCTCTGGCTTTAAGAGGTCCATGTCGCTGGCCCGGCATTTTTGGAATTTCGAGTTGAAACTTTCACAAATATTAGTACCTAATTAGTACCAATTTGTACCAAAATATCAGAATTAGTACCCATCAGGATCGCGAGTTATAGCGTGTCCGATTCTACCGGGCCAGCGACATGGTAGCCCGGCACTTTTGGAATTTCGAGTTGAAACTTTTACAAAAATTAGTACCTAATTAGTACCAATTAGTACTAAAATATTAGAATTAGTACCCATCAGGATCACGAGTTATAGCGTATTCGATTCTTCCGGGCCAGCAAAAATCATGTCGCTCCAAGTCCAGACGCTTCGGAATTTCGAGTTGAAACTTTCACAAAAATTAGTACCTAATTAGTACTAAATATTCCCAAAAATATTAGAATTAGTACCCATCAGGATCGCGAGTTATAGAGTGTCCGAACCTGCCGGGCTACCATGTCGCTGGCCCGGCACTTTTGGAATTTCGAGTTGAAATTTTCACAAAAATTAGTACCTAATTAGTACCAATTAGTACCAAAATATTAGAATTTTTACCCGTCAGGATCACGAGTTGTAGCGTATTCGATACTGCCGGGCCAGCCACAATCATGTGGCTTCTAAGCCCGAGGCTACAATTACGCTTGCTGAGTGAATGCAACTCACAGCAAACGAATGGCGTAAGGGAGTCAAAGAACTTTTAAACCTCGAACGAGTATACCTCGATTTAACAGTGTAAGACACAACGACAAGGTAAGTTAATTTTATTTCACATTGGTTTTAATGAATGTTTCCTATAGGCATTTCAATTAGATACGAGTCACTTTTATAAAACAATTATGTACAAAATTAATCATTATCACACCACTGTATATTGATATAACTCGTTTATTAATGTTTCAGAAATTTGGGAATAGGGATCAAATTTATTAGGAATCGTTTATTAACTTTTTGAAACCGTTAATTAATTTATTTGCTTTCAGATTGAACAGTGAAAAACCGGTGCCGTTGGTGGGCCTTATCTAGAAAGAGAAATAGCCCTAAGCCGCAAAATTGTAGGTGAAATGTCGGAGCAGTTTGAACCCCTTTGCAACAAAATTTTAATATTGCAATTGAAAAATAACTTTTTCATATATTTAATTTAATTGACTTTCATATTAACCTTAAACCGTTTATAATACTGTTTCGCACCGTGGAATTGAATTTCTATAAAATAAAATCAATTATTTTTTACTTTGATAGAGATTTTACAAATAAATTTATTAGAAAGCTCTTGCTGATTTGTTCATCAACATTATCAGCCTGCCCTGATTAAATTTAATAAAGATTTAAAGCTTGTCTCCAGGTCCTTTACAATAACTGGCGCATAACAGCCCATTATCTTTCAATCGGGATTCTTGCAACTATTTAACGGTGGATTATAATTTCAAAGCTGTATTATTAATTTAATAAAATTTTTTTTAAATTGAAGTTTCTGAAACTCAACTCTATGTTTAAGTGTCTTTTAACTGGAGATTATTTCTAAACATCTGATAACTGAGTTAGCAGGCGTTAGACTATCATTTCCTCATTTAATTCATAGTAATAATTAGTAATAATAATCGTAATTTTAAAGGTAGTACGATTGTATTTACAGTTCTATATCTTACGGATCCAGGAGAAAAAATTACCCAGACAGCTTCTTGCTGTTATAATAAAAAAATAAATAAAATAATATTTATATTTTATATTTATATATTATATTTATATTTTTTGAAACATAGAGTGCGTTTTAAATTCAATACATTTTTTAGTTTTTCTGGTGGTGTAATCTTAAAATAACACTACCCACATAAAATAAAAATGCCCATTGAAAAAGAAATCGTAAATTTCCAATAGGTGGTCAGAGGAGATGAAAAATGTTGTTTGCACTTGGCAGTACAAAGTGCGCAGTTTAGCTGATCCTTTTGTTAACAGCTGTGGAGGGATGACAGATATAAATTCCAAACTATTTGGTGACGTCATTTATGACACAAGGAGAATTTCCAGATCAGTGTTCTTGTTGTACTTATGATGTGAAAGTGGTAAACGATGAAGCGTGCTGGTAGAAAGAGCACTGTAGCGTGGCAGATTCGAATACGCTATAACTCGTGATCCTGATGGGTACTAATTGTAATATTTTGGTTACTAATTACTACTAATTAGGTACTAATTTTTGTGAAAGTTTCAACTCGAAATTCCGAAGCGTCTGGCCTTAGAGCGACATGATTTTTGCTGGCCCGGAAGAATCGAATACTCTATAACTCGTGATCCTGATGGGTACTAATTCTAATATTTTGGTACTAATTGGTACTAATTAGGTACTAACTTTTGTGAAAGTTTCAACTGGAAATTCCAAAAGTGCCGGGCTACCATGTCGCTGGCCCGGCAAAATCGGACACGTTATAACTCGCGATCCTGATGGGTACTAATTCTGATATTTTGGTACTAATTGGTACTTATTAGGTACTAATTTTTGTGAAAGTTTCAACTCAAAATTCCATAAGTGCCGGTCCAGTGACATGGACCTGGCGTTACGCTCACACGAGCAACAGTACTAGGAGGCAACTCAGATAGCGACATTTTATACAATACTAGATGTATTACCCGGCTTCGCTCGGGATTCAGTTTCTGTTATTATTTTTTTCAATGATTAGCCTCATGTTATGATGTTCTACAGTTCTCGCTAAAATTCTTTTGCGGTAGCAAATAGCATTAGTTTGTTGTCGATGCTGTCGTTGTTCATCGCTTTTCTCTCCTTTCGATGTTGAAGCTCGAAGACAATCGTATGTTCGACGCGTTAAAAGTTTCTTCACCAGTCTCATTGCTTCGGATCACTACAATTCGAATTCTGTTACCTTCGAGCTCTTGGGAGTGTTTTTTCTTCAGATTCTTGTGTGCGTCTAACTGCATTTTTAATTCTGTTGGCTTCGCGCTCTTCTGTTTTTTTTCATCACATTGCTCATTTATCAACTATCTTTGACATTTTCCCCTTACTTCTGCAGGATTAAAAGTTGCTCCCCTCTTTTTGGGCATTTTACAGCATTAATTTACAGATAGTCAATAACGTATGAATGGATTTATTATTATGGAAAAATAATCAATAATGTTTGAATGGATTGAGAACACATTCAATATTATACACAGCAAATCTGGTAATTATTATAGAAAAAGTATATACACGTATTTCATTCTTGGAATTATTCCTCAAAACTAAATCGTCTGCTACGTTTCAATGCCACTTTGACTTTCTTAATTATAATATACACGTCTTTCATGATTGTAATTCTTTCTCAAAACTAAATCATCTGCTATGTTTCAATGTCACTTCAGTTATATAAATCATCGCGTCAAGGCTAAACGCACGTGTTTCTAGCTACGTCAACGTGTCCTGCAGTATATTTGAGTTTGAACAGGTAGCTTGGGATAGTTTCAATTCATGAAATGGATAGATAACACATTCATTGAAAATGAATGACTTTCCATTCTTATATTTTCATTTTTAAAAAGAAACATTCCGGCGTTGCCACGTACATGAAAATAATATATCAAATTCATCCTTGCATGCGCCAATATATGAAGAAATCACGTTTTTAATTCATGTCTATTTATTTTTACGGAAATGTTATAATTTAATTGGCAACAATGAAATGTTACATTGGCTTTGAACAAAAATATCCGGGGAAATTTGGCGATTTTTTTTTGGGATTTTCAATATTCGTTGATACTTCTAACATAATTCGAGAATGGAACGTCGTAGCGGAATGAAAATAGTTTATAACCATCGAACAAGTTCAAGCAATAAGTTGACCAAGTTTCATCGCAATCGGATGAACGGTACAGCAGCGCATAAAATACAAACAAACAAACATACAAACATTCATTTTTATATATAGAGATAGGATAACAAAGCAAAAAGTTACCTCGTGAATGCGAATAGACGGTAAATAAACGACTCAATTCAGCACAGATGTAAAACACGTATTTAAATCAGGCGAAGGGGAAAATTTATCTGCTGGTACTGTAATCGCATTTTGAATCGCAGTACGTTAATATATGAACGAAGGCGTATCCAAATCAAAATAGGTCACCAAATTGTAGCTATGGTTTCTGAATAAATTTACATAACTACAAAAAGAACTAATATCTTTAATGCTACAAACTGCTTATAATTTTGAAATAAAAAAAGAACGCACCAACAATAACAATAATAATACACAAAAAGTTGCCAATTTGTAGAATGTTAAAACAATTAAGCTCCGCGCACTCGTAAGTACATGGACACTAGAATAATCTGTGAATCCCCACAATATGGAATTGTTCAGACCTAAGCCATGAAACACAAAAGTCATCAAACAGTGTTTGTACATAAAGACTTAAAATCTTGCAATCATGTCTTTCTTCGTACAGACAGAGTCAAAGAAACAATTTGATCCCCATATGACGATCCTTTTTGAGTGATTGCTCGATCTAATAAATATCATACAATTGTAATTAAAAATAAGAATGTTAATTTATCTATTGACTTGCTAAAACCTGTGTATATTTTAGCAGATGAATGTGATAATATACCTCAGGACATAAAAAGTTTATCTGATAGACCTAGCTTACCACAAAAACATTCTAAAAGTAAGCAAGTTCTTACAAAAACTCGATTTGTTCGATATGTAAGATTACCTGCGCGATTTCAAGATTAATATGTGATCTACTTAATATTATATTGCATTGTGATTATGTTTTGTACATGTTTTCAAAATATATAAACAATATAGTACATAATCTTGATACTATACAGCTACTAAATATTTTCTCTATTGTGTAACGTAACTTTGTTACTGGAGAGGGAGTAATGTAGCGGCTTGGCTGGTAGCACACTAAATAACTATTTTTTGTTATTTATATTTGTGTTAAATAATTTTATTTAATACTAGCTGAAAACCCGCACTTCGCTACGAAGTACATTGAAATTAAATACAACGGTCCATGTATGCAATTAATGCCAAAAAATATAAATATATATATATTTATAATAAATACGACGATCAATGTATACAATTGAAGTGAAAAAAACATATTTATAAAAAAATCGTAAGGGATATTTTTATAGACAAAATAATGTCCAATCGTCTGCCGCATTAGCAAGATAAAAAATATTTTTTTGTCTATTTAGTTTTTATGCACGTGACGATAAATTTATTTAAAGTACCAGAAAAAGAAATCACGTGATCAGCATTTAATAAATTAAATTCTAAAAAATTAAGCTTTAAAAATTCACCAAAAATCAGAAAAGGGAGGTGTTTGAAAGTATTTAGTTTATTCTTTCGCCCCTAGATGTCAGCCAAATGTAATCGTATTTTGAATAGTTTTGTATTCATAGATTGGCGACTCATAGTAATGTTTTGTCTTTCAGCAGAGTTAATTTTGATTCGATGTAAGACGGTTGTGTTCTATTTAGCTTCGCGCTAAGATTAGCATTGCGATGCTCTTCTGATTTTCTATCTACGTTTATGCGTGAAAATAAAGTACCTTGTCTTTCTGTCGTCACGCCAGATGATTATTTGCAGCCGTTGTTTTTATATTTCCCGAACTTTAATCCGAAGATTTGAATATATGGCTCCCGCCGGGTCATGTTGGTGACCACGAACGCGATGGATTAACGTAATGGATTATTGAGAGGCTGTAACTAATTAGAGTCAGAGAAGGTAAGAGATATTTTAATTAAAGTTTTGATTTGTAATAATTTGATTTGTTACAATGGCCAAAAATTGTACAGAATCCGATATAGATAGAATTAAAAAGAAAAGAATTGTGTTTAGAACGGCCACAACTAAATTATTAAACAGAATAGAAACAATTTTAAATGATGATGTTATGGAAACGGAAACATAAATGTCTGAATTAACAGAACTCCAGGATCAATTGAATTCTAAAGTTGAAAAATTAAGAAAACTTGATAAAGATATTGAAGATCTCACTGATATTGAATTTTTAAAGGAAGAAATTTTAGCAAGTGAGGATTATCAGGAAAGAGCCTTGAAATTTGACAAGAAAATCACTCGATATTTGAAAAGCACGAGCGAAACTCCTAATATTTCTTCCGCGCAGAATTCTGTTGTGTCGGCACCTAGCACGAATGAAACTCCTGATATTTCGTCCGCGCAGAATTCTGTTGCGTCGATACCTAGCACAGTACTTTCGGTTCGTAACTCTAGTGTTCTTCGGCTGCCTAAATTAGAAATTCTTCGATACTATGGTGATCATTCTAAATAGCTGGAGTTCTGGGATCAGTTTAAAAGTGCAATTGATAGTAATGACTCTTTAAATAATATAGAGAAATTTAACTATTTAAAGTCATGTGGTGGAGCAGCGTTAAATGCAATTAGTGGGCTGTCATTAAGTGATAAAAATTACGAAATTGCAGTTAATATTCTTACATGGAGATTTGGCAGGCTCGACCTCATGGTTAATGCCCATTTAACTCGCTTGTTAAATTTGGAAGCTATTAAAAGTTCATCAAGCGTGTTCGCGCTTAGAAAAATGTACGACGAATGCGAAGTAAACATTAGATCATTGAAGGCATTAGAAATCGAAACTGGATCATGGCAAATTTTATGTTGTATTTTATTGAAACTTTTGCCAGAAGATTTGTCTTTGGAATTCAACCGGAAACGAAAATAAAAATCAGAATTTGATGTTGCAGATTTAATGGAGTTCTTGAAATCGGAAATAGAATTTTGTGAGTCTACATTGTATTTAAATAAGAAAAGATCTACTTCGGTTTCAAGCGAAAACAACCATTTTAAAAATAATAAATTTGCGGGTGGAAGATTTCAGAACACTAAGCCAGCTACCGCATTAACAGCTTCCGTTAAGAGCACATGCATATTTTGTAATCAGATTCATGATGAACATAAATGTTTAAATGTTTCGATTGAAGATAAATTAAGAAAATTGAGGGCTGAAAGATGATGTCATAAATGTTTTGAACGTAATCATTTAGGTTTTCAGTGTAGGATAATAAAATTTCCTTGCAAGAAATGTGGTAATAGAAACCACCTTGAATCCATTTGTGTATCAAGTGAAAAGGAGAATAGTGAAATTTCAGCTGCTAGTGCCGTAGAAGAACGCAAAGATTCCGTCATTTTAGTGAGCTCTGTATCTCAATCGGGAACGGGAACTGTATTTTTGCAAACTTGCAATGCAGTTGTAAAATCGGGAAACAAAAGTAAACTGGTACGAATTTTATTAGACACTGGCAGTCAAAAATCATTTGTAACGCATAGAATTGCAGGTGAGCTAAAGTTAAAGATAGAAAAAAGCCAACCAGTTCGTATTTGTGAATTTGGGGGTCAAAATATCAGGAAAGAACCCATTTTCGAAATGGCAAATGTCGAACTGCAAAACAGAACTGATCCCTCACGACGCTTACAAATATCAGGGTTTCTTATAGAGAAAATTACAAATGTTACAGTACCGGTGCCTACAAAATGGTTAAAAAAGATGGCTGATTCCTATGGATTAGATCTTGCAGATAATGGAACCGTTGAAAATATTGACGTTTTGATTGGGGCAGACTACCTGAGTGAAGTCATGAATGGCAAATGCGTCCGCCTTTCCAAAAGGCTGCAAGCTATCGGAACGACGTTTGGTTATACAGTTCAGGGACATTCGGGAAATACCATTGAAACCCCAATAATTATTAATCTTGCAGGAGTTGAAATTGTCGATTCTTTGAAAAATTTATGGGAATTGGAAGCTCTGGGAGTACAGCAGAAGAATGAATTATCCTTTTCAGATTCAGAGGTACTTTAACAGTTCGAGAAGAGCACCACGAAGAAAAATGATCGGTACGAGACAAGATTGATATGGAAAAAAGATCATGAAGTTTTGGGTAGTAATTTTCATATTGCAGAGAAACATTTGTTACAGTTAAAGGAAAAAATGGAGAAAAATTCCAAATTACTTGAAGACTACAAAAGAATAATTGATGAGCAGCTAAATGAAGGAATCATCGAGCTGTGTGAACCTGAATTTGAGAAAAGTGAAGATGCATCGTATTACATGCCGCACAGAGCTGTAGTTCGAAATGAGAAGGATACTACCAAAGTCAGAATCGTCTATGATGCTTCTTCTAAAGCGAAAAATTAAGTTTCCTTAAATGAATGTCTATTAAGTGGCCCTAATTTGAATCCTGATTTGCTGGAAGTAATTTTGAAGTTTAGAAAAGGCCAAATTGGATTTTGCTCCGATATAGAGAAAGCATTTCTCCAGATTTCTCTAGCCCCAGAAGATCGTGATTTTTTACGTTTTCTGTGGTTTAATGAAGATTCTTTGAATGAAGATATACCTGAGAAAAACTTTAAATGTTTCAGAATGACTCGAGTTCCCTTCGGTGTTTCTTGCAGCCCTATTCTTTTAAGTGCCACGATTCGTTATCACTTAAAGTCTTATGAGCAAAATCACAGTGAAGCGTGTAAAATGTTGGACAAAATGTACGTCGATGATCTTATTTACAGTGTAGATTCTGTAGAAGAAGCACACAATCTTTCGTTAAAGGCTCAGAAGATAATGTCTGAAGCAAACATGAAGCTCAGAAAATGGGAGACTAATTCAACTGAACTTAAGAAACTCTGGAAGTATAATGAATTGAATGTTAGACCAGTTGCTGAGAGTTGCAGTAAAGCCCTGAAAGTTCTTGGGATGATTTGGAATTGCGAAGAAGATTGCTTGAGGCTTGAAACGGAACCGGTGCTCCGAAGTTTAGATGGTGCTGAGGCGACAAAGAGTGGTGTCCTTAAAATAGTAGCAAAGATCTTTGACCCATTGGGAATTTTTGCTCCATTTACTATCCGGATGAAATGTTTTCTTCAGGAGCTGCTGGAAAGAGGATTAGCTTGGGATGAAACACTTTCTCCTGATTTGAAATCTCGATGGGAAGAGTGGTGTAGCGAGCTAAAGGACATTGCAAACATCGTCATACCTCGCCCATATGATATACCAAGCACTTAAGACCCTTTTCAAGTTTGTATTTTCTGTGATGCTAGTCCAAAAGCCTATGGAGCAGTTGCCTACATTAGAGCTCCAGATCAAGAACTGTGGACAACTAGTTTTATTCTAGCTAAATCTCGTGTTGCTCCCCTGAAAAAATTGTCATTGCCTCGCCTCGAGCTAATGGGAGCTGTTATCGCATCGCAACTTGCAGAATATTTGAGAAAGACTTTCCATATAGATACTAAATATTTCTATTTATTTACGGACTCTGAAATTTGCCTCTATTGGATCAAGAGTACTGCAAAGATATGGAAACCTTTTGTTTCGCATCGGGTCACGGAGATCCATGAAAAGACTTTGCTCCAAAACTGGAAATTTTAAAGGTGCAGAAAATCCAGCTGATAACGTTACCAGAGGATTGGAGACAACCTCTTTTGTGACAGACGAGCTGTGGTGGAAGGGCCCAAGATGGCTCTCACAATCTAGTGAAACTTGGGATTCACATTTCCCAAAGAATGTTGAGAATCCGTTTGAAGAAGTTGAAAAATAAAGAAGAAAATCCAATCACCAGACAGTTAACATTGTTCTTAATGAAGATCTGAACAATGAAATTTTTTCAGTTTTCTCCTCGTGGACTAAGCTACTTCGAGTGATAGCTTGGTGCCTCCGGTTTTGTCAGAAAACAGTTCGCCGGCAGAAGGGATTTTTAACATCGAATGAATTGAAGAAGGCATTACAAGCGGTAGTAAAACAAGTTCAAGCTAGCGAGTTTTTTGAAAAAATAAAAGCTTTGAAGTCTGGGAAACCCCTTAAAACTTGTATCAAGATAATATCTTTATACCCCTTCCTTGACGAATATGGCCTACTGCGAGTTGGAGTGAGATTAACCAAGGCTGAAATATCGGATGATCAGAAGCATCCTATCATTCTTCCGAAGAAACCCTACGTTACAAGCCTTCTGATAAAACATTATCATGAAAACCACCTGCATGGAGGAGTTATGCTTGTACTCTCTGCGATTCGGCAAAAATTTTGGATAATCAATGCAAAGGAGGCGATCAGGAGCTGTATATGGAAATGTGTTAAGTGTCGTCGATTTAGAGCGGAATCATCCAATCAACTGATGGGTGAATTGCCGAAAGCAAGAGTAGTTCCTTGCCGAGTTTTCTCAAGGATCAGTGTTGATTTTGCTGGACCCTTTTTCATAAAGATGAAAAAGGGAAGAGGAGGTCAGACAGCAAAATGCTATGTTTGTCTTTTTATATGCCTCGCTATAAAAGCTATACATCTTGAAGTTGTGAGTGATTTGTCCTCGGAGGCATTCATCGCATCACTTAGAAGATTTGCAGCTCGCCGAGATCGACCACAAGAAATCTATTGCGACTGTGGTACAAATTTTGTTGGCGCTGCGAGAGAAATTAAGAGCATGATGCTCTCATTCAAGACCGATGAAAGGTTTCACAACTATCTAGCTGACCAAAACATTATTTGGAAATTCAACCCCCCTGGAACTCCTCATCAAGGAGGCCTGTGGGAGGCAGGAGTGAAGTAGATGAAACATCACCTTAGACGAACGATGGGCTCACAAGTTTTATCAATAGAAGAATTCCTAACACTGATTTCTCAGGTTGAAGCGTGTTTGAATTCTCGTCCCATCATTCCTGTGTCGACTGACCCCAATGATCTGACTGCCCTCACTCCTGGACATTTCATCATTGGAGCCCCCTTGACAACCATTCCTGACCATGACTTAGCTGATGTGAAAGTGTCTTCTCTAAAGATTTGGGAATTGACCCAGCAGATGTTTCAGAGTTTCTGGAAACGTTGGGAAACAGACTATTTTTCAACTTTGAATCAACGTGCCAAGTGGCACAAGACTAAAGACAATCTCAAAATTAGTGACTTGGTGCTAATAAAAGAGGACAATCAACCACCTCTGAGGTGGAAACTAGGGAGAATTCTTCAGGTCTTTCCTGGAACTGACGGTAAGGTGAGAGTAGTTACTCTAAAGACTGCAGATGGTGAGCTCAAACGCCCCATAACAAAACTCTCTCCATTACCCTTCAATGAACAAGTATAATTTAATATTTGAAAACTTTCAATTTCTTATTGCAGTGTACTTTAACTTTTAATTTTTAATATGTTACTTACTCATTGATATCCTGAAAATAATAATATGCTGTATTTGTAAACTTTGATTTTTTACATTTGTATACTTTACGTAATTTGAATATTTAGTGTTTTATATTTGTTATCTGAAATGTTTTTATTGTTTGTTATTGACTTTAGCATTACCCCAGAATGGCATGAAGTTAGTTTTGTGATTGCAAAATTGTCTATATTGTAATTGTTCATGCAAAATCCTCATTTGTATTTAATAATTGTTTAATTTGTATGATATATTTGATTTAGGAGTGCTGAATGGATATTCATCTCGGGGGAAGATGTGTGAAAGTATTTAGTTTATTCTTTCGCCCCTAGATGTCAACCAAATGTAATCGTATTTTGAATAGTTTTGTATTCATAGATTGGCAACTCGTAGTAATGTGTTGTCTTTCAGCAGAGTTAATTTTGATTCGATGTAAGACGGTTGTGTTCTATTTAGCTTTGCGCTAACATTAGCATTGCGATGCTCTTCTGATTTTCTATCTACGCTTATGTGTGAAAATAAAGTACCTTGTCTTTCTGTCGTCACGCCAGATGATTATTTGCAGCCGTTGTTTTTATATTTCCTGAACTTTAATCCGAAGATTTGAACACATGGCTCCCGCCAGGTCAGGAGGTAAAGATTCAAAAAAGATCTCATTTTGAAGGAATTTTTATGATCTTTTTCGTGATATAAATTTTATAACCCTCAAATTATTATTTTAAATGCAAACGTAAAAAAAAGTTACAAAAACAGCTTAAAAATTTAGTTTTAAAAAATCTAAGAAGAATTTTCAAAAATCTTTCGTAGTGCACCCCTACACTATAAGAAGAATCGCCATGCAAAATTTCAGCTCTTTAGGTTCAGCGGTTTGGTCTGTGCGTTGTATGTCAGTCAGTGAATGAGTCAGTTACGGAACTGTTTTATATATATAGATAACGCACATCAATTTTGATTATCGTTTGCTTGCTGAATGGCAACGATTTTTTATAAAAAAAAATGATTGTATTCTTTTTGCTGTTCTATAAATTATGTTTTTCTTAACTAGCAGGCAGTCATATAATTGTATTCATAGTAGATGTTGAAAAGGTGTTTGTTAAAATTGAAATAAATAAGGATTGTTAAGCAGAATATGTGCGAGTTGTCTGTACGATCATAGTACATAACACCAGAATTCGTTTCGGCAACTCTGCCACAGTCGCGTGTGTTTTAAACTGAAATAAACCATTTTCCAGATTGTAACCCGATGGAATACGCCATTTTCAACTTCGTGCTCCATTGGAACAGCTTTGACACAGTCGAATTCGTATATGGTAATTTGGTATACACAGAATTTGTTTCGGCAACCTTGCCACAGTTGCGTGACGCAAACCAGGTTATACCACTTTTTATTTATTTATTTTTTATTTTGATTTCATCATGACTTTCCATGTAGATTTATCTACAATTTCTGGATCTACAAAGTTTACGATGTTTTCCTTATTGTGTTATTTTTAAAAGTACAGGTTTGTCAGGCCTTGCCAAGTTTGGAGATTTTGTGTATGGCTTGCTAAACATGTGATTTTGGCTAGGTTTTTTTTTATAATTTTTTTTTATATGTGGCAGTAATTAGATTGAGAGTTTAAATTTAATAATAAATAATGAGATTTATAATTTGGATTGTTTTCTTAATTTTGTAACAATAGCGCAGAGTTGAGTATGTGGTAGGACTGCAGTTTAGGGTGCGCCGTGATTTTTTTGGCGCCAATAGTGCCCCGGAATTGGGTCGCCAAGTGTGCGAGTTTTCTTAGTCGTTCGCCAGTGTTGTTAATCCTGCAAATTTATGACGTGTTTGTCATGCGATTATTTTGGGATGCATATATAACGATGGACATTTATCGCCACAATCTTAAATGGCACGTTGGCACTATTGGCGCAAAAAAAAAAAAAAAACAAGGGGCACGCCGAATTGTATTTTTACAAAATTGTACCAAGCTCTGAAGGGAAAGCTTCTAATTTGTCTCTTCTAATTTATTTCTTTTTTGCTTCTTCTAATTTATTGACTTCATACATTGTATTAAAGATTTATTTATACCGCTGTCTTCGGACAAAGCTAGTTCTGCCTAAAATAAGTACCCATATTTTCTGTCTTAAGTTTCAGAATTTTTTTGATAATTTAAAAAATTGTACTCCATACGTATGCAAATGTAAAAATTTGGTACAATGGAATTGTGTATAAAAGTTTTCTTTATTGTGTTTTTTACTATTTTAATACTTATAGTTTACGCTTTTTATGGTACTTTTCCGTTTTAAGCACTACAATCGTTTTCACGCCAATTTAGCGCATTTTCAAAAATCGCCGCAACGAGAGAAAAGTAATATAATGACACTACTGATGGGCAAATTTCAATATTAAAATATACAAATCTCGAGATTCAAGGATCACGAGACAAGATGAAGACGATTGTTTTCGTGGTCATGGAAATAACAAGACTTCATGGAATGCCGTAATTAAATACTTTAGGTTGTAATGAATATTGAATCCGTCAGAAAATCGGACCGTATTTTTACGTAATGGATTTTAAAATATGGAATTTGCCTAAAGATGAGCAGGCAGCTATTACACTACTTCAAGAACAAGGTTTCCTTTATAAAGAAAGAGTGTAAATAATCATTCTTTGTAAAAATTTGTATTCTTCGTTCAATCATATGATGAACTTGAACTGATTTAAAAATGTTTTAACCTGTTCAAGGTAAGTTTTTTACCATTTTTCTTTTATATTCCGCCAAGATTAAAAATGTGCCAAGTGTAGTACTTATAACGGAAAAGTACCCTTTTTATTGCAATTGCATTGCTTTTATGGGTGTTTATCGTCAAAACATCAAGGGGCAACCCGAAGTGCATTTTTACTGCACTGGCGGGTGCACCCGGAATTTGGTTCTCTCTCTGTCTTAATAAACGCCAAGTGTGTGAGTTTTCTCACGCGTGCGCCAATGTCGTTACTCCTGCAAATTTCTGACGTGTTTGTCTTGTGATTATTTCGTGACGCGTTTATCACGATGGATGTTTATCGCCGCCAACTTAAACGGTACGTTGATACTATTGGCGCCAAAAAAAACAAGGGGCACCCTAAACTGTAGTCCTACCGAAAAAGGAATCAAATAATTTTAAATTTGTGGATAGAATACTTACAAATATTTTCATAATTCTATGTTCAACTGTAGGCGCAAAAAATTGTTGGCGCCAACTTTTCGCCAATGGAGGTGCGCATGACAAAGCTGTACCTTTTTAAATTTATATTGTATTATTTTTTAATGTATAATGTGCAAAATTAAATTTCTAAGTAATTCATATGATATTAAAGATGCAATGTTTGGCTAGGCGTCAAAAAAGTCGCCAATACGAAATATCGGCAATGGGGTCCTATATCGAAGCTGTTCCCTTACTTGTAAATATCCGGCGTTGATTTTTTAAAAATAATATTGATGTTTATTATGGCTTGGACAGTCTAACTAATGCAGCCTGATATTTCGAAACAATACTGCTAATGGGTAACATAACTATTTAGTTTATATTCATAGAATAAAAAAAAATTAAGAATTTTTTACAAAGTAAAAATAATTTTCTAAAATAATATTCAATTGACAGACTTAATCAATACAAATAAAGTAAAAATAAATTCAAATTTAACAATCTATTTCAATTAAATATAAATATATTATATATTAATATAGTAAGTTATTTATATATGCATAAATATACTATGTATAATTATATTTAGATTAATTAAAATTTACAAACTATAAAAATGAGATTAGAAAATCATATAGTTACCAAACACGTGTTAGATATGGAATAGAAAATAGGACGTGATTTTCCATTAGGCCCGGTATGCCCGGGGCTAGGGGCCCCCGAATTTTTGAAAAAAATTTAATTTTAAAAGGAAAAAAAAGAAAAAAATCCCAATTAAATTTTTAAAAAATTTTACCTTTTTTTAATAGCAATTTTTTCAATATATCCTTTCAAATTTGATTGATTGATTGGTTCGTCATATGTATAGTTATACGTATGTATAGTTTTTCTGGTTGTATTGTATTGGTGTTTTGATGATGAAGTTAATATGTTGTATTGCTTTTTGTTATTTGATAATGTTCTAGGCTTCTACACTTCAAATAGCCCATTCTTGGTAAAATGGTACTTTCACAATGATTCATGATTTTTTTTTTTTGTGTGTCAATTTTGGAAATTTTACGCCTACATCAGTGTTAGGGGGCCCCCAATCCCGAGTTCTGCCTATAGTCAAGAATTTTCTAAATCGGGCCCTGATAGATAAAGATAATGCAGTTGCGGTCAAGCAGCAAATACATCAGATAAAAATGACCTTCTAATCCGGCTACAGTCCGACCACGGAAGCTAGGTCCCTGGAAGCTGTTACGCATGCTCGAGAAAAGCTAGTCTACTTAGAAAATAGGGGAAAACGTCATATTTTCGGATGTGTTTGTTTATGAAATACGGAATGTATTTCAGACTGCTTTTTGTCCGCAATTTTAAAGTTATTTTTTAAAACTTTATTTTTGATCGAATATGTGAATAATAATTTAAAATAATAAAAAGAAAGAAGCAAATCTATTTAAAAAATAGGAGTTTTATAGGAGTGGATATTTTCGGATTACATCACAATCAAAATTATCTAAAGCTACGTTTTCGGTGGTTCTTTTTTTCTGACGTTTCCTCGGAGATTCAAATTTTGGAGTTTCTTCACCCTTTGCTTCTCTGCGTATTCTTTTTACACAGGACATTGATATCCCGGTCATTTCACTAGTTCTCTTTAGGGATTGCGAAAGTGGAACAATAACATTTCCTTCTAGTGCTTCTTTATCACACAATTTAATTACATTGTGTATTATACGTTTACAATCACTACGGAACGGCTTATTCCGAGCAGTTGTGTTGGGTAAAGGATCCAGTAATTTTAATATAATAATCAAAATAACAGACGAGGAAAATGCAAGCAAGCGCAGTTAGTAACCGATTCAAAAGAATGTCGAGAGAATACGAGACTTTTCCCCCTCCTTCCTCAGCAGCCTTCCCTACAGCGTGAATAGAATCGTCTTGGCACTATGCCAACCGTGGTTCTTCGTACTGTGGTCGGACAATAGTTTGCTATTACAGCAACCCTTGTGACGTAGCTCGTCGAGGCGGGTTTTCAGAGCTGAGAGAACGAGTCCCGCCACAAGGATTGGCACGAAATCTTCTTGGCGAGCATCTGGGACCATAAGGAATCTTAGCCCTCCCTTCTGTCTACATTTCAAAATGTTTCTGGAGTTATACGTTCTTTGATCATTAAACAAATCCACAATTCGGCTCGCTAGAGCTAAGTCGGGGTGATACTTTTGATCAAAATTTTGTAATCCAACCTAATTTGGTTTTTCTTTTCGTCCGGAAGGACTGGATGCGGAGGCACCGTCTTGTCTCATACATGTTTTAGCATGTGTGACGAGTACCGAAGCAATTTTTTTAGTTTCAAAAATTCAACGAGTACTGAAGTAGACGATTACCGAGGTATGACTTTACACTGAAACCAATACTTTTTTCACTGGTTAAGAATCATATTTGTGATTTTAAAAAACCTCCAGTAAAAGTTTAAAAAAAATCAGAAAATTCTCAAAAAGGGCGAAGTTATGTAGAAAAGACACTGAAGATTCTTAATATTTAAAGAATAAGAGAAGGAACATAACTTACTTAAAATAATAACTTTGTTATGCCTTATCATAAACCAGATATACACAGGAAATTCAATCGACTAAAAAGAAGCTGAGGAAAATTTTCTGGTTATAAAATTTCGCTGTACTACCGAACTTATTCATAGCCGAGTTTGCAAGACATAATAAAAAATTGAACGGTGAAAAACAATTTTTAATATTATTTTCAATAAGAAATGGGCTCACAAGCAGACATTTACAAAGATTCAAACATTTTAGCATAAAAGTAAAAATAATTAAATCATTGTGTGTCAAAGATCATTGCAAACTCATGAAACTTGCATTAAGTCCTGCGTGAAATCTCAAACGTGATAACAAATCCATAGTTCCAATGAATTTTTTATTACCATGTTTTTATTAACTCGCTTTCTTGTTTTTTTGTGTGTATGTGTGTTTGTCAAATCTTGCAATCGATTTTTAACTAACTTCCCGACTAGCTAGACATTTGAAGAAACTTTTGGAATAGCTCAGAACACGATGACAATGCATTATTTTAATACTTTTAGCCATCTTTAAGATGAATTGAAATTAATTTTCAGTTACTTTGTTTTGTAGACTGGTGCAGCCATCTATCAGCCGGGACGGAAACGAAAATTTAAACGCAAGTTAACTTCCAATTAATTTCATTTTCTTAAAAGTTGTTGGGATAATTCATCAAAAATTTTTTTTAAGTATTTATTAATACATAGAATTGTCAAGTTTATATGATTCAACAGAAAACTTAAAAACATGGTATATAAAAAGTTTTTTTCTATCTTGTAATCTCTCTATTCTAAAAAGAACTAACTGCCGCTGCCGCAGCCGGCGCCGCCGCCGCTGTCAAAAGCTTGTCACGCTATCTCCTCCGAAACCGCTGGGGGTATGGGGTCGAGACCGATACCAATCGATGCAGAACAATGTGGGGAAGAAAGTAAGACATGTCTCATATTCGTCAGACTTTAAGTTCTTTTTTTATTTTATGTTTTGTGGGAAAATATTGACTTTTTCATGTTCAGATTACGATAACTCGCCAAAAAAGGATCGTAGAATTTTTTTTTTTTACAATCTAAGACTACAGACATTTCTCCTTCAAACAAGACCTCATTTGTTTAAAAATAATTTAAAACAGACTGATATTTTTATTAAAATTGAAAACCCTTTTTTTGGAAAAATTTATGCGTTTCGAGATAGATAAATTCGATGCTCTCAGACTTATTATGTTACAAAGAAAATATTTATATCAACTGGAAGATGAAAGCTTTCTCATTCATATACTTCATTTCAAGTCTCTATCTTAAAATTTCGATTTTTAATTGAATTTTAAAGAAATACTTCAAAAAAATCTCATTCGTTTCCTTTGAAAGAAGATCCAATTTTTCACCCATTCATCCTTTTCGCCGGGCTTCATCCATTTCGTCGGGAGGGGGGGGGGAAGCTTCAACTGTAAACAAACGAATGACTCAATCGCTGTAAAAAACTATTGAGTCTTTCATTCACTTGATTCACCAGAGGAGCGAGCGTAGCGAGGCTAGGGGCGAAGCCCCTAGTTATTTAAATTAAAGTACAAGTGAAACATTTATGAATTATTTGTTGTTTAAGTAGTAAGTATTTTTGGCCCTATATATGTATTTTTTTCTGAAAATGATAGTTTTTTGTAATTCTTGAATTCCTTCTTGCAATTGTTCAGAAATGCATCGAGCAGAACTAAGCTTTACGACGTGATGTGGCTAAAAAGAATACGTAAAAGGACTTACAATCACAAGTAGTCTCCAAGGAGCACGCGCGACAAATGCTATAGTTGTGAGGGTAATCTAAATCAAGTGGGATGCAGCCCAAAGCCTCGTAGGTTTTGTTCAGTCTGCATTCTTTCACCATTCCCTGAAAGAACAAGTTTAATAAAAGCAGCAGCAAATTTAATCATATTTATTTTAGGAGATGTTTCACTTCACCACAACTATTTTCTAAACAGCACGCAACACTAAATTTCTTTGATATAAAGTTCTTTTGATAATTCCCGATAAAGTGATTTTTAGCAGTACCTGCGGTTACTTTTAGCTGCAAGTATTTTTATAGTTCATTTCACTTTGGGGGATTTTTGAAGATTTTATTTCGACCGTTACGCGAAATGTCTCTCCAAGCAAACAGTTCGGCGTGCATTCCGGTATTCGAGACGTGCATTCCGGCAACCCTCAGGTGTGATGGACCAAGGTGAAGCGTTTTATCGGAGGAACGCGGAAACCAGAGACGATCCGATGTATGCTGCGCGATGTTTTAATGGTAATAAAGAATGTTTCGTATAGTTTAACCTCACGATCAATTTAATATTGCACTGATATAATATTCTCCATCTGTTCAGTATAAACTTAACAAAAACAACCAAGAGAGGAATCTTGCTGTGCAGAATTATGCGGTCTTGATGGGACACCTTGTATATATCGGGAAAATAGTAAATGTAAGTTCAACTAAATACTGACTCCACTGCTGGTTTTCTTTATGTATTGAAAGATATAAGTAACAAACACCTGGATAGGATATATTAATACAGTTTCAAATATAGCCGTGGGATTTAGTGTAGTATTTTACTAGAAGACTACAATGGAAATCGCTAAAAAGAATTTTGCTTTATTAAGGCTGCTGTGTACCATACCTATTGGATTCGCTCACCTCGATGTTAACCTATGGAGAGAATGTGTCTATAATTTACAGCTCCATAAATACTGATAATCAAATAAAAATGGTATTTTGAGATAGCCTGAACTTTTCTGCCCCTTACAACAGGATTCATTTTTATAAATTGCGTCCACGAAAGCAATTTATGAGCATTTAAAACACACTTTACTAGATTTTCCCCCCGAATAATTTAAAAATGTCGTGGAGGGATGCAGAGATGACACCAGAATTGGCACATATACACACTTTACTTGAAAACAAAACATTGAACAAAACTATTTACATGAAGTTAAAGAATACATTTTTAAGGATTAAAAATTAACAGCGCGCGGATGGCGCAAGTCCTCTGTGTCTCTCCACTTATTACTCTCTCTAAACTAGATGTTGAGTTCTGGGCGGGGTTATTGTCAGATAAAAGTTGAGTTGAGGGTGTCCTGCTACAGACTCCCCCTTAACCCGGTGGAAGCGTCCTCGCACAGCTGGTTGTATCTTTTAGAACATTGTCTGGTAGGCTGGTATCGGGTCGGTACCGGTCGGTGACACTGAGGAGGAACAGCACTGGTAGCATGGCTGGGTCTTCCACGAGGTCGAAGCGGATACACTGGAGACGAATCGGCTCCATAACATGTCTTTAAGCTCGAGATATGATAAGTACCTATGGGATTAGAATTTGCTATTATAAAAGTGGTAGGGGACTTTTGTTGAATGATGACATAGGGGCCGTCTCTGCGGGGCATAAATTTTGTCGTTTTCTGTTGGGAAGCGTTGCTCACAGGGTGTGAAGTTATTCAAACGTAGTCGCCTGGTTTGTATTGAGGACCTTTCCGGCGTTTTTGGTCTGCAAATGTTTTATGGCTGTCTTGACGCTGTTGGATTATATCTTGAATTTCGGTGGTTATTTTATTAAATTTTCTTAAATACGGTGCTATTTCTGGAACAAAGTTATCATATAAAATTATCTGGCGTAGATCATGTGAGATATCATCCGTGGTCCGTAATTCTCTTCCAAATTGTAAGAATGCAGCTGTGTGACCAGTGGTGTCAGATCTAGCTGTGTTTAGGGCAAACCGAACAGTAGGAAGTTTTCATCCCAAATTGTGTGATCCTTCTTAGTCAGGATAGCAAGTCGAGGTTTCAAGTCCCTGTTTTTTCTTTTGACCGGGTTGGCCTGGGGATGGTAGACAGGTGTCAACGATTGTTTGATATCTAAAATAAAACAGACTTGTTGCATAACTGCACTGACGAACTGAGGTCCGTTGTCACTGATAATGCGACGTGGAAGTCCATATCTCAGGAATATTTCTTCAATCATCGTTACAGCACATTCTTTGGCTGTAGCTCTTGTTAAAGCGAATAATTCAACCCACTTAGTGGCGCAGTCTTCGATTATAAAAATCCACTTTTTTTCATTGTTACTTTCGGGTAGTGGTCCAAACAGGTCGATTGCCAGTGTCTCAAAACGTTGAGCGTATACTGGTGTCTGTAATAATCCAGCTGGTTTTTGGTTTGAAGCCTTGTACCGGTTGCATTCATGACAATTCTGTACGTAGTCAACTATGTTTTTTCGCATACCAGTCCAGTAATACCTCTGCGAAATTCTTTTGTAAGTGCTTTCCGCACCGTAGTGACAGGCTGTCGGGGCATCATGGAATTCTTTTAAAACTGTCTCGTTCTTGAGATGGTACAACAAGTTGTGCGTCCTCTGATTCGGAGTCAGGAGCATATCTGTATAATATACCTTTGTTCATCAGGTAAGCGTGACCTGTCCACGTTGCAAAGGTTTCGTCTTTGTCAGTACTTTCGAATGACAATGATTTTTCGGAGATCTTCATCTTTTAATTTTTCTTCTCTAATCTCTGCGGGATTTCTGGAAGGTATGTCTATACTAATCATACAAATGTCACACGTTTTTTACTCATGACTGCACACGGGGCGAGACAGTAGGTCTGCAGCAACATTAGATTTTCCTGGGACGTAATCAATTTTTATGTTGAACGATTGAATCTGTAAAGCCCACCGAGCTAGTCTACCTGAAAGAGATTTCAAAGTCATTAACCACTTGAGTCTGGTGGTCAGACGCCACCTTGATTTCGGAACCTTCGATATAACCTCGGAATTTATTCAATGCCCAAACCACAGCGAGAGCTTCTCTCTCGGTTGTGGTATAGTTACGTTTCGACGCAGTGAGAAGTCGACTAGCATATTCTATCTGATGTTGCTCTCTACCCTCCCCCTGAAGTAAGACTGCTCCCAATGCGAAGTTGCTCGCATCAGTGTGAATAGTAAAATTTTCTTTTTCATCAATTTGTTTCAAAATTGGTGGGGATACCAAACATTCTTTTAGTGTTTCAAATGCAGTCTGTTGAGATGCCCCCCACGTCCAAGGAACGTTTTTTCTGGTTAGATTGCTCAAAGGACGAGAAATTTCTGCGAAGTTTCTAATAAATCGTCGATACCAGGAACAGGTCTGCAGGAAGGACTGCAAAGTTTTAATATTTTTGGGAGATGGTATTTTCATTATAGCCATTGTCTTTTCAGGGTCTATCTGTATTCCGACAGGGGTAATCCAATGTCCTAGATATTTAACTTTTGGGCAACCAAAATTACATTTTTCACGATTTACTCTAAGCTTGAATTTGGAAAGTTTAGCGAAGACAGCTCTTAAATCTGATATGTGTTGTTCGAAATTTGAAGATAGGATTATGATGTCATCTAAATATACTAAAATATTAACCTGGGGTAACTCTCGTCTAAATCTATCCATAAGTCTTTGAAATGTTGCCGGGGCATTCTTAAGTCCGAAAGACATGCGGATGTACTGGTATGTACCAAATGGACAAACAAACGCGGTCTTATCTCTGTGGGGTGGATACACATTGACCTGATGATATCCAGACCTAAGATCAAGCGTCGACATGTAATTTGTTTGTTTTGCTCCTTGTAATAAATCATCCATCCTAGGGAGGGGATACGAATCAGTTACTGTGTTAGCATTAAGTTTTCGATAGTCTATGCACATACGTGCATCACCATTTGGCTTGGGAACAAGGACCACCGGTGCCGCATAGGGCGATTCGCACTCTTCAATTATTCCTTCGTTAAAAAATCTATCTAATTCTCTTTTGAGTAATTCCTTTTTTCGCAGGTGTCATACGATAAGGGGGTACTGAAACGGGTGGTTTATCAGCAATGTTAATGTGATGATCCATTAAAAGGTGTAGCTTCACCCCCTGGTTGAAATATTTCCTGGAACTCCTCGATAAGTTCGTTTAACTTTTGTTTTTCAAAAGGAGAAAATCGTTCGCCTTTATTTAAACACGATGATGTTACATCTGCAGCACTATGAGTAATTGAGACTGGAGGCGAAAAATCATTAACTTCAAAGCTAAACTTTTTAAGTGGTCGATCATTAAAATACCATTGTTCTCGTGCGATATCTATTACAAAATTCGCTGCTCTCAAAAAGTCTATGCCTAACAAAGTGCGATTTCCTGTCGCCTTTGAAAGCGCCAACAGAGTTGTTTTGACTAATCGGTCTTCTATGAGAATTTTCACCTCACTTGTGTAAACATCAGTATACTTTGTTTTTCCGTCTGCGAGACACATGGTGAAATTTGTTTTTGTGAATTGTACGCCTTGGTCTAATAAAAGCTTGTATAACGTTTCTCCGGCCACTGAGTAAGAAGCCCCTGAGTCAGCACAGGCGAAACCGCACATTCCGTGAATGGAAATGTTTAATACCGATGATTGCGGAATGTTCGAATGAGAATAACAAGAGTTAAGCTGAATAGTATCAAATTTTGCAGTTGAACTTTGGGAAGGGTTGCACTGAGGGCATTTGGCTTTAATAAATCCAGGTGTTCCACAACCGTGACAGATAAGTGTGGGAGAGGTAAATTTATTTACATCTGCTCTAACTCTTTCCGGTTTGTTACTGAGAAGTGTTCGCTTAGGAAAAGTATATTTAGGATTATAATTTAGTACTGGAAAAGTTTATGTTTTCGTATTTATTGTTGCGTTTTCAAAAAAATCAAATTTGTCAGCTAATTCGCTAGGCGTATTTAATTCTGTCCATTCATACAAAAAATGTTCTTTAAATCCTGGGGGTTCTCTTTTATTTAATTGATCGGATATAATTAAATCCTTTAACGTTTCGAAATCATCAGTTTTAAGTGAAGATAGCCAGCCTTCGAAATAACTTCTAAACGCAAAATAAAAATCTCGCCATGATGATTCGGGTAACTTTCTGTGTCTGAATTTTTCTGAGCTAAGCTTAAAACGTTGTAATAATACAGATTTAATATGATCATAGTTATGCATTTTGGCTACAGGTTCTCTTGCGATAAGTTGTGCAGTTTTGGAAGGTAGAACACCAATTAAATAAGCGATCCATTTTGTTTTCGGAATGTTAACAAAAGTCAATTATTTTTCAAATAGGTTTAAAAAATTATTCATATCATCATGTTTTGGATTAAAATTCGGAATTAAATTTTATATTTCAAATTTTATTGTTTCTGCTTCCAAATTATTGACATTAGGTTGGAGATTTAATTGTTGTAGCTGAAGTTGCAATTTTAGTTTTTCCAATTGGAATACTCGTTCCTGTCCTTTTTCATGAGCTTCCTCAGCTTTTTGCCTTTCTTCAACGATAGAGGCAAGAAATTCTTTAGTATGATCTTTATCGAAATTAACATAATTTGTTATTGCATCTTTTAGATCGATTACTTTAGAATTAGGGTAAACTTGAATGCCGTGTTCAGTAATAAATCGAAGTAAATCGTTCTTTTGTGCTTTCCCCCTATGTGGTTCTTCCTTTCTTTTTTATATCTCTCTAACGGTCCAGGCACATTATAAAGTACGAGGGATAACTCTAGAATAACTCCTTTATTCTCTACGTAGAGGCAGACTAACATATACAGACTTGGGGCTTCCAAAATAATACACAACAGTACCGCAACCCGCGGTACTAAGAAACTAAAGGTCGCAATGAATCCCTCAGGCAGAGTAGGCATTTACTAACAATACACGTACACCTCGGCTCTGAGCTAATTCTCGAAGTCGTGCAGCCACCTCGGCTAAATACCAATACACGCTCTATCAGTTAAACACCGCTATCACCTTCCATCAAGCTTGCCTCGCTCTCTCCCGTATCGCTACTAAAGTCTTGGGCTTTTGCCAACTCAGCGTGTGCCCTTTAAATAGATCAAACACCTGCGCCGAACTCACTTTGGCTGGCATGTACAGCGCTGCTAGTCGAAATTTGCATCTGAGCAACACGCGAACCCTACACCCCACACATACATTTTAAAATCATCAATATTGAGCAAGAAATAAGATAAACAATATAATATGAACGAATCAAAACAGTTTTCAAACTAATAATTCAATCAAACTATAAAATAAAACAAGAAGTAAATGTTGTAAATGCAAAAGAAAAAATTCTTATTTTCGTTGATTTACGTATTCATTTATAATATTAAACAGTAAAAGCATAATAATGCTCTACCATGGTCACTTTGGAATACTTTCGGTTTAAATATCCGTAACTGGATAGGATATAGAATGAAATTTCAGAAAACAGTTCCGTTTTCGATTCAAGTACAGTGAACATATAAACAAATAATATGTAATAATTTCAATTTCAATACAATCAAATGCTGATATTTTCTTCATGTATTACTGAACTGGTTTTTTCAATAAAGAATGCAACGGATTTGCAAAATATTTAAAAGAATAGTTTTCATATATTATTGTCAGGATTGACGCTTAAGCTTCTTTTACCATATAATTTGCTAACTTGCAAGGGTTTGCAAAATATTTCATTTCTTTATGGAAATAAAAATCTACTTATCTGGATATGACGTAAAACGATGTAATCCAAGCTAGAAGAACGAACGTTGTTATCGAAGAACGAAGTAATCAAAATTTTCGTTGGGCGCCAATGTCGTGGAGGGATGCAAAGATGACACCAGAATTGGCACATATACACACTTTACTTGAAAACAAAACATTGAACAAAACTATTTACATGAAATTAAAGAATACATTTTTAAGGATTAAAAATTAACAGCGCGCGGATGGCGCAAGTCCTCTGTGTCTCTCCACTTATTACTGTCTCTAAACTAGACGTTGAGTTCTGGGCGGGGTTATTGTCAGATAAAAGTTGAGTTGAGGGTGTCCTGCTACAAAAATATTATTTGCATAAAAAAAACTATAAATATCCCAAGGTGTAAAATTTCTTTCTGTATTAGAGAGTATCATTAAAAAAATCTTTCGATCCAAGTCGGCAATAATTGTACACATTTTCTCTATAGGTTACCATCGAGGTGAGCGAGTCCAATAGGGTTAGTACACAGCAGCCTTAATATTAGACTTGCGGTGGATGGTTAGAGCACAGATGTTTGATATCATCCTTCATAACAGTTTTGGGGGGTGAGGGGTGGATTAATCCTCCTCAGGAGCGAGTTCATTGATTTGTATCACAATCAGTCGGGAGTGAGAGTAATTCAACGTAAAATTTGTTTTAAGTGGGCCCGACTAATATTTTTTTGTTTATACCCCCCACACCAAAAAAAAAACACGTCGTGGTACTCCTGGCCGATTTCATGGTACCCTAAAGAGCCTCAGAGCCCCGGTTAGGAATTACTGTTCTAGTGGAAGATAATTAAAAAATATATATTATTGCCCTTTTTTAAAGACGCAAAAAGTGCAATAATATAAATTTGATGCAAGAAGTAACTGGAAAAAGCAAACGACGTTGTTAGCAGTTGATATATACTATCTGACTAAAAGTATCTGGGCATACTCCTAAAGAAGTGGATCTGGCAGGTAGTGTAATTTGATGCGTAATCGAAAACTATAAAAGTGTTGGTAGTGGTTTGTCAGGTCATATTTATGCGTTTGTTAGATAATGAGTAAGTCAAAGGAGCTTAGTGACTTTGATCGTGGCATTATAGTAGGATGCCACCTTTGTGGGAAATCAGTTCGTGAAATTTCGGACATTCTACAGAAGCCAAAATCCACTGTGAGTGATGTAATTGTGAAGTGGAAACGTCGAGGCAGTGAAACTGCAGAAAAACGAAGTGGCAGGCCGAATAAAATTAGAGAACGCAGCCACAGAACTCTAAAAAGGGTAGTGAAACAAAATCGCAACTCCTCGTCGATTGAAATCACTCAGGAGTTCCAAAGTTCATCAAATGTTAGTTCTAGCAGCAGGACTGTTCGTCGAGAGTTAAAAAACCTGGTACTCCATGGTCGTTCAACCACTCACAAACCGAGCATCACTCCCAAGAATGCGAAGCGTCGATATTGCAATGGTGCAAAGCTCACCTTCATTGGACTGTGGACATGTGGAAAAATTATCTTTGGAGTGATGAATCTCGCTTTACAATCTGGCAGTCCGATGGATGCGTCTGGGTTTGGCGGATGCCCGGCGAGCGCTACTTACGTGACTGCATTGTGCCGACTGTTAAATTTGGTGGTGGCAGAATCATGGTGTGGGGGTGTTTTTCATGGTTTCTCCTGGGTTGTTAGTTAATGTGGTTGGAAACATGAACTCTGAGAGGTATGTGGACATGCTGGACAATGCTGCTATCCTAACTCTATGGCGATATTTCGGGGAATACTCTTTTCACTTCCAGCAGGATAACTGCTCCACTTACGCATCGCTTGGTACGCAGACTTGCGCAGGCATGGTAACGAAATGAGTGTTCAAAATCTGGACTGGGCTTCTCAGAGCCCCGATCTAAATCCCATTAAACACCACTGGGACGAATTAGAACGCAGATTAAGTAGCCAGCGAAATCCACCATCCTCACAGCCAGCACTCACTTCATCTGTGATGGACGCCTGGAAGTCAATTCCTGTGGACACCTATCAAAAACTGGTGGAAAGTCTCCCAATACGTGTTCAGGCTGTCATCGATGCAAAAGGAGGACCAACATCATATTAATATATGCCTCAGGACTCTCCGAGTCCGTACCACTGGGCGTTCAGATACTTTTGGCCAGATAGTGTATGAAGGTATTACGACAAATGCGTAATGCGGGAGCAACTTTACCTTGCAGAATTCACCCACACATCCTGCCATATCCGTCATCTACTTTATTATGGGGGTACCCCGTCGTGAGCGCGTCAGAATCAGGCGCTGAGGGTGCTCGTCGCCCCTGAATCCTTGCTTGTCTAAGTTGGGTATGGGAACACTTAAGGCTACTGTATACTAGCTCTATTGGATACGCTCACCTGAATGGTAATCTATGGAGAATATGTGCCCAAGGATTGCCGACTTGAATCTAAAAACTCTTTTAAAAATGTACAGCGTAATAGAAGAAAGAAATTTTACACCTTGGGGCATTTTTCGTTTTAAAAAAAAGGGCAAATTATATTTTAAAATTTAAATTATTCGGTGGGAAAACTTTGGTATAGTGTGTTTTAAACGCTCCTCAATTTTTTGGTGGACGAAATTTATATAATGAATCTTGTTGCAAGGTGCAGAAAAGTTCAGTCTATCTGAAAATACCATTTGTATTGAATTATCAGCGTTTACGTAGCTGTCAATAGTAGACACATTTTCTCCATAGGTTAACATTGAGGTGAGCGAATCCAATAGGATTAGTACACAGCAACTTTAATCTGTAGGCTTTAAACTCCTCAGTGGGTTTAGTAGGAGTGAACGGAGGGTACGAGCCCACCAGATTTCACCCCTGGTGTGTTGAGTCAATATTATGATGTTAGCAGGAAAAAAGTCGACCTTCGACCCTTGTGATGCCCCAATAGCCGTGAGCTAAATGGAAGCCGCAAATCTGCCGCTTGCAGCTTTCAAAAGCCCTGTTTAGGATTCATCCGGTCAGGGAGCATTAGTAACACGAACAATTTTATGGAAATACCCGATAGGGAGCCTACAATCTTCCCTGTGAATTGAGAAAGAGAGGAAATATATATAAGCTTGGTAAGTACATACAGTGCACAAGAATGCCCCAACTGATAAATTCTGTTTCAATTTATTGAGAATATTTAGAAAGGTAGTGGGATATTCATGTCAGTTCTTAATTATGACTATTGAACAAAACTTTTGAAAATAAAAAAAGAGGCTTCAGGAAAAAAATTAAAATGTTAGGTTAATATTAAGTAAAATTAAGTTTTTTCTAAAATTAGTTTCATTATTGCGGCTTTAACGTTCCTCGTTTAACCGAATGCTTCTTTTCTAGTTTTGTGTGCACAATGAATCCCATGTGTGCTCGTTAAAACCATTCGGCAATTTATCTAGGTAAAAATTGCCAAATAGAACTCACTTTGAACATGACTGAGGAAACTGTCTCAAATACGTACATAACGTTCTATTTGTGTATCAAGTAGAATCCTTGAGACCTATATGTATGAGGCCATATGTATCTGGGTTAGTCTCTAGTATACAAGATCCTATTTGAACTTTCAAAGAATAAAAATTAAAGTTATGCTTCATCGTTTGTTAGACTCACCAGCTGATTAATGGGAGATTTTCCATTCCTCTCTTCCCGCAGTTTCATATAATCGGTGCAGTTTGTCTGGTATGGCGAAGGAAGCAGATGATTCTCTTCCTGAAAATAGATTTTTTTAACCTAATCGCACAGTTGTAAACCAAGAAGTAATTAAAAGTGCATAGATGGCAGCAAAACAGTTAATTTTATTATGGTATTCACTTTACTTACTGGGCTCGAGGTAGCCTAGTGTTAGCGCGTCAGCTTTCGGTACTGAGGGTGTTAGGATCGAATCCCGACAAACGCCATTAAATACCTCCGTGTCTAGGCCGGATAGGGATACGTTAAATCCTCTGGTCGGAATGACCCTGTATGAGATCAGAGAAGGTGCGATCCCCTCCCCCCCCCAGATGTTGCCCCTGGGGGTGCTCGGTCAAAATTGGTAGCAATTAGCTAAGACGGACTCCGACCCTTGTGGTGCTTTATAAATCGGAGCCGCACGCTTCAGCGGGAAGTCTATATGAACCTGATCTGGAATACCTCCGGCCATTGATCATAAGAAGCAACGACAACACATTACTTAATTATGAACTCTTGGTTAAAGCAAAAATTACTCTGATTAAAAAAAAAATTGCCCCTCAGCACGATTAAAAATTTTTCTTATATCTCTTTTACACAAGTTATTGTCAGATCAGTTTTGCTCACAAAAGGGAAGCAATTACATAAATAGAGCTATTGGTTTAGCGAACATACGTATCATAAACTATACATGATTTAAATTTTGAGAGTTATTTATTTTTTAAATAATTTATATTGATAAATTTGAATTTTTTGGTATGTAATATTATCTTCCCAAGAAGCTACATTTGAACGGATAAAAATTATAAGAAATACGTGCAAATTAAAACATATTGTGACCCGGACATCCTTAAACGGTCTAGTGCAGGGGTGTCCAACTTTTTAGCTTCCTTGGGCCACACTGAAAGTTGACGAGTTGTTTTGGGCCACACAAAAATGTACCTAACATTGAAAATACTTAATGAGTAAAAAAAGTATAATATATAGTTATAATATTTCATTAAAAATTTTATTTATAATTATAAAGATAACTAAAGGATTCATGCCAATGCACCAGTATAGGAAACTAATGCATCAATATCTGGGTTAGTTGAAGCGGTTGAGATTCTCAGGGACTTCACCAGCCGTTCATCCGATATTTCGGTTTTAATTTGACTCTAAGGCTCGGTGCACACCAGCTATCCGGTGTCGTTGCGGCACCGCAGTTGCGATCAGGAGTACATAGAGTTGAATTAACCGACTCACACGGACGTAGGCGTCGTCGCGTCGGTTACTTCAACTCTATTGTACTCCTGATCGCAACTGCGGTGCCGCAACGACACCGGATCGCTCGTGTGCACCGAGCCTTAGAGTACTTCACTCTTGAAAATAGTTGTTCACGGATGTACGTGCTTCCAAACAATGGCATGAATAACGCATGAGTACGTATATGCAGTATATGCAGTTTGGGATATTTATCCCTGGGCAGGTATGATTTATAAAAGTACAACAAAGAGACTTGATTGAATTTGTCTTTAAGTTGAATGTCAGATTGCAACTCTATGCATTCCATTTGAAAATTTCATGGAAGCATATCTATATCGACTGTAAATGAGGTTGCAAAGATGCAAATGAATTGTTTATTTTTGCCGAAAGTGCCGCGCTTCTAGTGTTAATCTTATAAGTCCCTCTTTTTTGCCTATCATATTTACGCATGATATGTTGCCTATCTTGTTATTCATTACGTGAAAGCTGGGGCACTAGTTATAGTACAAGATATATGTTTGCAAGAGTTAATAAGAATTGCGTGCAAGCGTCAACGTTTTCTTCCTTGCTTCATATAAATCTCTCGAGTTGTCTTGTCTTTTAACGGTACTAATTAAGCCATTCCTTCAGTTTCAATAAACTCGTCTTTTATACTTCTAATAAAAATGGCAAATTGATCCGTGTCAGTAGCATCAGTACTTTCCTCCATCGGCAAAGAACTTAAAACTAGAAGCTTAACATTTTAATCCGTTTTCGATATATTTCCCATGTTCGTCAATTCTCCTGGAAATTCTTTGATGAGGCAAAATGTGCGAGTACACTCTCTAACAATATTTATAATGATCTTGTTCGTGAATGTATTCATAAGATAATGGAGATTGTGTGTTTAATTTTTTATACTAATTTTAATATCATTACAATTATGAAATGTTAAACGTGTAAAAATTTCACATTTTTTTTTGTAATGAAATTAATATACTGAAATTGCATACAGTGTTTTGTACAGAATTAAAGATATTTCAAATGTTCTATTGTCGAATTGTTGAATGAGAAACGGGATCTGTAATGGCCGTCTGCCATCATCGCCGAGGTGGACTATTGATATTTTATTTTCGCTTTGAGCTCCCTTTCTAGGCGCACTAATACTTGCTTTGGACCGCGAGTTGGACACCCCTGGTCTAGTGAATGATTGCTCTTCAACGAACAACTGAAATGGATATTCCAATAGAAACTTACCATAGTTATCCTCATTTCATACGCTCTTCCTGCGGGGTAACTGGTTCCTTCAATATACGGAGAGGGTAGAAAATACGGAGAGTGCACAGCGATTTGGACTTGAGGGTTTGTTAAAAAGTTGTAACGGATTTTCGGTTCCATGACGTTTAATTGGTCCAATCGACGGGTGCCATTCAGATAGAAATGAAACTTCATGACTGTAATAGAAGATCAATTAGATATGAAACTTCATGACTATAATAGAAGTCATAAATCAAATGACACATTTTTGACTGTTCAGATCCATAGGAGAACCGCCAGCTCGGTCCGAATTATCTGCTTCGCGTCAGAAATACCCTACCAAGAGGTTATGGGTTCACACGACTCCCCTGTTAAGTCATTATTTAATAAAGATATTTTGGGATCAATTTGGTCATAGACAACATTTTGGGCAAGCATACAGCCAAATTTATCCCCTTAATAAATCCCGCTGACGTATGTCCAGAATTGATTTCATAAGCGGTAACATCCTAGAATTACCGATTACCGAAATTGCCGATTTTTACTCCGACGAGTCCACGAAATCGATCCCCACCGTATCAGGAGATTGGCATCCTAGCTTATTCGGCATCCTAGCAGCCAAAAATGGAACTACAAAGTGTTTAAGGTCTTTCATAAAGGTCTAGTAGGTCCGGAAACCAGAGCCTGACTAAGGCAGGGGCATACGGGGCAGTTGCCCCGGGCCCCCACATCAGAGGGGGGCCCCCAAATCGAATAGAAAGTTTAGTATTAAGTATTAAGTTCTTCATTACTGAAGTAGTGAAGCAGAGGGGGGGCCCCAAAGAAGTTTTTGCCCCGGGCCCCAATTAGGCTAAGTCGGGCCCTGCCGGAAACATATGTACATCTCAGTTTGCTCCGACAATAAACCCCGGAGTTGCAGGTCCCAAATTAATCGGAAAAGCAGTGACATCACTAAATCAAAATTACGTCTATAGTTCAGTCTGGAGTGTCCGTGAAAGCGGTGACACTATATAACCAAATTTTCCGTTTTTCCCGCTCTCGATCTGTCAAAAACGGAGGTATGGACATGGTTCAACGTCCCCTTTGCTTGGGAGGGAGGGGGAGGGGATGCCTGAACACACTGGAATTTTCTCCGAAAAATAAACCTCGTGGTGTCGGGGTCGATTGGGGCTCCCACGCGTCCGCGACGTTGGCGATTACGCCGTACCACAAGATCGCTAATTTGCCCTCTCCCACTTAGAAGCCTATCAAAGGAACCACGTTCTAAGTGTTTCTTAAAGGTCTCGTAGACCCGTGGGCCTATGCACAGCCAAATTCGTCTCATAAATAAACATCGGGGGGAATAGGCACCGAATTAATCATAAAAGTGGTGGTATATCGAACCGAGAGTACTGCTTTTTCTTAAATTCAAACCGGAACTCATTTAAATTTAACGTAAAATTATGCGTATTCATTTGCGTCTGGCAGCCATAATTGTTTGGGCTTGCACTGCGCCTGCTTTTACGGGTGAAGGCTTGCTGGGGCCTTCAGCCTTATTTGGTTAAGGTAAAACATAACAACTTCTCATAAACACTTCCTCCAACGCCCTTTCTTAATGTGAAGTCCACTGCTATTAGGTTTCCTTATCTATGGCAACGGAATATCTCTTGTCAATTGTCTTGATCAACATACCACGTCATCATATAACGTGGTTGTTACAATCATCTTGATTATATGGACAATCTTGTTTCTTCCATTTATTCTCTTTACGCAGGATTGGAACCCTTTTACCTCATTATTTTATAAGATATGAAATATATATATAAACTTTTACCTGCACCTTTCTGGATGACTTCTCTTTCTTTTCCTGGCTTTCCCCAGAGCGAATAAATTGAATAACAGTAGTGGGGTAGCACATCTTTGCTGTAAAAGGATCCTATAACACTCTCCAAGCTGAAATAAAGCCTGATATTCACAAAGAGGCTTTTGACAGGAAATATCCAAACTGCACATAATTTGGATCAGTTTCTAGTAATTACATTTTTCGAAGGGCGAGGGGGGATTTTTCAATCATCAGATAACTCCAGTATCATGGTTAAAAGTCACATTACAAGAAAATAAACAACATAATATAAGAAAAACTTGTATATAATGGCCACAATATACAAGTATATAAAACTTGCAATTGTATAAAACCTGTATATATACCACTATATTAAACTTGTATATAGTCCGGGAAAAAGGGGCAGTTTTGAGGGGTGGCCTTCGAATAGGAGTGGTCGCCTAAGAGAAGTTTCACTGTATATACGTAGGAATCTTATAAGAATAGCTGTCAGCATATACGTTTCACTTATACAGCTAATTCGCAGTATTTTGTAATGAAAGGATTCGATTTCTTTTTCTATTTAATAGACTTATTTCGACTCAAACGTACTTTGCTTAATTACATGTCATAACTTACAAGAATCTTGTAGAAAAAGCATAAAAAGAACACACAGGTCCTTAACATGCAGTATAAATATAAAATGGAGGAAGTTAATTCGAAAATAATTGCCCCCTTTTAGTTTGTTATTTTGGGTGTTTAGAAGCAGTGAGTTCCTGTAATACATCTCCTCATTCAACCTATTTGCTTAAAAGCACAGATCTCGTGATATGACCATAAATAATTGGTAATATTGTACAGGAAATATCAACCACAAAATACAATTTAAGTGGTTGTAAAATCCCTAAAATAACAGGAAAAGTTTTTTTGAATGATAAATACTTTTCTATTTAAAACAGTATAATTTTGCCTAAAAAAACCGCAATTAAAACTTGAGATTCTCAAAATTCAGATGTTTTTACGTCATTCAGAAAATGTTTTTAAAAAGAACCGTTTGTTTACTGTATTTTACCTCAAGAATTGTTTTTGACCGTAATTTGTTTTATCACGAGAGATAGACACTTTGCAAAAAAGTTCTTTTGACTTATTCAAATTGACAAAAATTGGTTGTTAGAATAAATAGGGGATTATTTTATGGCTTAATTGATAAAAATTTTCCAAAGTATCTATAAATATTATTAATATAACCCCAAAAGTTTTATTGTTCACATAAGGGTAAAATACTTTGTTTTTTTTATTTATTAAACTATGGGTTTTGCCCCTAGGCTCGCTACGCTCGCTTTTCGGCCCCTAATAAGGCTTACTCTTAGAAAGGCTTAATAAGGTTTGAAACGGAATATTTTACTCCTAAAAGGCCCCTAAAAAGGCTTACTCGTAAAAAAATATTTGTTATTGCAATGTGATATTAACGTGACCGACGACGTTGAAAACACCGATTTTCGACCATTGGTCGAGTTTTTTTTTTATTTGTGTTTCTTATGCTTTGGACCTTCCTTTTTCCAAAACTGTTTTTTCTTTTTTCTCTACGTGATTTAGAAGAAATATTATAGCCATTATAAAACATATCGTTTGATACAAAATCAAACAGGAAGTAGAACTTTGTAACCGGAAGTTGCCCTAAAATTGCAATAATTTGCTTCTTTCCAGCACTTAATTTTTTTTTCTAATTTGAAGTTTCAATAGTTTTTTTGCAACATCCTTAATACTTTTTTGCAGTTATATTATTAGTTTATTTTTGAAAAACTGGCAACAAATCAATTCTCGTGATTGCTTGTTTACATCGTCAAGCTGATATGTCGCTCTCATTGCTTTTGCTTTTTTCTAATATAAAATACTGTTTTTTGCTTCAAAATAATTTAAAATTTTATAAAAAACACCGTAACTAACGGGTCGCTGCGAAAATTATCGCTCTAAAAGGCAGACATTTACTGGAAATCAATACACCATTCCAAAGAGACAGGCAACTGTTGCAGATGATTTCAGTAATGCAAAAACTGCTTCTTTCTCGATACTTGAGGGAAATAAAGATGTTTTCATGAAAATTCAAACAATTCTGAACTTTGCGGAAACCGAATAATGGATATTGTGATTTTAGTGTCTGCATTTCCTATATTGTATAAGTATGAGTAAAATATTAAGTTGTTTATGTTTATAATTCCTTATTTCACCAAAAAAGTTTAAGAAATGTAGAGAATTGAATCAGACAGAATGTTACAGAGCAACACATTGCTATGGGGCAACAGAACCACATTACTTCTAATTGCTGTTCAGAGCAAAATGAAAATTAAAAATAACAAAAAACCCAAATTAAACACAGAAAAGATCAGAATGGGGAAACTAAATAAACAAAAGGATAGGAAAGGAAAAATAATTAATTTCAAGATAAATGAACTTGTTATATACCATGTTTTTAAATTTTCTGTTGAATCATATAAACTTGACAATTCTATGTATTAATAAATCCTTTTTAAAAATATTTTTGATGAATTATCCCATCAACTTGAAAGAAAATGAAGTTAATTGGAAGTTAACTTGCGTTTAACTTTTCATTCCCGTCCCGGTCGATAGATGGCTACACCAGTCTACAAAACAAAATTAACTGAAAATGAATTCAAAACTCCTTAAAGATGGCTAAAAGTATCAAAAGAATGCATTGTCATCGTGTTTTGAGCTATTCTAAAAGTTTCAAATGTCTAGCTAGTCGGGAAATTAGTTAAAATCGATTGCAAGATTTGTACTAGACAAACACACAAGCACACAAACAAGAAAGTGAGTAAATAAAAACATGCAAAAAAATAAAAGGCCCTACGGAGTTCAAGGCAATATCCAAAAGTGATACCTGTGAATATTTCCCTGAAATCAAAAATGTAACAAAAAAAACAAAAACCCGAGAAAATGGGTAGCAAGAGACGGTACATATACATATATCACTTACAATCGCATAGTATCAATTCGACGTTATATATACATCATGTAAAAAAAAATCAAAATAAATTTAAATTCCTACAAGATTTTCTTGTAAACAATATTCCCGCCTTTTTTCTCATTCCTGATAAAAACTTTAATATTTTCCCTCGATATACATGTTTACAAAGCAACATACAAATGGCCATGAGAAAATATCGGACACTCTATGTAAATAACTACGCGTTCAAAAGTCTGACCTTATACTTGCTAACTTGCCGGGAACTGCCTACGATATAACACGAAGGATAAATGGCAATGACCAGTTGATGTGTTCAGTTGAATTCTCGGTATATCTACCACGGCGCCTTTTCGATTCCCAGCTATAATCTTCACAGTCAAAATCCGAAACTCAATCTGCTTTACCAATAGACGTGTACAATTGCAGAATCCATCAACTATTGACAAATTCCTAATAAGCATAATGATGCAGCCAACTTTTATCTTAAGCTTGTGAGGTGGCATTCCAGAAGGCGTGAGAGCATTCAAATACTCGTCAGCATACCTGAGAGTTTTTCCACTTCTCTTGCATCACTCTTATCAATTCCACAAAGTGTTGCCTTGTCAATGCTGTAGCTTATCATTTCTTCTCCAGGTATTCTGGACAATATTTTTCATTTATTCCATTGACTTCATGTTGTGTGGGGATGAAATTTTTCTGGAGAATAGATCAGTTGAAGCATCAGAAACATCTTCAAAAAACCAATCAGTCATGTCTTCACAGTGAAAAGCAGAATTTTAAACCACAAGTTCCTCAAAGTCTCCATTGCCAAATTGCAAAAGCCAGTCTGAGAAATCTGCTGCTCCTCTGTCTGCTCGCATGTTGATTTTTAAATGATGAATCTCGAATACTGACCACAAGTAATGTGATTTCACACACTCATTGACAATTTGTTTTCTACTTGCTTTTTTCACAACTGGCAGCACTTGTCGGAAGTCTCCTCCAAGAATGACTGTCTTTCCACCAAAAGCTATATTGTTCATGATGTCGCGAAGTGTACGATCAATAATCTCAAGAGCTTTTCTGGGTATCATGCTTGCTTCATCCCATATCACAACATCGACCTCTTGTAGACGGAGTTTATCCCGAGTCATCAAAACGCAAATTCCTTCCTCATTCAGTTTAATAGGTTGGTTGAAAAACCGATGAGATGTTGTTCCCCATGCCAGGAGTATTGAAGCAATTCCAGTCCAAGCAACACATGCAGTTTTTTTCTTCATCGCAAGTAGTCTGTGATAGATTCCATTGTACAGAAATATTTTTCCACTGCCAGCCGGCCCATCAATAAATAAACACTGAACAGGATCCTTAGAAGTACCAGAAATGCAATCGATTACTCTGTCATACACTGCGAGCTACTCAACATTTAACTTTTCTACAATATTGCTGCACGCTTCTAAATGCTGTTGGACATCTAATTTATGCACTGGAAGGTTCAATAGAGTTGGCTCTGGAAGTCCAAAATATTTGCATGTCCTATTTTTCATATTTATCAGTGCTTCAATCTCGCAAATGGCATCGTAGGTGGTAGTATCACGCTCAGCCATATTTTGAAACTTTTCCCACAATTGAACAGCATCAGATGGTTCTTCCCCAATAAGGTAGTAGACAAAGAATCGTCTAAATTAGGCTGGCATCAATGTGGTTGGGCTTCCTCCAGCACGGCATTTGCTTCTTCACTGCTCTCAGTTATTCCCATTGCAATTGCTGCTTCTCTGTATGTTCTATAGATGACTCCTTCGTGTGTTCTGAGATCCTGATAGCAAGTAGCACCCGAAATTCTGTTGAGAATGAGTTTTAAGAAAAATCTTTCAGAATCTTTATGCGAAACATTAACAATACGACCCACAACTCTAGCTGCTTTCTTTCGTGCTATCCACTTTCTGGATGTTACTTCCCAGGAATAGCTTTTTGGCAGGTTCCCATATTTGATGGTCCTGGCTGCTAAATCATGCTTGTTTAGGTCGAACCATCCAAGCAGCATGGTCTTACAGTCTTTATCCAAAGCCTTTTCTTCATGTCCTTCTTCGAATGTCACATGCTGCTGACCATCCAGATGAACGAGAAGCCTTACAACAGCGTGGTTCCTGTTGTTTAAGTGGATTGTGTTCAGCCTCCATGCTGCTTCCATTAGGCCAACATAGCGGCTATCGATGTACTTCTCCACCTCATCTGTTTCATGATGCTTCATTTCCGTCCTCGCACGATCATGTCCTTTGTGTATATACTTGTGAATATACTTCAGAGCCATTTCTGAGGAACAGTACCCAACATTAATGTGACAATCAAACTTCTTCAGGAGATAAGGATTATGAGTCACCACCATACTGCACAGGCTGTTCACACATTTTTTTAGACGATGTATAATGTATTCACAAAACTAAATTACATAAAATTCTTGTGTTTTAAATGTTCTATTTGACATGCCTTATTCTTAACTATCTTTCGACACCGCAATTTCCAGGATAATAATGCCTTTTGAAGTGTCAGAAGAGGTATTCTATCCCATTCCTCCTGAACAGCTTTCCGGAGTCCTGTAAGGGTTTTGGGACGACGTTTGGATAATGCACATTTTAAAAGTCCGAAGGCAAAAAAATCCATAGGTGATACATCGGGAGATTTAGTAGGGATATCAGTGAAGGGTATGGCCTTGATACCAGTTTTTTGTTCCATTTCTTTTAGGAAATTTACAGTGGATTTTGATGTGTGACTGCTAGCTTTGTCCTGATGGAGTCTCACAGATTGATGGCACTGTGGGTAAAGCGATGGCATTTCATTCAGAAAAATTGGCGATAAAATATGTTCCTGATAGTATTTGGAGTTAATCTTGACATTTTTTTCCACTCTCTTTATTTTTAACTAGCTGTACCCGTTCACACGTTGCGTTGTTTGAACAAAAAGGAAGTTTTGATACCTCAAACATAATCTATTAATGATCAAATGTATACAATACATCAAAATGAAAATTAGCAATAAAATTATCCCTACATATATGTCATTTGAATATAACATATGTACAAAACATAGATATACATAGTTGATGGTAGAATAAACATGCTTCTTCACTTGTGATATTAAACAATATTGCAAACGAATTTCAATTGAACAATAATTTTGTAATTATTAAATTTCATCATGAAATGAATGATATTTGATGATTGATGGTGAACTTTATCTTAGTAGTGCTTGTAAATATACAACATTTTTTGTTTTCCTATCTGGTGCAAGAACAAATAAATTTGATGGTTTTCCAACTCGTGAACACCCAACGTACAGCTGTCCATGTAGGAAGCATGAATTTATCAAATTTAATCCTCATACTTGTAATGATTGTCCCTGTGCTTTGTTAATGGTCATTGCAAAGGCTAGTCGTACGGGAAACTGTAGACGTTTGAATTCAAATGGAGTATCCGTTGGTGTCATGGGAATGCGTGGTAGTAGTACATGACCCTACCCTTGGTGTTTTCCATTTAAAATGGTTGCCTCAATTATGTTATTCATTAATTTTTATACTGATAGCCTAGTCCCATTGCATAGTCGCGGTGGATTTATATTTCGTAGAAGGATGATTGAGGAACCAATCTTCAAAGATAAAATATGCGGTGGCATTCCTGGTAGATCCAATGAATTTAAACATTCTATTGGATATTTAACTGATTCATCATGATTGACAACAGTATCTATGGGTTTATATGTTGTTTCTTCATCAGGTATTTCATTTTGAATTGTGCAGTTTATTAAATTCACATCAATGTTTTTGGCTGCCAATATAGCACTCTCACTAACCCATTGATTATTTTTATAATTCTGCGATAAATTTGGAAAAACTTTGGCAATCAATTCATCAGTGGATTTTACAATGTGACAAAACGTTTCTGGTAATGTAATACAGTGTGTGGATTCGTCCATTTCCATTTTACCATTCCCAATATCTAACAATTGTTTTGCAAATCGTTCAGAAGATTCATCTTGTTGTAATTGAACACGCATATTGGTCTTTAAAGATATTTTCTTCACATACCTCCATAACACTGATGATTTGAGACATGCATTCAATTCATCTGCAGGTGTTGAACGTGGTATAACTGGTAGAGTTTGTCGAAAATCACCAGCTAGCAAAATGAGTGCACCACGAAGGAGCTGCTCATTTCCTCTCAAATCTTTTAATGTGCGATTGAGTGCTTCCAATGATTTCTTGTGTGCCATGGTGCATTCATCCCATATTATAAGCTGACATGATCTTAGTACTTTTCCCATCCCAGAATCTTTGCTAATATTACATGTTGGAGTTTCAATTACCTGCATATTTAATGGCAATTTCAATGCTGAATGTGCTGTTCGACCAGCGTCCAAAAGAGTTGCTGCAATACCAGATGATGCAATAGCAAGTGCAATATTATTTTGTGATCTTATAGTTGCCAGAATAATTGAAATAAGAAAAGTTTTGCCAGTGCCTCCAGGTGCATCTAAGACATATAAACCACAACTCTTGTTAGATATTGCATTTATAATTGTGTCATATGCTGTTCGTTGTTCTAATACCAATTTCGGCAGATTAATTCGAACAATTGTTTGTAATTCATTAACATCGAAGTGCGTTTCTCGTTGTATATCACGATCGAAAATGTCATTACCAGATCTATTTGGAGCAATCATTCCCAATTCTGTCAGTGATTTGTTGGCTATTGTCAAACATACATTCTCAATTAAAATCAATGCTTCATTGTATATATTTGATGTAAATTGAATGTTGGGATTAGCATTTATTCTACGCATGCGATGTAAAATGTCTTCACTCATATAGTCTTTATATTTTTCCCAAAGATCCTTTGGATTAGCCGGAAAACATGTAGTTAGTATGATGGAAAATAGTGTACGTATCTGCTGTGGTTGAGCTGTATTAGAAACATCAGCGAGTGAAATATCCCAATGAGAGTCGTTTTCTAAGAGACTTAATTTCTGGCAAGCCTCACGAAATGTAGCACACACATGGCCATTGACTGTTTTTAATTCTTGGAAAGATGTTGGTCCACGAACGTTCATTAATAATAATCTAAGGAAAAGCATTCTGCATTATTGTGATGTACAGTGTACAGACGACCCAATGCATCCGTGGAATATAAATTTAGGCGTACTTGTACTGTTCTACCTTGTTTACGACGCTGAAATTTTCTTGTTGATGTATTCCACGTGAAATAAGTTGGTACTTCAGAGTACAGTAGTGTCCTTGCAAAGGTATCATTTCTACATAATGTGAAAAATTCATTTAATGTTGTTGGCGGTGGTGACATTGCTCTTGCACGTATATTTTCTGATTTAAAATACACACGCTGTCCATTTTCAAGATGTACTTCTAAATGAACAACCGTTGGATATCGCTCATAAATGGAAAATGATAAAATACGCCATACAGCCTCATTGATACTTATGTAACGTCCCAGTTGATATTGGGTGACTTCATCGTTAGAAGCAGTTGTATTTTCCACTGCATACACTGCCATATCGCTTCCTTTGTTCACATATTTGCAAATATATTTTATAACTTTCACTGAATTGCAGTACTCAGCATTTATGTGTGCGTTATACGTTTTTAGTAGTAATGGAGAATATGGTACTATCCAACGATTATCAACATCAATAGTATTGTTGAGTACTTTTAGTTTAATGGATTTTCCACCATCTTCGGTAGATCGTCGTCGATAGAGTGGATATCCATCATTGCCTGTAATAGTTTCAGCAAGTAAGTCTCTAGGATACCGCTTTGTGAACTTTCCATCTGACATGCATGGCGAATTATTATTTAGTGAGCCACATGGACCATGAATCATATTTTTTGAGACAATATCGTGCAAGTCTTTATCAATTTCAATGTCTGGTATATCTGCAGAGATGATTTCATCAATTCTGTTTGGTGTTATCTTTTCCATCATCCATATGTAAATATGTGCATGTGGTAAACCTCTTTTTTGCCATTCACTGGAATACATCCAACAGATCGTTTCTCCAAATACATGGTGTTTGACAATAAAATCTTTTAAAGATTTTAATTTTTTTAAATACACGTGCAGAAATATCATGACGATCTGATGGTGATTGTCCAGTTAATAAAAGCTCCTTTATTTCATCCCATGCTGGGTTGCATGTAAATGTGATGAACAAATCTCGACGACCATATGCACGAACATACGTCATTGCATCTTGTGCATATTCATGCATGTGTCTTGCTGCTTGTAAATGTGGATGGTAAAATGACCATTTTTCCCAATTCACTGAGATTGCCATCATTTACAACTGCATCACGTAAATGGATGTACTCTTCAGAATGCAATTTGACTTGATTTAGTCGTATGTAGAGGAGTCTTTCACTTTCTATTTTTGCATACATGTCAACAATGTATTGATGAAATAATTGTCTACATTTCAATATATGATTATCAGCATTCTCACGAATCATCGTTCGATATGCATAATAATTCATAGCACTGACCTTTTGTTAATGTCCACATTAGTTGTAGGATTTCTCATATTAATATTAAAATGATATCATCCTCTCCTTGTCAAAATAGAATGCGATATTGTAATGCATCATATGAACGATGCGTTTCTGATACTTTCTGGACGTCACCATTTCTACGATGAAGAATTCTATCGCGAGAATTAAATTCTTCACCAACTATGACAATTGCCACTTCATCGATCGTTGGTGCGTTGAATTGTATTCGATGTTGACCAATAGGTGTTTTATCTGCCTTTATTATTACTTTGTAATCGTCAGATGGCATTTGTTCAATGGCGGTTTTAAATAATTTAATTAATTCATTATGTTGTTCAAACAAATTTTGTAATTCAGCGACAATCTCTCGTTTAGTACTCATATTCAGTTGACACCGGCTGTTGATTTGTTCGTCAGTATTTCCCATAAAATATATTTGAAGATATTTGTGATCAGCATTTGGCAAGGGTAGTAGTGATCCAGCATGGTGATAAATTTGCCCTTGTACTTAAAATGTTGGCATATAATTTGCGCTAACGATATTCGTTGCTCCGAACGATGTCATTTGGAAGCATGAATTGTACTTGCGTATATTTTTCAAAAATTTTTTTGATTGACCTGTTTCACCTGATACTAAAGTTAATAATGGTTCAGGTGGTGAACGCAAGTCTGGTAACTTTAGTTTTCCACCTGCACAGCACATACCTGGTGTTTCATTTTTAAATTTTTGAGCACCACAATACGTACACTTTTTATCCATTTTTCCAATAATTACACTTGGATGAAGACTGTAATTGTAAAGGGGATTGTAATGGAAACCACATAAATTCAAATCAGTATGTATCGTTCGTCTTGTCTGTGTCCTGCGAATTCGATTCCTTTGCTGACTTGCTTGCCTCTGTTCACTCGTTTCTAATGATCGAGCAAGAGCAGTGTGAACTCGATCTCTTTCTTTCCTAGCTTGTCTCTGCTCACTTGTTTCTAATGATCGAGCAAAAGCAGTATGATCTTGATCTATTTCTTGCCTAGCTTGTCTCTGCTCACTTGTTTCTGAAGATCGAGCAAGAGCAGTGTGATCTCGATCTCTTTCTTGCCTAGTTTTTCTCTGCTCACTTGTTTCTGAAGCTCGTTCTTCTCTTCTCCTTTTTGCTTGATTTGTAGATCGACCAATGGCACTTCGCTTTGGTGGCATAATTGAGGGGTTAAATGAAACGTATTTCGAATATTTTTATTTATTCAAGTATTAATAATTTATTCTCGTATTAATAATTGCAAAAGTTTTTTGACATCTTAAAAAACAACCTACAAACGTATTCCATCCTATAAAAAATAATAGAAGTTGTCATCTTCAGTCATTGTAAAGTAGGAATAATACACAATACGATATCACGCGAATAATACAAAATATAATATCATACATGCAAACAATCTCAGGTGCAGGAATCTAGCAAATATTACATTACGTCATACTGCTAGGCTGAATTTCAAACATCATTACTAATTAAATGTTATTTTGATATTTTTGGGATATTTGTTCGGGAGCACCTAGAACCCAAACTCTGATGTAAAAAAAATTTCAAAAACCTTCCTAGGGATATACCTAATAATTTCCCAAATTTTCATGGCGATTGGATGTATGGTTTTTGAATCTATCGAGTACAGACATACATTCATTTTTATATACACTGCTGGCCACTGTAAATGCAACACCCTGAAGGAAACATGCAAATAACATGAAATTTACAACATGCATTAGCGGAGGTGAGATATGCAAATGATTAGAATTTCAGCGCAGACGCACATCACGCGCGCCTGTGGAGCCACTTCAAAGCGCTATTTAAGGCTTGGAGATTTCGACGATTTCAAGTTCGGCAATTGTGTTTTTCTTGTGGTTTTTTCAAAAAAACGATTAATTATGCCTCGTCGAAAACAGCGATCATCTTTTGATCAAGCATCCGAGTTCGACAGAGGAAGGATAGTGGCCTGCCGAGATTGTGGATTATCTTTCAGGGAAATCGGTAGTCGTGTTGGACGAAACCAAACAACTGTAATGAGGATATGTGATCGTTGGATGCAGGAGGGTACGACTGACCGGCGTGTTCGATCGCATCCACCTCAGCGCACCACTTCACGTGATGACAGGCAAATTGTGCGTATGGCAGTGACGGATCGCTCAGTCACATCACGAACCATAGCACAGCACATGCAGTCTGTAACGCATCATCCAGTGTCTGCGCGTACCATTCGACGCCGTTTACAGCAGAGTGGTTTGTCCGCAAGACGTCCATTGCTTTGTCTACCCTTGACGCAGTACCACAGACGTCTCCGCCGCCAATTGTGCGATGACAGAAGGATGTGGACGGCAGAATGGAATGAAATTGTCTTTACTGACGAGTCACGCTTCTGTCTGCAACACCACGATGGTCGCATTCGAGTCTGGAGACACCGTGAAGAGAGGATGCTGAACAGCTGCTTTATGCACCGTCACACTGGTCCTGCACCGGTTATTATGGTATGGGGCGGTATTGGATATCACTCTCGCACACCTCTAGTACGCATTGCCGGTACTTTAAACAGCCAGAGCTACATCTCCGTGGTGTTGGAGCCAGTTGTCCTTCCTTACCTTCAGGGCTTGCCCACAGCCATATTTCAACAGGATAATGCGTGACCACACGTGGCACGCATTGTCCAACGGTTCTTCGTCAATCGCCAGATTGGATTGCTTCCCTGGCCGCCTCGCTCTCCGGATCTTTCGCCGATAGAAAACATGTGGTCCATGGTTGCTCTACGATTGACCCAGATTCCATCCCCAGCTGCCACAGCAGATCAACTTTTCCAACGTTTTAAATCAACGTTTATCATTTTGTTTACAGTGGACACCGAGCATTATAATGATTTTACAACTGTCCTTTGACTAGGGGGATTTTCTTTTAACTTTAAACAACGTACCTTTTAAATAGTCGAAGATGTCCGTTTTTTCCTTGGATACTTGTTTGGAATATTTGTCCCACTTGAGGCTCCAATTTGACGTTTTTTTCCTTTCTTGTTGACGACATTACCTATCGACGCTTTAGATATCACAAAACCATGACTCTCAAATCGTTTTTGGATAACGGAGTATGCATATTTCTCTTCGGAAAGAGCATAAATGTAGCCTTCGAACCACTGCTTTGTTAAAAACGCCATTTTGAATAAAAACAAAACTTTCAAGCCGCAGACGATAATTTTGACTTTTAAAAACATAGTAGAATTGAAATTATATCTTTTGAAGCAAACGATTTTTTATTACCGCTTACCAAAATCGTCTAAAAAATGTGAGAACAGCCTCTGTATTATCAACATAGAGGATTTTACTTTCGAATTTGGCACGAAAGGAATAAAGCTTGTCCACGTTGTCACGCCTTCTATACTTAGGAAATCCATCTCTGGTCATGTCTGTTTCAGTGCAAGAATCTTTGGGAAACTTCTTGGAACATTCCTGTTTTTCCTTATCCCAACACAATAGCCCATCTACATGAGGTCCATGCATCATGTGTCGCAGTTGATAGTTGCGTTAAGATGAATCTTCCTCTAATAATTCTGTAGTGATGAATCGATCCACTTGTTCGGGTTCCAGGAGTTTAAGGTCCGTTCTAAGCGTTGCTATAATATGAGCATGGGGAAGGCCGCGTTTCTGGAACTGAATGGTGTAGACATATGCAACAATTGGCCCTAATACCTGCCTCTCCACCAAATCTTTGATAAGTTCATTTACTTTGGCCTGTCACTATCATGGGAATGTCATTAGCAGTGGTGCCTTTACAAATATATTTTTTCAAGGTCTTGGTTATCTGTGGCCATCTTAGATTACACGTTTTAAGCTATGTCCACACTTTTGCGCTTTTGCGTTCGCTTTCGCTTTCGACATGTCGCACGGAGAGGAGAAATGTGAGGCATGCTCAGAGCGGTGCGTCACCATCTGCAAATTCCAGGGCAGCGCATGCGCCGCGATAGAGCATGCGATATCGCAAGCGTATCCAACCCGAGTGTATTTTATTGAGGAATTCCATGCGCCTTTTTTATTCTGCAAGGCAATTTTCAAGCCAGTGTTCAGAATGTCGCAGTCTTCGGAAGAAATTTTAAATTTTATTGATGATTACAGAAATTTACCGGCATTGTGGGATGTCAACCACTCCGCATACCCAAATAAAATTATTAATACATTTAATACATTTAAAATAATTATTTAATAATAATTAATGTGTATTGTTTTAAAATAAAAACTAAATGTATTTTTAAACAAAGCAAATTGAAAAAAAAAATTGAAAACTTGTACTATATCATTGAAATTTTCTTTTTGAAATACAGGGAGAAGATTTCAAAAATATGCATCAGCTAATTTGTTATTATAAAAATACTGGATAAAAAATTCCCCATAGCTTATCATAAGAATTAAAGACCCACTTTGAAAAAAAAATAGATGTTTTAGTACTATAAAAGCAGGTTACAACCTGAATTCGCGTTTTGCGTGACGTAATTTCCACCCCCACCCCCCATGTCATTCATTGATTGTATCCAAATGCATATGATCTTGCATGTATTATTTTCATTTGAAGCTAAATATAAACAACACATTTTAAATGTAGGCATTTTTTAGTCCATCATGGTTTTTTCGTCGTGTTCTTCATTTAACCCCATGTTAAAGAAAAGTGAACGACTTTCATTAATAACAAAATATTTTTCTTAACTTCTTACATATGTAGAATTTTTTTTTATTATATATGAAAATTCAAAAGTAATTCTTCATTGCCCGCTTTGCTCAGAAAAGAAGTAAATGTCTCGGTTTAATTCTTTACTTCTTTATATTAAAGAAATTATTTACTTACTTACTCTCTCTCTCTCTCTCTCTATATATATATATATATATATATATATATATATATATATATACCAGTGTAATAAATAATACCAGTGTAAATAAATATACCAGTGTAATTTTACACTATATATTTAAGAGATAGAATTTTAATAACAAGCAATATTCTAACGTTTTCTATTCTTAGTATTTGTTTGGTTTTATTACTTCATAAACAAAGCTATAAATTGTAGTTCTATTTCTAATAACTTGGCATATAAAAAAACAGGTCTTCTCTATATTCCGTATCACTAGTTATTAATTTCTCTATCAAACTACATTGATGTAGAACCTACGTGTATAAGAAAAACCATCTCTAATCGATTACTGAGGTATTATATAAAAAATATTGTTTAAATTTATATTTATTTTTTAGTCTTCTCATTTAGATCATTTTTCCCTGCACGTGCACACACACATATATATATGAAATGTCCGGATGGACATCTCATGAAATTGTATCTTGCATCGTGGCCGGAAAATAATATAGTCGGCTTCAGGAACAAACTAATTTATTAAACAGTAAAGCAACACATCTTACTCGCTTCGAGTCAGTCCAGTGTCTCCCGCAAAAAGCGCCAAAATAGAATTAGGTCAGAGAGGTTGCCAGAATTGGCGGAGGAAGTTAGTATGTGGGAAGGCGAAGCGTTTACGTCAAGACAAGAAGGACGGGTTACCATGGCAGACATGAAGTACAGAGTGGGCGATTATAGGTAGTTAGTAATATTATCACAGAATACCCCCCCCCCCCATCTAAAATGGATTGGAGCCGCGGCCGTCGACTCCAAGACACTCCAGATAGTGAGAACATGAAAATTAGTAGTTAGAATATTAGGTTGAAGCTGGCTCGAAAATCACAAATTTTTATGTTAAATTGTACAATTGAAAGACATAATAGTATGAAAAATGGCGTAATTTTAAAAACAAATAGTTGGAGTAAAATAAAAATGGAATGGTGCACTTAAATGAAAACACTAACAACAACAGATGTAAAGATGTTCCAAATACAAATACAAGTAAAAAATTGAGCATGTCTCAGCCCCTGACATGTGTCACAGTCTGAAAGTGTTCAGAGTCCTGGACGGGTACAGTTCAACTAGTTGAAAAGCACAAAGTAATTATTATTCATAGTCTTAGTCGTTGAATAATATTTAGTTCTTTTGGAGATCTCCTGGGTTGTAGTCACTTTTTTAGAAAAATAATGTTCTTTGTTGTTTATTATTATTACGTTTGACATTAGTTATTGACTTTTCTTTGAGCAAAACACTATCTATATTTTATTTTTTTCCTCTAGATCATGTACACAAAAATATTTAAATTATTCTTTCAGCAATTAGTAGAATAAATTTACCAAATGATGTCAAAATTAACTTTGAACATCAATACCAAAGGTCTGGTACCTGATGTTGCAAAATTCGAACAAAATACAATTTCCAACAATTGACACTGTGACAATGCCAGAGTTGAAAATTTAAAGCCATGGTTCGCCACTGGACAGTAGACGAAGATTGTTTATTTACAACAACGTTGGGAGCTTTTTCCACGCGCGAGATTTGGAGTTTTTTCCGCGCGCTGGGAGTTTTTTCCGCGCGCCGGGATTTTTGTATTTCAGCTCCGCGCGCTGAGATGTGATTGTTACTTACTTTTAAAATGTGTGTTCTTTTTATATAATAAATAGATGCAGGAGATGTTAATAGTCCATGTTTAGTGCTTTTCGCCTTACACATTGGATTTATTTAATAGTGAGCCAACAGGCCAAGCTGTTACAGTCTATATATATATATTGAAAATGGAGGTTCCACCGAGATTTTGAATGCGGAATCCAGCGATAAAAAATATTGCGTGGAGGAACTAAAAGGAGGTATTTCTTTTTATTTAATACAGTACGTGCCTGAGATTTTGTTGCCGCCTTGGCAAAGTTAGGAACTTAGTGTTTGCTATTAGGCTAAACTAGTTGAAAGTTTTGGATGTATATTGGGGGGCCAAACTGGCTTATATACATCGGTTTAAAATAGCAGTTCACAAGTACCAGACTGACTTATTTTTATCTAGAAACTCTAGATTTGGTTTCGTATGTGTAATAATTAAATTGTGTATCCTCTGTTAGTTCGAATTACATAAAGTGTGTTCGTGTTTCAAGTGTATCTAATGCCAAATTGGCTATTTAAAATCTTAAAACTTAAGATAGTTGAGATATTTTTTTTTTTTAATGCCAAACTGGCGATTTGAATTCTTAAAATTTCAGATAGTTGAGATATTGTGTAATGCCAAACTGGCGATTTAAATTCTTAAAACTTAAGATAGTTGAGATATTTTTTTTAATGCCAAACTGGCGATTTAAATTCTTAAAACTTAAGATAGTTGAGATATTGTGTAATGCCAAACTGGCGATTTAATATCTTAAATCTTGAGATAGATGGGATAAATTTTAATGCCAAACTGGCGATTTAAATTCTTAAAACTTAAGATAGTTGAGATATTGTGTAATGCCAAATTGGCTGAAATAATTAAATGAATAACGATTCATGTATTAAAAATCGAACTGATTTTTAAGTAAATTGTGTTTGTGTTTTGTAAAGATAAAGAATATTTTATTTGTATTGAATACTGCTAAAGCCAAACTGGCAGATATTAAGTGTGTATTATAATTTATTTGTGCAATTTAGAATATAGTAGTGTTAGATTCGGAATTTAATATGGCTTATCTTGGCCAAGGCCGGAAGGAGGACTTGAAGGTGATTGCGAGAGAATTAGGGGAAAATGTAACAGAAGACTTAAAGGTAATTGATCTGCGTAACTTAATTTTGAAAAGTAGTAATTATGAGGAAGAGTATATAAAAGAACTTCTTTCAACTGTGATCAGAGAAAGAAAAGAAAAAGAAGAGGAAAGAAAAAAGAAAGAACAAGAAAGAAAAGAAAAAGAAGAAGAAAGAAAAAAGAAAGAAGAAAGGGACTTTCAATTGGAAAAGCTAAGATTAGAGAAAGAAGAAGAAAGAAAAATGAAAGAAGAAGAAAGAAAAGAAGAAGAAAGAAAAAAGAAAGAAGAAAGGGACTTTCAATTGGAAAAACTAAGATTAGAGTTACAGTTAAAGGAAAACAAAAACTCTGAGGAATCAATTAATTCTAGTACAGATTTTAGTTCTAAAATTGAACTTCAAAAGCTAATGCCCAAATTTGATGAAAAAGGGGGTGAGATAAGTTTGTTCTTAGAGCTTTTCGAACGACAAGCGAAAGTTCTTAAGGTACCCCGAGAGAAGTGGGTCACTAAATTAATTGGTGTTCTGCCATTAGAAATTGCTCACTTGATAGCTCGTGAACCTGAAGAACAGGCTAGTGAGTATCCATATGTTAAGACCTTATTACTTAAGCGTTTTAAGATGAGCCCAGAGAAGTTTCGCCAAAATTTTGTGAAACTGCAAAAATCACCAGACCGTACTTGGCAGGATTTTTACTACGAGATGAAAAATTATCTAGAAGGCTGGCTAAATGGATTGAAGATAGAAACCTATGAACAATTAAAAGAATTGATGATCGTTGATCAGATAAAGAAAAGGGCACCGAATGAATTTAAAGAAAACTTTTTGGATCATTGGACATCCATTACTTCCCCAGTTGAACTTGTAACCAAGATTGACGAATTTGAGGATGTGAGAAAGTGCATACGGGGTAAAACTCCTTCGATGAGTTACAAGGATCAAAGTAATAAAAAACCATGGCAATCGAAACCTTGGAAGGGAAATAGCCAGAAAAAGGAAGATACGTATGCCGTAAAAGAAATGGAAAACTTCCACACGGTTAAGAAACCAGATCCCAACTTCGATAAGAGGAAACAGTTTCATTGTTTTGAATGTGGGGATACCACACATATCAGGCCTGATTGCCCTAAACTCAAAAAGAAAAACAGTATAGGCAGCGTAAACTATATTAAGAATAAAGTTGATGAAGACCTATTAGCTCCATACACCATTCCTGGTAAAATAAATGGGACTAGCATTCCTATACTTAGAGATACTGGAGCAACTGTAGATGTAGTGTGCCAGAAATATGTGTCGCCTCAAAGAATGACAGGGGAACATGTATGGGTGCAACATTTATTGAACGAGCAGATGTCTTGCTTGCCTTTGGCCGAAATTGAAATTGAATGCGAATTGGGCCATGTCACCACTAAGGCAGCCGTTCTCAGAGATAACTTGGACCAAGGGAGGTACATCCTTGGAAATAAAACCGCCTCTCTGTTAGAAAAAACTAAAGATGACAGTAGGAAGAAAAAGGAAACTGTGAACGCAGTACTTACAAGAGCGCAGCAGAGAAAACATCTTGCTGAAGGAGGAAGCTTGTCAAAATCCCAAGAAGAGAAATTTGAAATGTCCAAAAAGACAGAGTTAGAGAAAGAGGAAGAAAATGATCTTCCAAGTACAGAAGTTCAACTTTTGCCAGAAATTGATGAAACTGAAGTGATTTTGGACTTGGTAAAAGTCAATTCAGAAAAGTTTGCTGAAGAACAACAGAACAGCAAAGATCTGGCTCCGTTGTTTACATTAGCCAAAAAGGCCTCGACAGAATCAAAAGATTTCAGAATAGTTAAAGATAAATTACTGGTTAAGAAGAAAGTCGACAAGATGGGGAAAGAAGTTGATATACTTGTGGTTCCTGAATGTTTTAGGGAGCAAGTCAAAAGCATGTGCCACGAAGGAACGTCGGCTCACTTAGGAGTCGCCAAAACAAAGGACCGAATGGTGAAATATTTCTTCTGGCCGAATTGTTACAAAGAAATAGAGGAGTTTGTCAAAACCTGTGATGCTTGTCAACGAGCCGGCAAATGTAATGACAAGAAGAAAGCCCCATTAACTTTGGTACCTGTCATATCTGAGATTTTCAGCAAACTAAATGTAGATGCTTGTGGGCCCTTGCCCACTACACCAAATGGAAATCGTTATCTGATTACAGCTATGTGCATGGCATCCAAATATCCAGATGCAGTAGCGGTAGCAGATATTGGATCAACGTCTGTAATTGATGCATTATTGCAGATATTCAGTCGTATGGGTTTTCCGAAGGAAATACAAACTGATCAAGGGACCTCATTTATGAGTAACTTAACTGTAGAATTTTTCCAGAGATTTGGAATAAAAAACATTAGAAGTTCTGTACACCATCCTCAGACTAATCCAGTCGAACGATTCCATAGGACCATCAAAAGAATTTTGAGAGTGTTATGCATTGAAGCTGCTTCTGAATGGGAAAGACATGTTCCAGCAGCTCTATTTGCCTTAAGGACTGTCACACATGAAAGTATTGGATTCAGTCCTGCCGAGTTAGTACATGGAAGAAATCTAAGGTCACCGGTCACCTTATTGTACGAACAATGGTTGGAGCCAGATGAAGAAGGAAATGGAGTAGTTGAATATGTGTTTCAGCTAATCAATCGAATGAAGAGAAGTCAGGAGTTAGCTGAAGAAAAAATGGAAGAAATGAGAGACAAACGAAAAAAATGGTATGATCGAAATGCTGTTAAACGAGTATTTCAAGAGGGAGACTTGGTGTTGATCTTATCCACTTGTAGACCAAATAAACTGGCAGTTCAGTGGAAAGGACCTGGCAAAATTGTTAAGAAGTTGTCAGAAGCAAATTATGTTGTTAGCACAGAAGGAAGAGAAGAGAAAAATGAAGTTTATCACATTAACATGCTAAAACCTTATTACAAACGGCCAGAGCTTGTGAACATCTTATGGAGTTTAGATGACAACGAACCTGCGGAAATTGAAGATGATTTTCCGAAGATTGAATCGGATCCTAACATATTCGATTTCAATGAAATAAGGGAGAATAGTGCTTTAGATAAGCTTGTAAATGAAAAACAGCAAGAACAATTGCAGAAAATACTGGTAGAATATGCCAAATTGTTTTCTAACATCCCAGGGAAAACAAACGTCGTCGAACATGACATAGAGCTAATGAACGATAAGCCTATTCGTATGAAACCCTATCGTATGTCACCTAGACAAAACGAGATATTGCAGTTAGAGATCCAGAAGATGTTGCAATACAAAATCATTGAACCGGGTGAATCAGATTATACATCACCCATGATACTAGTTGAATCCCCAGGACGAGATCCTCGACCTTGTATAGATTACAGGAAAATCAATGAAGTTACTAAAACCCAATACTTTCCATTGCCTAACATAGAGCAAAGAGTCGAAACAGTTGCTGCAGCAAAGTACATTACTTTGTTAGATCTAACGAAAGGATATTGGCAGATTCCTTTAAGTAAGAAGGCCCAGAAAATAGCTGTATTCACAACCAACTTTGGGGTCTACCGTCCGTTGAGAATGCCGTTTGGTCTGAAAAATGCCCCCTATTATTTTAGTAAAATGATGTCGGACTTGCTACATGATTGTGAAAACTTCGCAATACCTTATTTAGACGACATTGCTATATTCTCTAAAACTTGGGAAGAACACTTAGAACATCTGAAGAGGGTTCTTGACAAAATAAAAAGTGCTCAATTAACCATCAAGCCCAAGAAATGTAAATTTGCTCAAAAAGAAGTCCAGTACCTGGGACACCTTATTGGGGAAAAGATCACCAGCAGAGTTAAAAGTACAAGCAGTCCGAGAATTTCCGACTCCGACTTGCAAAACAGAGGTTCGAGCTTTCCTTGGCTTAGCGGGGTACTATCGACAGTATATTCCCATGTTTTCAGCTATCGCCGCCCCTTTGACGGAGACTCTCAAGGGAAAAGAACAAAAAGGGAAGATAAAATGGAATAATGCTTGTGAAGATGCTTTTTGTATATTAAAAGAAAGATTGTCAAGCAAACCAGTGCTTTATGCACCTAACTACCAAAAAGAATTCCTGTTGCAAACTGATGCATCCGACACCGGTCTAGGCATAATTTTAGCACAGATCGACGACCAAGGAGAAGAACATCCGATTCTATATATGAGTAGAAAACTCAAACCATCAGAGTGGAAATATTGTACCACTGAAAAAGAGTGTGCGGCTATAGTGTATGCAGTGAAAAAGTTACAGTGTTATTTAGATGGTCATTTACCGTTCATAATACAGACCGACCACAACCCACTGGTGTGGCTCAAAACCCATGCCGGGAATAACCAGAGACTTTTGCGATGGGCCCTGGCTTTACAACCCTTCAATTATAAAATTCAACACAAGAAAGGGAAAAATCACTGCAATGTAGACACCTTAAGCCGGCACCCATATCCTACTTAGTTTCTATTAAACCATGTGACTTTGTAATGTGTATAAAATTTGATCCCTTGTGTAAACAAATTGTTTTGTATTAGTTATAAGTTGCCGGAATATATTTATTTAACTGTACTACTTTAGAGTCTCATGTTTAAGTAATTCTTTATGTAATAGTATTTTGAGGAATTCTGTTTAAAATTGATTGAAATTTTTTAAATTGTATATGATTGTAAAGAATTATATTATGTTGTAACTGGTACATTGTAAAGTGCTATTGCGGGTAGTCTAAATTGTTAGGGACTTAATAGCATTAAATAAAATTTAAATAGGGAATTGGCACAGTACCGTATTAGGAAAAGAGATGTCTTTGTCTATGGCAAATTTGGAGCTTATTTCCTGAACATTATGGAACTCAGACATCTGTTGCCTTCAGCATCTGAACTAGCAACAAGCATGAACTTATCCTGAGTTCGGACAAGTTCAACACTGGAGGGGGGAGGAGTTTGTGACAACGCCAGAGTTGAAAATTTAAAGCCATGGTTCGCCACTGGACAGTAGACGAAGATTGTTTATTTACAACAACGTTGGGAGCTTTTTCCACGCGCGAGATTTGGAGTTTTTTCCGCGCGCTGGGAGTTTTTTCCGCGCGCCGGGATTTTTGTATTTCAGCTCCGCGCGCTGAGATGTGATTGTTACTTACTTTTAAAATGTGTGTTCTTTTTATATAATAAATAGATGCATGAGATGTTAATCGTCCATGTTTAGTGCTTTTCGCCTTACACATTGGATTTATTTAATAGTGAGCCAACAGGCCAAGCTGTTACAACACTAACATTCAATTATTGTGAAGAAATAAAAAAGCAAGACAATACAAACATAAATTTGAGGTATGTGACCTGTTGTGAATACATCCTCCTGAGCGTTTACCAAAGGGAAGTTGCTTCCAACCTGAAACTCAAGTTGAGCAAACTGCACAAAATGAAAAGGGGCAGGCAAGTTTCTCAAACATGAGAGGGAAAAGCAACTGTTCAAAGGGAACATTTGAAAAGTGCGAAGAGACAGGGAGGACAGTGAGTGGAAACCCCAGTATAAAAATCAATAATATTTATCTAGTACATAGTATTTTTCATATAAAATGTAGTAAGCTTCAAAAAGTTTTTAAAAAAATATGTGAGTTTCACTTACACTCACGGGGTTTCTTCAAAATTAACTAGGATGGCGATAGGACAGGAATGCTAAAATAGAAAGATTAAGGATAGCTGAATGGTTTACATATTGGAGACTTATTTCATCATTTCATTATTTAAATTTAACTTCTTTTATTTCCGATTTTTAATTTTCTCCTGAAATATTTCGTAATTATCATCATGTTCGACATTTATTTTGGCAGTTTTCATTTTGCTTCACTTATATTAGAAATTGCAAAAAATAAATAAATAATATAACTGACCTGCTTAAAGCACCAACTTTTGTACAGTAATTTACAATACTAAATAAGAATTTTTTTGAATGTAAAGCACTTTGATGGTAACTTGAAAATTTATTTTTATGAACTTCTTTGATTTCAAAGCAGCATTCGGAGTTCACTCTGAAATCGTAATTATTTTCTTGAAATTGAAGTTTTTGATGACTGTCGCTCACATATAAAATCTTGAATCACTTCTTGGAGGCCTAGTTGAATCGGATGCTGCAGCACTGGTACTTGACTTTACGATGGCGTAGTCCAAAACGGAAAGAAAAAATGGTGAGGTCAGGCGGGAAACAGAATTCAAAAATCAAACTGGAACGAACCGGAAGAATGGCATCTTTACTTGTTTCGATGTAGTCGACTTCTGTAGCAATTTCATGGTGTTGGATGAGGATGCTTTATCTTTGTCATTTCGAGCTGGTGACTTCAGGAACGCATGCGGAAAATAAAGCAAAAGTCCTGTAGAACAATGGCGGGAATCCAAAACGAAACTCGTGTAGAACGAAGACTTTTTTACTTGTTCAATTTGCAGTCGCATTTTTAAAGTCCAGATCCTGTCGAGCTCTCTGAAATGTCCGGGTGGACATCTCATGAAATTGTATCTTGCATCCTGGCCGGAAAATAATATAGTCGGCTTCAGGAACAAACAAATTTATTAAACAGTAAAGCAACACATCTTACTCGCTTCGAGTCAGTCCAGCGTCTCCCGCAAAAAGCGCCAAAATAGAATTAGGTCAGAGAGGTTGCCAGAATTGGCGGAGGAAGTTAGTATGTGTGTGTGTGGCTTATTCCTCCCGCTCTAGCCGTTGGCTAGACCAGGTCCATGAGACCAAAAGTAACTATGAAATCGCTAACAAGCAAAGGGTCTCTATAAATATCCTCCTTGGCAAGCCCCAGGTAGTTTAGAATATGGTCAGGAGAGGCTTCAGCAGTATTGCACTTAGAGCAAAAAGGGAAAGATTTTTGCCCCTGATTGTAAACAAGACTCTTTAGGTGTCCACTAGCAAATCTGCTAATGGTGGTCTGCATCCTTCTGTTGCCCTTGACATTAAGAGTTAATATGTGGGAAGGCGAAACGTTTACGTCAAGACAAGAAGGACGGGTTACCATGGCATAGATGAAGTACAGAGTGGGCGATTATAGGTAGTTAGTAATATTATCACATATATATATGCACGTAGAGGGATTATACATATTTATATACAGACCACCGTGCCAAAATTGTAGTCTATTCTTGTTGCACATTCCTTGTTGCTTGACGTAAAAATAGTGATCACCTTATAAACTCCGCGAAATCACATGAAACGCAGCAGTAACCGTCCGACTCTTCCATCTCGTGAGGCATGAACTGTCGAAAAAGTGTGGACAACAAATCGAATGCGTCTAGAGGAATGCCGGGAAGCACGGGCTAAAAGCAAGTTAAAAGGAAAGACGAACCGTAAGTCGAAAGCGCAAAAGTGTGGACATAGCTATAGGGATGAAAAAGTCTGGCCTTCCTACTTTGCGACAAATTACCATTGAATCCTGATACAACTGTTGCAAACACCTTGGAGAACCAATATATGTAGCAGGTAGAATTACAGCTGTGCCAAGACGGACACGATTTTCTTCATTCACACTGTTATTCTCCACGTGGTCAACTATCCCTTGTAAACATTCTGTACGCATCGCTCGTTGATTATGTCGAATGAAGTCCAACTGTCGACGTTCAACCATCATGTAACAATTCATAACATACTGCTGCGTCAGTCTTCCTGCATTCAAGAGAGGATTGAAAGGTTTACTGGGGCTCAAGGCCAGTCGATAGCCGTAATACTCCACAGGTGTTATCTTCTTACCTTTTTCGGTCACCATGTTGAATGTCCATCCTGTTGTTTATTATACCGGAAGTGCAATGTTTAACCGATGCTTCTCGCTTTGGCACTGAGCCAAAATTTCCCCTCACCTCCACTCATCAGTCCGAGCTAAGGTAGCGTGTTGTGAACACGCTAATTTGTAACTCTCCGTAACTACTATATAAATAAAGATGTTCCTTTTCTAGTATGATTTAATAACGTACGTGTTTATAGCGCACTTCAACAGGTTATGGACCCAGATTATTGTTATTATATCTTTTAAACTACCATTCTCCGTAATGATAATTTTGTTGCTCTCAGCGTAAAGTGACTTTCGATTTGACGCCATATATTCTCCGTTCTATTTGGAATTTCGGATCAGCGAAAAATGAATATATTGGAATCAGGATGTCATATCGAAAAGCTGAATAATAACAACTTCTACATTTGGAAATTTAAAGTTGAACTATTGCTAATTAAAGAGGACTTATGGGAAGTTATAGAAAAAAAAACCACCATCGCCATTAACTGCAAAATGGTCAACGAAAGATGGAAAAGCCCGTGCAACACTATGTCTTTTATTGGAAGACAACCAACTTGGGCACATCAGGAAATTAACAACAGCAAAAGAAACATGGTTCGCTTTAGAACATTATCATAATAAAGGAACTCTCTCGCGAAAAGTCGGACGGACTCTTAAAAGAATTGTGTTCTCTTCGATTGAAGCAAGATTGAATAATGGCTGATCATCTTATGAAAATGGAAAGTCTGGTGGATTAACTTTCAGCACTAGGTGAGAAAATTTCTGATCCATCATTCATAGCTTTTACGTTAAGTAGCTTACCAGTTTATTACGCTACAAGAATAACTGCCCTTGAAATAAGACCAGAAACTGATCTAACATTAGAACTTGTTAAAGGTAATCTAATCGAAGAATTTATACGCAAAAGCGAAAGTAAAGATATTGATAATGCTTCTAAGGATAATGATTATAAAGCTCTTAAATCTGTTAACAATGATTATGTTGATAAAAAGTGTAAGTTACCTACTTGTTTCTTCTGTAAGAAAATCGGCCATATGAAAGCCGAATGCAGAAAATATGCAAAGTGAAGAAACAAAAATGACCAAAATCAATTTAAACGTACCGAAAGTATGGGATTTGAGCAATAATTTAGAAGTTAATAATGAACATTGTTTTTCTGGTGCAAATTTTATGAATAATTCTTGGTGCATTGATAGTGGAGCTACAACACACATGTGTAATGATAAAAATATGTTCACTTTCATTGATGATAATGCCATTTCGGATCGGATCATATTAGCCAACGGTAAGGCAGTATTTAGTCAAGGAAAAGGAAACTGTTTGATAAATTTTAAAAACCAAAATAATAAGGAAGTTTTAATAACTGTAAAAGATGTTTTATTTGATCTTGATCTTTCCAACAATCTATTATCTGTGAAGATGCTGACTGATAATGGCTATGAAGTTATATTTAAAGATAAGAAGTGACGCATAATTAAAGATGGCAAATTTATTGCATCAGGATATATTCAAGAAAATTTGTATATTCTTGGCGAAGGTTAACATGCCTTCCGCACGAAACAGACGTATGCAGAATGTATTCACGATTGTAACAAGAAGTTAGGTCATAGAAACCCAGCAGATATTTTAAGGAGGGATAAAGATAATATGACCGAAGATATAAAAATATTACCTTGTTTGCAGAAAATTGTTTGTGAAGAATGCATTGCAACTAAAACTTGCCGTGAACAATTTCCTCAAAAATCTCTCTCGAAAACTTCTGGAACTCTTGATTTAATTCACACTGATCTTTGCGGTCCTATGCAGACGCTGACACCAAGTGGGGCCAGATATATTTTAATAGTTATTGATGATTTTAGCAGATACAGTAAAGTTTATCTTCTAAAGCATAAAGAAGAAATGCAACAAAATATACAGTATTTCATCAAAGAATCTCTTACCCAATTTGGCAAAATTCCCCAGCGTTTGAGATCAAATCGAGGAGGAGAATATATAAGTTAAGAATTTGAGAAACTACTTAAAGATAACGGTGTTTTGCATGAAAATACTGTATCGTATTCACCGCAACAAAATTGTGTAGTAGAACGGAAGAACAGAACATTACTAGAGATGACAAGAGTGATGTTAAAAGCTGCAAATCTTCCGAACAAATACTGGAGTGAAGGTGTTGTCACAGTAAATTACTTGCAAAATAGACTGCCAACAAAAGAAATCACATTAACTCCCTTTGAAAAGTGGCATAGCAGAAAACCTTCACTGTCACACATACAAACTTTTGGATACCATGTGTATGTGTACGTACTTCATGAAAAGCGAAGAAAACTTGACTACACAGCTGTTAAACGTATCATGGTTGGATATGAAGAAGGCACCAAAGAATACCGATTACTGGACTCAAGTACAGATACCGTAATCATCAGTAGAGATGTTACCTTTCTACCGAAAGATCCTCAGGCCAAGTGTATGCAAGAAACAGTAAATACAGAAACTCAAAACATTGAGGAAAAAGCAGATGAAGAAAACGATACAAAATTACCAGTCCAGTGGTTGAAGAATGAATAAAGCATTAAGTCTCAGACGAAACAGAACCAAGACGCTCGGTTAGACCAAACAAAGGTATACCACCCGAAAGGTTAAAGATGTCGTCATTTAAGGCATAATCAGTGGAAACTTCTGATCCATCGTCATACGAAGAAGCACGTACCATCCCAAATAATGAATATTGGAAACAAGCCATGCAGGCAGAAATTGACGCTTTAAAAGAAGATGGAACCCAGGAATTAACCGATGCTTCTGAAAATAAAGTCATTATAGGATGCAAATGGGTATTTAAAACCAAAACAGATGCTGAAGGTAAGATTTCACGTTATAAAGCCCGTCTAGTTGCCTAAGGTTACCAACAGAAATACTGACATGACTATGACGAAGTTTTTGCACCTGTTGCAAAACCAACTACTTTGAGACTGTTACTGACCGTGGCAGGAAAGCAGAAAATGGCTATACGCCATTATGATATACAATCAGCGTATCTGAACGGTGATTTATGTCATGAAGTATACATGAGGCAGCCACCTGGATTTGAAGGCGATAAGGACAAAGTTTGTAAACTTATAAAGAATTTGTATGGATTAAAACAAGGAGCAAATCAGTGGAACAGAAAACTCAATAAAGTACTCTTAGAAAGAGGATTTCAAAGAAATCAAAATGGCCCCTGTTTGTACTCAAGACAGAATACAGTAGATCAGATATACTTCACTGTCCATGTTGATGATATAGATATTTCCGGAACAACTGAGATATTACTAGACAAATTTGAAAAAGAATTCAGTGACTTTTTCGTGATGAAAAATTTAGGCGATCTTAAATACTACTTTGGAATCAATTTTGATAGGAATAATGATGGAATCTTTTATATGAACCAGTCAACTTATATATAAAAGAAGCTTAAAGAATACCATCTAGAGGATTGCAAAACATCAAAAGTACCTATTGATCCTGGTTTTTACAAACAAAACACATTCTCAGAACCCTTGACAAGAAACGTCAAATATAAAAGTACAATTGGATCTTTGTTGTACTTAGCAGTCAACACGAGACCCGATATTGCGACAGCAGTTTCAATTTTAGCCCGCAGTGTCTCAAAACTTACTGAAAGACACTGGACGGAAGTCAAAAGAGTATTCAGATACTTGAAGCTGACTAAAGATCATAAATTGTGTCTTGGAGATTTGACTGAACATCAAAATAATTCATTGTTGTGTTTTGTTGATGCCGATTGGGCTAATGACTCTATAGATCGAAAATGGAACACTGGTTATTTCTTCAAGTATCAAGGAAGTGTTCTACATGGATTATAGCAGAAAGCAATCGACAGTGACTTTGTCATCAACTGAAGCAGAATTTATTGCCCTTGCAGAGGCTGCCAAGGAAGCCATATGGCTGCAGAGACGTTTACAAGACTTTAATGTAGGTGACGTACCCTGTATTTTCTATGAAGACAACCAAAGTTGTATCAAGATGATGAAGAATGAAAGTGCAGTGGGAGAACCAAGCACATTCATACTAGGTTTCACTTTGTTAAGGATCTAATCAGAGAAAAGGACTTTGAACTAAAGTATCTCCCTACTGAGCATATGACTGCTGACTTATTGACCAAACCATTAGGGACTTTCAAACTTAAAACTTTTCGTAAAGATCTTGGTCTATGTTAGTCATTATATATTTTTTGTTATATGTTCATACTTAAGGTAAGTCTTCAGTATTTCCTTATGTTAAACCATTGAGGAGGGGAGTTGTCTATTATAACAGACGTGCAATGTTTAACCGATGCTTCCTGCCTTGGTACTGAGCCAAAAATTCCCCTCCCTCCACTCTTCAGTTCGAGCTAAGGTAGTGTGTTGTGAACACGCTAATTTGTAACTCTCCGTAACTACTATATAAATAAAGATGTTCCTTTTCTATTAAGATTTAATATCGTACGCGTTTATGGCGCACTTCAACACATCCGAGGTCACCATGCGGAAACAAATGTGGAAATGTCATTGGGTCAGAATGCTGCAAGGTCTGAGATAATATTGCCGTTTCACGTCCATCCTCCTGCCTGGGATACACTTTGAGCTCTACACTTAGAACACAACCGTCTTTACAAACGATAACGATAGCCTCTTCTGAGGATGTAGGTTCGCTTGTCAGCAAATTCATATTTAACAAAGTTCAGAACAAATTTCTCTCCAGAAATCGTTATCTCATGCAGAATTTTGTATTTCTGTGCATAAATTTTGTATTTCTGTGGATTGATGTTACGTAACAACTGTTCCAGTTGAAGATTCAGTTCATGGTTCTCCAAATTTATGCGCATCTTTGCTGCTTCCTCCAAGTCATCATATATGTAGATATGACCATTCCTTGGATTTTTACCACTCACATTGGCAAGAGAAGTGGTTGCATGATGATAAACTTGTACTTGGATTTTCATCAGTGGAGGACCTCTTCCCTTGATATCTTCAATATGGGCACCAAAAGTAGCAAATGCAAAGGATGAATTGTAGCCTCGAATATGCTGTCTGAAGTGTTTGCCGTCTTTACTTTCAGATGTCAAAAAATACTGAAGATCAGTTGTATAATTATTTAGGGGAGGAATTATTATCATTGTAGCAACAAGTATGAACAGTTCTCCCCTTCTGCTCACGGAAGCGAACAGCTCCGCAATCAGCACACTCTACATTTAAATCTCCCAATTTATACTTTTCAAGTTTATATAGCCACCATTTGATATGTCACCTGACAATTCCAATCTCTGCTTTGTTTTCTGTCTAATTTTGGATTTCTTCTCAAGTGCCTCATGATCACGATTCTCACCTGTTTTCTGCAATTCTAGAAGCGAAGACACGGGCAACAATACATCGTAATGACCTTTATCTAAGTTTCCACGAAAAACAATACTGATTACCTTTACAGATGTTTCAGATTCGGTTATTTCAGGAGCTTGCTGACAATTGTGTCTGAAATAAACTTCAATAGTTATGTTATGCACGTTTGAAATTGCAAGAATTTCGATCGGCCCATATGTGCCATGTTTACTCATTGTATTTTCATAATCTGTTGCTGATATTACTTGTTGGGAAACCTCCCTCAAATACCCACTCATGAATACTTCAAATTCAACCCAATGTGACAACACAAAGCGTACAGCATCTTTTCTAATTTTGGCATGTTCATTACTGTTCCTATACAAACAAACAGAAATAGCACTAAAAAGACAATTACCATCACCTATCACTTCAAAAACACTGAAATTCTTGCTTACAAATTTAAAAATATCCATTTCTATATTCGGATCAAAATAAATACAAGCACTACCTTTTTCCTCCAATAATTCTTGCTGATCTCAGGACCCTTCTTCTTCAACATGTAATTCACTTCTCTTTGCAGCTCGACTCACTTTTATTCTTTCTTTAGGCATGTTTTCTGCCCTGTCTCCTCTGCGCTTCTTTTGAAGTCGAATCTCTGACATGTATTCTGTCCTGTTTGCTGCACGATTTTTTTCAAGTCGAATCTGTGATATGTTTTCTCTCCTATCTGACATGTGTTTTTTGTGCAATCGTTGTTCTGACATATTTTCTGAACGGTTGGCAACACGTTTGTGTTCCAATTTTTCTTCTTCAAGTCCTACTGTTTCAAAATGTTTATTTAACTGAAGTCCTTCAGATTGCACTCCATGCCTTGTTGAAACTTCCTCTTTACCTTGCCTTTCTCTTCGTTCCCTCTGTGCCTGATCACTTCGTCTTCTTTCTTTATCACCAATTATACCGCTCATTCTTTTAGGCATTTTTTCCAATACACGTCTTATAGTAGCAAAATTAAAAAATTAATGCTGTATTGAGTAAAAACGGATAAAAAAATATAATATTAACTGAAAGCAAGAAATACGGAATATAATATGAACTGAATGTAATGTATTATAAAAGGAATATAATATAAACTGAAAACAAGAAATATTAATATAAAATATTAAGATTTAGAATAAAAAATCAATGCTGTAGTAAACAAGAAATATAATATAAAAGATAAGCTGTAGTAAATTAATTAATTAGTAATATATAAATAAATAAATTAATTAAATAATATAAAGATATGTATTATAAATATAATATAAACTTCAAACGTTTCTTGAAGTCAGGTAACTTTCAAGAACAGCAAAACAATGTTTGAGAGTTTTAATCTTTGTTAAGCTGTAGTAAAGTAAGCTGTAGTAAATTAATTAATTAGTAATATATAAATTTTAGTAATAAATAAATAAATAAAATAATATAAGGATATGTATCTATATATATAAAAGAGCTTGTCTGTTTGTTTGTCCGCTGTAGAATCATAGACTGTTTCACTCACAGAAACAAAATTCGGCACAGTTAATGTTTAGGACCCGAGAAACTTAAATCAGCAAAAACGAAGTTTGGGTCTCAATTAGTTTTTTTAAAATTAATTTTTTAATGATTTTTTGTGCCCGTAAGAGGTGCGAGGTACCCCCTCTTACGTCCTGTGGATACAGGCGTTCAGTGAAATACGAACCTATCCGTCTTCCCCCGCGGGAGTTCAAAGTTTCTTTCAAAGTTTCTTTCTTTCTTATTGTTTGTATATCATTTGAGTAGAAACGCGCTAAGCGCAATTTGTCTAGCCAGATCAACATGAAGAGCGAGGGGTGCAGCCCAGTATTTTTTTGATGGAATGCATCAAAATTTTTATATCTATTATCTACCCGGGCATCGCCGTTCAATAATGCTAGTGATAAATATAATATAAACTTCAAACGTTTCTTGAAGTCAGGTAACTTTCAAGAACAGCAAAACAATGTTTGAGAGTTTATCACTTTGAGATCTAAGCCCGAGTGTTACTTGGGTTCCCATTTTCTCTGAAGCGAACTAAACCTGAGAGTCTCTCGGGGTCAACTTCTAACTCTCTGAATTACAAAAATACCAACTATATACGTTCGCCATCTCTTTAGATATTATATATGAATATTCTACTTTAAAAAATATATAGAGAGAGGGCAGCACCTAACAGATGTAAATTTATGAAACGATGTAGAATCCCTATTCAAATCAGGGTTAGTTTGAACGCTCTATGGGCAAATCCATACTTTGAAATGTACTACACCAAAGCAAATTTTATTAAATGATGCTATTTATCAATAAAAGCTAGTTTTAGATCTTTGTAAACCATTAGGGTAAGTTTTTATTCAATTTTATTTAAAATTTCATGTTAAAAAATAATGTTTCCTTATGCGGAACTTTTTTTTTACTTTAAAACTTGATTTTTTTTCAATAACTTCTCATTAAATATTAATTCTTAGTATATTTAAATAGTTTCTACATTATTAATAAAATCAGTTTAAAATTTATCATAAAAAAATTGCTAAGACATATTTCTTCAAAGTATTTTTTTAAAAAAATAACGAAAAGTACCAAATAAACCCAGTCGAGATGGAGACATACGGTCGAAATAGCTCAGACCTGAAAGTGTTAACCTTTGTTGCTACTCTCTGCTTCTCTTTAGATTAAAAAAAATTTCAAGAATGCAGCATAAAAATAACGCTTGCGCATGAAGTATTTATTTTGATAAAGACACATTTCCCTTTTGAAAAAAAAATAATAAACTTAACAAATGAACTTCTAAAATGAAAATGGCAATAAAGATAGTTTTAAATTATTTTTACATCTTTCCTCTGTTAGGGATAATAGCGAGATACATAGGGGTGATTTTCGGACAATGTAACAGCTTCCATCAATTTACTGTTGTCACCCTTATTCGAAGAACTTTTTATCACTCTTGAATTATCCGATTTAAAATTCAATTAAAAATCGAACTTTTAAGATAGAGACATTAAATGAGGTTTATATGAATAAGAAAGCTTTCAGTTCCAGATGATGTAAATATTTTCTTTGTAAGATAAAATTTCGAGGAGCATCGATATTATATCCACATATGGGACGATATTTCTTGAAGAACTGTGTTTCATTTTTTGATGAAAATATTATTATGTTTTAAAATATTTTTAAACAAATTAGGTCTAGTTTGAAAGAGAAATGTCTGTAGTCTTAGATTATAAAAAGATCAGAATTCTACGATCATTTTTTGCCGAGATATCGTAATCTGAAGTTAAAAATTGCAGTATCGTTCTTTAAAATTCAATTAAAAATCGAAATTTTAAGATAGAAACTTGAAATGAGGTTTATATGAATGAGAAATCTTTCATCTTCCAGATGATGTAAATATTTTCTTCGTAAGATAAAATCTTGAAGAGCATAGACCGTAGATCCTCAAAAGAGCATAAATTTCTCGAAAAAGTGGTATTAATATTTTGATGAAAATAGTGTGTTTTAAATTATTTTTAAACAAATGAGGTCTTGTTTGAAGGAGAAATGTCTGTAGTCTTAGATTGTAAAAAGATCAAAATTCTACGATCATTTTTTGCCGAGATATCGTAATCTGAAGTTAAAAAAACATAAAATATCCCACAAAACATAAAATAAAAAATTTTCTAGAATAAAATTTAAAATTCGGGCTTCGAGGTGCACCTTCCCATAGTCTGCACTACCCGTGTGCCAAATTTCACGGCTGTAAGTTTCACAGATTCGCCTGGGGGCCGCATACATACACACACGCACAAGCACTTGCTTTTATTAATAAGATAGAATATTAAATTATCCATTCTATTACACCCGGTACATGTTTCAATGCATTTACAATAATATATTAATCATTGCTCGATACATCATATTTCATACAACTAAACATTTCAGTGAACCACACTTTCCAGCACTACCGTTATGCTGTGCCTCATACGCACTTCAGCTATTATTGTTTTGTCTGCACATAGTATATCAAATAATCATCAACATACGCTGCTTAATTTTATATTCAGTATAATTGCAATATTTTCAGGTAAGTAGCACTATAAATAGCCAAAAAAAACCAACAAGTAACCCAGCAAGAACTGAGCTACTATGACGAATGAGAGAAAGGAATGTGCTCATCCATCAAAATGGAGATCACCTTTTTAATAAAAATTTTACAATAAAAATCTGTAAAGAATTTGTGTTTGTCCCAGTTTGTTATATCTGCAGGTAAAAACTCTCTAAGATGATTAAAGTTGATGCAGTCAAATAGGCAATGTTCTACAGTTTGAATCTCACCGCATGTACATGTATTAGGTTTATTATGGAATCTGTTCTGATAGTCAGCAAATGAACCCTGGCCCGTTAATGCTTGATTTATCTTAAAATCTCCTAATAATATATCTTCTTTAACCTTGCTAAATATTTGGTACGTCTTTCTACCCTTAATCGAATGATCCCATTCATATTGCCAATTTTCAATTTCATTATTTTCTATTTTTTTTTAACTGCGTTCCTGCTGATTTTAAAATATTTATCTATAGTCTCCTTTTCAGATGCCTCTTTCGCCGCTTTGTCCGCTTCTTCGTTACCAGTTATTCCAACATGGGTTTAACCCAATGTAGGAAAATAATCAACTTTTCTTATGCACGTGACGATAAATTAATTTAAAGAACCAGAAAAAGAAATCACGTGATCAGCATTTAATAAATTAAATTCTAAAAATTTATATTTAAAAATTCACCAAAAATCAGAAATTGGAGGTAAAGATTAGAAAAAAGTTTCATTTTAAAGGAATTTTTAGCAGCTTTCTTGTGATATAAATTTTACAACCCTCAAATTATTATTTTAAATGCAAACTTAAAAAAGTTACAAAAACAGCTTAAAAATTTTATTTTAAAAAATCTAAGAAGAATTTTTCAAAAATCTTTCTTAGTACACCCCTACACTATAAGAAGAATAGCCATGCAAAATTTCAGCCCTTTAGGTTCAGCGGTTTGGTTTGTGCATTGTATGTCAGTGAGTCAGTCAGTCAGTCAGTTACTGAACTGTTTTTTATATATAGATATATCATAATATATTTAATATATCATATATTTAAGAAATCTGTTTTTATATTGAAGACTGTGTGTTTTATTAAAGTTTGACCACTTCGTCCTTACGAGTACGTATTTATAATGGATAATTTCAAGTTTTAAATTTTAAACCTAATATGCATATTATGTGAAATGCACCTTTTCAGTCAGACAGTCTTTGAAAGGGGGAAGGATTTTCTGAACTATGGTGAAAGGGGGGGGGACCAAAAAAAGGTTGAGGAGACTGCTGTGTTAAGAACTACAGAACAGCTGATATTTTCCAAAACCTGCATTCCCGAAGCATATGTACTCACTTGCAGGGTTTCGACACTCCGCCATATTCGATGGTACAATTCAGGTAATGATCTAGACGTTCTCGCAAAAGATCGTGGTGTTCAGGCTCGATGCTGTAACGGTTCAATATTGTCGCGTAGAGAATTGCCTGAAATGAAAGATATGAAATATACCTTTATGTCCAGCGAACGATGGACGTTGAATTTTTTTTTTTTTACTTTTTATCATAGATATGTGAATTTGTAGCACATATATACATTTCACCATCAGTATACAGAATACGTTAAAAGAATTTTCCAGTCTTATTATGATTTTAAGAATTTTTAAAAAAAATTAAAATTTATAAAATTTTTTTAAATGCTCCATGGGACTTAATTTTTCAGGTATTTCCTCAATTTTGCATTTTAATCACTTACAAATGTATTACTAAAAAATCTGGTCATCAATTATTTAATCCCTTGAATAGTTCATATTTGAGAGATTTTTTTCTGATTTCCATCCCGATTTTCATCAAAATTTTTCCTTTTAATAAGTTAAAAATTAAATTTAATTACCTTAATGCAGCCGAATTGTAAAATGCATGCCCAGTTTCTTTGTAAACTGTATCAGGATCCTTCCATACAAATTTCATGAATTTTGAACAAAAATTAAGTCGCATGGAGCTTTTAAAAATATCTAAAAACCTTGAAACATCTGTTTTTAGAAAAACAGATTTAAAGTTTATTACTACACTTACTCTTTATAAATTACTTCGTAAATACTTCATAAATGATTTTTTACTTGAAAAAAATTATTTTCGTTCTATTACCCTACAGAAATATATATATATATATATATATATATATATATATATATTTTTTTTTTTTTTTACAATGACACAAATTAATATTACAATAAAAAATTTTTCACAAATTTTTTATTCGCATACCAATAACCTTCATAAATGTGGAAGAAGGCTCGTGGTAGGCAAGTGGTAGTGCGTTTGCTTTCGGCGCTGAGAATGCTCGGATCGAATCCCGAAAAGTGCCATTAAATACCTCCGTGTATAGGTCGGATATAGGCACATTTAAATACGTTGACCGGAAAGACCCTCTAGGAGGTCAGAAAGCGTCCGATCCCCCCAGATAGGTCAAAATTAACCTTTAGCTTACGGGGCTCATTTTTCCGATTCTCTCTTATAACAAGGAATTTCACACACCCTTTGTAAGAATGGCATTTAAGGGAGTTATACATACATATATATATATATATATACACAGTAGACGCTCGTTAATTCGAACTCGGTTAATTTGAAATTTCGGTTAATTCGAACTAATCCAAAGGCCCCAAAAAACTTGTATTGAAGTTAATGTTAAAAATATCTCATTAACTTGAACTAAATTTTTATCAATTCGGTTAATTCGAACTAAAAATTTAAAAAAAAAATTTTCTTTTTCCTCAATTAACGGAGAAAATACACGTCGTATTTATTATATTGTGTGTCAAAATCACCTGTATTTTTTTCTATGTATGTAAATAGGCACATACCCGCATTCCTAGACTATTTCATTTCCGCTAAACGTTAGTGGCTATTGTCCTTATCAGTGCTTAACGGACAAAGCAATTTTCCGTTATGTGTATCGATTTTCTTAGAATTTCAGAAAAACCAGTCTTTACTACAGATTCCAGGGAGCTGCGTCAGTTATGCCTGCAGTGCAGAGAAGTTAATGTGATCTAGTTTTTCTTCCTCAGTGTGTGATGTGAAAGTGTAAAAATACAGGATGTCTACGCGTGGAAAGTACAAAACACTAATTTTGGAGACAAAGGTAGAAATTTTAAAGAGAGTAGAGAATGGCGAATGTAAAACAATTTTGCGAATGTAAATCAAGTTAGCAGCTGACTATAGAATTAAAAAAAAATTTCTTGTCAACTTATTTGAAAAACAAGGAGTCAATTATAGATTCATGGGAAAAATCAAAATTTGCTAGAGTAAGGAAACGCATGAGAAATGCATCCCAAAAATATCTAGAAAAAGCTCTACTGCTATGGTTCCAGGATGTTAGATCTCGAAATTTTCCGCTAAATGGACCCCTAGTGCTGACGAAGGCTTATGAATTGGCAAGTCGAATGGGTATTGAAGATTTTAAATGCAGTGATGGATGGCTTTCTCGATTTAAGTCAAGGCACAATATTTCTTATCAAACTGTATGTGGCCAAAGCTCTGATGTAAGCGAAGACGTATGCACTAATTTCGGTATGAAACTGCCAGGGTTTTTCTCTACTTACCTACCGAAAGATATTTTTATGCGGCCATAATGGACAAAGCCATAATGGACTCTATTAAAACTCTGAAAGCATTTATTCAGATGGAACCTTCCTCTAAAAATGAATTGAAATGTTTACTTCAAATCGAGAAGTTGGCTGAACAACGAAGGCATCATAAACAAAACCAGACATCCACTTTACAGTTTTCCCCAAAGTGTAATTCGTATTTTTAATTGAAGTTTACTTTCTACTGCATATCTTCTGCTTCATTTTATGATTAACCCGTTTAGGACCGCTCCATGTTTTCTTTATTGGAAATACACCAAACAGTTTTTTAACACTTCTTAGAACAATAATTCCACAAATAAGCTGTGTCCATAAAATTAAATTTATTTTTACGAGAGTTACAAAATGTTGCGTTTTCGCAACATCAGTCCAAAGCGGTATAAAAATTTTAAAAATTTAAAATTATAAAAAAATTTTAATTTTTTTTAAATCTTTGAAACTTTTCGGATGAAGAGGTACATTACACTTATTACATACAGTAATTGTTTGACTTCTGCAGTGTTTAAATTTTTTTGTTTATTTTCACTATTTTTAGTAATAATATGGTCCATACGGTTTTTCCGAGTTTCGTTGAGAATTAGATTTTGAATTGAAGATGGTCTTCCAGTATGTGAAGTTTCAGGTAAAACAGAATTCATCTGCATTTCTTCAAGCCTTTTTATCAAAGATCTCTCTCAAGGATATAGATTTCTGAAACTCTAATAAACTTATTTTAGAATTTCTTACATCCATGTAGAGTCTCCATTTTTCCCATACAATATACTCATTTTTCTTACTTACTTTTACATTTATTAGAAAAAAAATGTCGATTTCACCTGCAATGTCTTTAGGGGATTCGACATTTTCACATAAAATATTACCATTAATAGCTTCTTCATCCTTCAAATCATCCGGATCTGGAGGGATAATGACGAATTATGGTTCATCATTAGCTTCTGTTGAGGACGATTCTGAAATATCATCATCATCTACCTCATGAAAATACTCGCAATGTCTCTTCCAATGTCAAAAATCGCTTTTTTCTAGAGACAAACTTATCAGAAATGCAAACAATACCAATTTACTGCATAAAAAACTAGGCAGCACTAATAATACCCATTGGAATTAAGTAATTCACATTGGACTGATGTTGCGTTTTCGCAACATTTTTAAAAATATGAACTGAGAAACATAAAAACAAAAATTATGGCTTACCCGTTGAAGCCATTTTGTTCTTTAGTCTCTGGTAAACTCGGAACAAGCATCAAATCAGAAATTTAACATGTGCTGCTATCTAAGGTTATTATTTGAAATTAGTCATTTTTTTCCCTTTCAAAACACCAGAAAATACAATTTTTTGCAAGTGCTAAAAGCGAGAAAATGTGGAAACAAAAAATTTATTATGATCAATTAAAGTATAGAGAATAAAATAAAAATGTTACTTCAGACGTACAAAACTTAGAACATGTCTTTCAAAAATACAGAAATTAATGTTGCGTTTTCGCAACGCCAGTCTTAAATGGGTTAAGGCAAGTCTGTATTGCTTTTTAATATGTTAATTTTAGATAACATAGTATAAAATTTTTTCTAGGGTTATACATACTAGGAGATTTTTCTTCTTCAGTGATACACTTTTAAAGTTATATATTTTCTCTTAACATCGGATAATTCGAACTTCGGATAATTCGAACTTTATTCGGAGAACCTTTGAGTTCGAATTAACGAGCGTCCACTGTATATATACAGTGGAATCTCGATCTATCGTTTTTCAAGGGACCGATTGAAATGAACGATAAATGCGGGATAACGATACATGCGGAAACATAACAGAGCAATATGATCGTTGGGACTAGATAAAATGAACGACACATACGGAAAAACAATGGATCCGAAAGCGATCGATCGAGATTCCACTGTATATATATATATATATATATATATATATATATATATACATATATATACACTGCTGGCCACTGTAAATGCAACATCCTGAAGGAAACATGCAAATAACATGAAATTTACAACATGCATTAGCGGAGGTGAGATATGCAAATGATTAGAATTTCAGCGCAGACGCACATCACGCGCGCCTGTGGCGCCACTTCAAAGCGCTATTTAAGGCTTGGAGATTTCGACGATTTCCAGTTCGGCAATTGTGTTTTTCTTATAGTTTTTTCAAAAAAACGATCAATTATGCCTCGTCGAAAACAGTGATCATCTTTTGATCAAGCATCCGAGTTCGACAGAGGAAGGATAGTGGCCTACCGAGATTGTGGATTATCTTTCAGGGAAATCGGTAGTAGTGTTGGACGAAACCAAACAACTGTAATGCGGATATGTGATCGTTGGATGCAGGAGGGTACGACGGACCGGCGTGTTCAATCGCATCCACCTCAGAGCAACGCTTCACGTGATGACAGGCAAATTGTGCGCATGGCAGTGACGGATCGCTCAGTCACATCACGAACCATAGCACAGCACATGCAGTCTGTAACGCATTATCCAGTGTCTGCACGTACCATTCGACGCCGTTTACAGCAGAGTGGTCTGTCCGCAAGACGTCCATTGCTTTGTCTACCCTTGACGCAGTACCACAGACGTCTCCGCCGCCAATGGTGCGATGACAGAAGGATGTGGACGGCAGAATGGAATGAAATTGTCTTTACTGACGAGTCACGCTTCTGTCTGCAACACCACGATGGTCGCATTCGAGTCTGGAGACACCGTGAAGAGAGGATGCTGAACAGCTGCGGTATGCACCGCCACACTGGTCCTGCACCGGGTATTATGGTATGGGGCGGTATTGGATATCACTCTCGCACACCTCTAGTACGCATTGCCGGTACTTTGAACAGCCAGCGCTACATCTCCGAGGTGTTGGAGCCAGTTGTCCTTCCTTACCTTCAGAGCTTGCCGACAGCCATATTTCAACAGGATAATGCGCGACCACACGTGGCACGCATTGTCCAACGGTTCTTCGTCAATCGCCAGATTGAATTGCTTCCCTGGCCGCCTCGCTCTCCGGATCTTTCTCCGATAGAAAACATGTGGTCCATGGTTGCTCTACGATTGACCCAGATTCCATCCCCAGCTGCCACAGCAGATCAACTTTGGCAACGTGTGGAAGCTGCTTGGTCTGCTGTACCCCAAGAACTCATCCAAAGTCTCTTTGAATCAATGCCGAGGCGTGTGGCAGCGGTGATCTCCAACAATGACGGCTACTCTGGCTACTGATTTTGGCAGGAACCACACTTCACAGAAGTCTATAAATTTAATCATTTGATACTTGGTCAACATGTTATCTACAAAATAAATTCTGTTGTGATATCTCTTGTCTTTCTTGGTGTTGCAATTTGAATGGCCAGCAGTGTATATATATATATATATATATATCTAATGTTACGAATTTTACGAGTCTATGTAGTCTCGCCGAATATGAGAGTTATCTCCAAATTGGCGATGGATTTGGATTTGGGACTTTTTTTTGGTCGCCATATTTGGCGATATATTACAAATTTGGCGATATTGCACCAAATTGTCGCCAACCTTCCAGGCCTTTCCGGACTATTCCAGTGATTTCTAGTTGGCGGCCGATAGGGGCGCTTTGGAAGTCTATAATTATATCTGAGATTGTCATTGGAAGTTAGTGTTCTCTTCTGCGTATTGAACTTATTGAAAGTGCGATAGGCGTATATTGTATTGAAGACTCTGTTATCCTGACTTGTTTTTTTAGAGTTTTCTGTTGTATAGAAGATAGTTGTCACGTGTTTTCTGTTAGTATTTGTGCATGCGCCTGAAGAATTTACAAAATAATAAATTTTATTTTGTGTGCACTTTCTAAAGAGATATTTATTCAGTCCTATCGAACCCAGAAATCGGAACATTTTGGTGTCAGTAGTGTAGGGATTGAATACCTTTTACAAGATCAGACTGTTGCAGCTCAATATTTGGAAGTTAAATTGTAGAAACTTATTGCTGTGATGACTAAAATGTCTGCAGGTCAAGAAGAGATGAAGAAAGAAATGAAAGAACTGTCTGCAGGTCAAGAAGAGATGAAGGAAGAAGTATATGCAAGCCAAGAAGAGATGAAAGCCATCCAAGAGGAGATAAAGAAGGAAATGTCGGCTGGTCGGGAAGAATTAAAGAGGTAAATTATAACTACCGTGAGAGAAAGAGTGACAGAAATGGAAAACAAATTTGAAGAAAAATTCCAGAATGTGGAACACAAATTTAATATTTTTGAAGCAAATATTGCCGTTATAAAAGAAAATTTAGAAGAAAAATTTGATAAAATTGATATGAAGTTTGAAAATATGCAGGAAAAGTTTGATAAAGTAGACAACAAATTTGAAAATTTGGAGAAGAAATTTGGCAACAAATTTGAAACTATGGAAGAAAATTTTGGCAACAAAATTGAAACTATGGAGGAAAAATTTGGCTACAAATTTGAAACTATGGAGGGAAAATTTACCGACGTTTCAAGAAAAGTACAGATTTTAAAACAGATATTGTCAAATATTTATGTTACTGAAGATTCTAAGTGTATATATACACTCAAGAGCCAAAACATTATGACCACCTGTCAATAACGAGTTGGCCCACCTTTGGCGCGCAACACAGCTTAAACCCGCCTTGGCATGGATGCCACAAGTCTTTGGTAGATGGCCGACATGTTTAAGCAACGGTCACGCAAATCCGAGATATTGCGAATTGGTGGTCTTTGAACTCTGAGCTGCCGTCCCATGACATCTCAAATGCGTTCTATCGGATTGAGATCCGGTGAGTTAGGCGTCCAGGACATTAACTGGAATTCAGCATCATGTTCCTGGAACCACTCCAACACAATTTTAGCCTTGTGACACGGGGCTTTGTCCTGTTGGAACATTCCATTTCCAGCTGGAAAAACAGAGGCTATGTAAGGGTGCAACTGGTCCGCAATGAAGTTCAGATACCCTGTAGCATTCATGGTCTGCTCTACCACAACCACGGGTCCCAGAGACGCCCAAGAGAACGTCCCCGAAAGCATAATACCGCTACCACCGGTCTGTGTATGACCTACTGTACATTGAGGGAGCAACAGTTCGCCTGGAAGACGGCGTATCCTGACACGGCCATCGGTGTGATGAATGACAAACCGTGATTCATCTGACCAGGCAACTCTCTCCCACTGATCTACGGATCAGTCGCGATGTTCCCGGGCCCAGTGCAGGCTCAGTTGGCGATGACGCTTGGTCAGCAAAGGCACACGAGTGGGACGTTTGCTGTGTAGCCCCACATCCAACAGTGTCCGCTGAACAGTGTGCTACGATACTATTCTACTTGGCCCTGCATTGTATTGGGCTGTCAGCTGAGCCACTGTCTGGCTCCGGATTTGCTTCACCATGCGAGACAGTCTCTGACCTTTTTCTTTGATAGCGTGTGGACGTCCAACACCATGTCGTCTACTGCTGGTTTCACCGTCATTCATCCACTTTGCATAAGTACTAACAAGTGTAGGTCGCGAACAACCCACGAGTCGTGCAGTTTCGGAAATACTTGTTCCGAGCCTTCGAGCCATTACAATCTGCCCTCTATCAAAGTCGCTTAGATACGCAGCCTTTCCCATCACACACAGAAGTAAGTGAAAGAATGATTCTTCAGACTCTCCAGCAGCAGTTAAATACCACTTCCTGATCACTTGCCTTCCACGTCATTCAGGCGAATTCATTGCAAAATGTAGGGGTGGTCATAATGTTTTTGCTCTTGAGTGTTTGTCACCTCCAGGACTAATCATTAATCTGTCAACCTATGATGGAAAATCTTCTTGGCAAGTTTACAAAATCCTATTCTCGAAGGTGGCGGACGTCAACGGATGGGACTCTGTAACAAAAGCGTGTCAATTGACTACAGCTCTGCGAGCCGAAGCGGCGGATAATTTGCTGACGATTCCAAAAGTGCAGCGATTAGACTTTTGCGGACTTTCAAGTGCTTTGGAGTTACGCTGTGGCGAGAAGTGTTTGAAGGACTATAGCCGGCTCCAGCTCGAATCTCGCCAACAGAAGTCAAATGTATCACTACAAGAACTTGCATCAGACGTCGAAAGGCTTTCCCATCTCGCCTGGTCAGACTGTCCTGCAAAAGTACGGTAAAATCTTGCTTTAGATTCTTTTATCGATGCAGTTCGCGACTTTGAAATACAGAAGGCACTTCGAATGGCAGATGTTAAAGATCTGAAGTCCGCCTTAGTCTATGCCATGAAGTTTGAAGCAGCCCGACAGGATTCGTAAAAAGTGCGCCACTGTATTACGGTTTCGAACGTTACCGAATCTCTCGAACGTTCAATTGAATATTTGATGGAAAGAATAGACGAGTTCACGAAACAGGTCAGTGCTTTATGATCAGTTAAGGCAGACGTAACAGACGACAAGTCGTAAAATCTTGGAGTTGCGGCGTCGAAGGCCACACCCGAAGAAACTGCCAATTGCGCTAAGACTCGGGAGCGAGGAACACTCCCAAGAAACACGGGATGGCCAACGTCTTATCACGAAAACCCTGTTCCGGAAACTGCCATTATTGTTTCAGTGAGGAAAAGAAATTCGATGTTATAAATCCCGGTCCAAGACGAACAGCTTCTACGTCACCAGATCCATGGAGAGATGACAAAGTTCGAAAACATCACCTGGAAGATCCTGAACTAAGGCCCATAGCTGTTCACGAAACTAATGGCTATACAGCATCCCAGATGCTTTCCAGTCGTGACCTCCGTCTGCCATGTGATATCCGGTCCGGACGCCCTCCAGACACGCCTTCATCGCCTGAAGAGTACACAATTGAACTCGAGGTCCGTTTTGAAGACGTCCATAACTTCGTCCGTGAACGGAACAACATCGCGACGGAGAAGACAAAGACCCGGTACAACACGAAAGCAACAAGACATGAATTCCATGAAGGTGACAAGGTATGGTTCTGGAACCCGATTCGACGTAAAGGACTTTCTCCCAAGTTACTGTCGTCTTGGGATGGTCCGTATACAGTCCAAAAAGGACTGAATGACGTCGTGGTTCGTATAAGAAAATCGTCTAATTCTAAGCCTAGAATAGTTCATTATGATAGGCTAGCTCCTTAGTACTGCCATAGTTAATAGATTAAAGAAATGTACAGACCATGGTCGTTCTCTTTTTGTATATAACATTGTATTTAGTGTAAATAATCCTTAAGATTATTTGTTTGTTTTTGTTTTATTTATGCTGTTTAAAGTAATTAGATGTTCCTTGTATGTATTTATTAGTTTTAGGAAGTACGTATTTGTCTGTATGCGTGTTATTTTTGGTATTAATTTTAGTTGTGATTTTATAGTTAACCTTTTCCTTACGGGCTGGGATAGCATGTATCCCAAGACCCTACTCTCCAAAAAGACGGGTTTGGGATAGCTGTCGTCCCAAAGTTTTTTTCCCCCTGTTTACTTAAAGACCGCAGCGGATGCAGGAAATTGGATCAGCGGGAGTCTAATTTGGCGGAGAGTTGAAAATTTTTCCGAGGGAAATTTAAGAGGGAAAAGGAAATATCTGCTGCTAATTAGGGAAATTTTCAGCTCCTAGGCATTGATTTTACATATGTATAAATATATATATATATATATATATGTATGTATATATATGTATATATGTATATATATATTTATATATATATGTATATATATGTGTATATATATATATATATATATATATATATATATATATATATATATATATATATATATATATATATATAAATATATATACTAGCTGAAAACCCGCGCTTCGCTACGGAGTACATTCAAATTAAATACAACGGTCAACGTATGCAATTTATGCCAAAAAATAAATATATATATCTAATATATAAAAATGAATGTTTGTATCTCTGTAATTGTATAGAAATCCACAGTTTAGGAGCAACGATCGTGAAATTTTACATACAGGCGTCTTTAAAAACAGCCGAGGGTCTGAAGAACTTCAAAAATCGAAATTAATTACCGTTGATTTTTAATTAATAAAAAACCAAAAATTTTGAAACTAAATGTAAGATGTTACACTTTGTGGAATCACCCCTCTGAATATGGCGTCCACGTTAGGGTTAGCTGAAGCGAACAGCGAGCGAAAAGAAAAATAAATAAAATCAAAAAGTTTCAAGTTACATATTAAGCCAGAATAATAAATGAAAATAATAATCTTTCAAGTCAGATTTTATACTCTAAAATAAATCGGATCCAACGGCATATTGACACTATCACGCGCGATGGAAAATTCGAATCAACCACGCTAAGTGTCACAAGATCATTTTTAATCGCTACTGCAACCCCCCTCGCTTATGTCTTTGTGTCTATTGAAGAGTTAAAGACTAAGCTTCTATCCTGCTAACTTATTTCTAACTTAAAACTCCTCTTACTCCATAAATACATGTATATTCACCAACCCATAGCAACTTTCCAGTAATTTTAGTACAAATATTCTCCTATTTACACAATACACCAGCATGTTGTTGTGGCGCATTCGGTAAGAGCGTTCATTTACTACACTACACGAAGCGGGTTCAAATACGGATCGTACAGATTTTGCTAAACCTGTATTTTCAGCTTTTATTTTATTATTTTTTAAATTATTATTATTATTATTTTTATTTATTATTTTTTAAAATTATTTTTATTTTATTTTATCATTTTTTAAAATTATTATTTTTATTTTATTTTATTTTTCATATTATTAATGTGTATAACATTTCGTATACTTTTTTTTCTATGTTATTTATACTGTGTTTATTTTTTTAATGGATTTTGGTAGGTTTATTATAAATTTATGTATTTTATGTTTTACTTTTCAGGAATTTTTGCTCCAATGATAAAGGCTAAATCTTTTCTATGTTATTTATACTGTATTTAGTTTTTAAATTGATTTTGGTTAACAAACATTCGACAATTTGACATTTTTACTTTTCAGCTTTACTTTCCTAAAGACAATTTGACATTTTTCCTTTTCAGCTTTTAGTGGTTTATTATAAATGTATATAGTTTATGCTTTACTTTTCAGGGTTTTTTTGCTCCAATGATGAAACGCTAAATCTAGCTGAATTCTGAAGAAATTATTGTAAATTTATGGTTTTTTATGTTGGGTTTTCTTTTTATTCATGTGTATAACATTTCACATGCTTTTTATTCTATGATATTTATACTGTGTTTAGTTTTTAAATTGATTTTGGTTAACAAACATTCTTAAAATCCTGGGCAACGCCGGATAAATTATCACCTGTGTAGGTTGATAATTTATAAATTTTAAAACTGTTACCACATGTATATTTACAAATCCACAAGAACTTTCCAATATTTTTAATTAATAAATAACCAACAACTCTCGATTCACAAGCGTACAGTAGATGGCGCCACTATTTTAATTTTTTTGTGTCTATTTCGTTGTTATGTGACGATAAATTTATTTAAAGTACCAGATAAAGAAATCACATGATCAGCGTTTAATAAATTAAATTGTAAAAATTAATCTTTAAAAATTCACCAAAAATTAGAAAATGGAGGTAAAGATGCGAAAAGAATTTCATTTTAAAGGAATTTTTATGATCTTTTTCGTGATATAAATTTTACAATCCTCAAATTATTATTTTAAATGCAAACTTGAAAAAAGTTACAAAACAGATTAAAAATTTAATTTAAAAAAATCTAAGAAGAATTTTTCAAAAATCTTTCTTAGTGCACCCCTACATTATAAGAAGAATCGCCATGCAAAATTTCAGTCCTTTAGGTTCAACGGTTTGGTCTGTACTTTGTATGTCAGTCAGTCAATCAGTCAGTTAGTCAGTTACGGAACTGTTTTATATATATACTAGCTGAAAACCCGCGCTTCGCTACGGAGTACATTCAAATTAAATACAACGGTCAGTGTATGCAATTGATGCCAAAAAATATATATATATATATATTTATAGTAAATATGACGATCAATGTATACAATTGATGTAGAAAAAAATATATATTTATAAATAAATCGTAAGGGATATTTTTAAAGACAAAATAATGTCCAATCGTCTGCCGCATTAGCAAGAAAAAAATTTTTTTTTGTCTATTTAGTTGTTACGCACGTGACGATAATTTTATTTAAAGTACCAGAAAAAGAAATCACGTGATCGGCATTTAATAAATTAAATTCTAAAAATGAATCTTTAAAAATTCACCAAAAATCAGAAAATGGAGGTAAAGATTCGAAAAAGATGTCATTTTAAAGGAATTTTTATGCTCTTTCTCGTGATATAAATTTTATAACCCTCAATGTATTATTTTAAATGCAAACGTAAAAAAAGTTTAAAAAACAGCTTAAAAATTTAATTAAAAAAAATCTAAGAAGAATTTTTGAAAAACCTTTCTTAGTGCACCCCTACACTATTAGAAGAATCGCCATGCAAAATTTCAGCCCTTTAGGTCCAGCGGTTTGGTCTGTGCGTTGTATGTCAGTCAGTCAGTCAGTGAATGAATGAGTCAGTTACGGAACTGTTTTATATATATAGATAGATTTTTATTACTATCTCTATATCGTAACGTTAACTTCATGCGCACACATTATTTTTAACTGGCATTCAATTGGCTGTTAAAACTTTATATTTACATCCTATTTAAAAGAAGTAGGGTGTAAATTGTAGGGTGGAAAGTTAGTAAAATTAAAATTTTGTGCAATGTATTTTAATGTCTCGATAAAAAGTAGTTTTTTTCTAAAAATCAATTTATTTCGCTTGAAAAGCTAAATATTTTATGCACGCGGTTTATATTATTATTACTATCTTTATATCGTAACGTTAACTTCATGCGCGAGCATTATTTTCTTATGCTTTTTTTATTATTATCATCTTTATAATAGCTTTATTTTCATATGGTTTTAAGCAACTATCGTTTTTATTCATATTATGTTGGTTTTTTATTAATTAAAAATTAAGGGTAATTAATTTCGATTCCGGAAGTTCTTATCTTTATTTTCATATGCTTTTTCATTTACGAATTATTCAAATGTTGGTTAAAAAACTTTTGCGTAATTTATATATTTGTGTGTGTTTAATTATTGAAATTAATAAATTTATATTTCTGGAGAGGGTGTTTCAGATTTTAGTGGTACTATGATGAAAGGCTGAATATACCAAAATTCTGAGGAGTTTATTATGGAGAGAAAAGGAATTTAATATGTAGAGGATGTTTATAGGAGTTAAATGTGGAGAGGAGTTGAATGGTTTGCAGCCCTCAATCAAACACTTCATTTTTTTAAGAGGCAACGCTGCAGTCATATCATTGTTCTATTGGAAATTTCTGCTGAACCTGTAATTGCAGCTTTTTTTTACCCCAATGATGAAAGGCTAATTCTAGCTGAATTCTGAGGAGTTTATTATAAATTTATATATTTATAGATTTCACAAGGTTTTTTTTCTATGTTATTTATACTGTGCTTAGTTTTAAATTAATTTTGGTTAGCAAACATTAGAGAATTTGACATTTTTACTTTTCAGATTTTAGTATTAAAATGATGAAAGGCTGAAATTCTGAGACGTGTATAACATTTCACATATATTTTTTATGTTATTTATACTGTGTTAATTTTTAAATTGATTTTGGTTAACAACAAACATTCTTAAAATCCCGGGCATCGTCGGGTACTTCAGCTAGTCTAATATATAAAAATGAATGTTTGTATCTCTGTAATTGTATAGAAATCCACAGTTTAGAAGCAACGATCGTGAAATTTTACATAAAGGCGTCTTTAAACACAGCCGAGGGTCTGAAGAACTTCAAAAATCGAAATTAATTACCGTTGATTTTCAATTAATAAAAAACCAACAATTTGTAAGCTGTTACACTTTGTGGAATCACCCCTCTGAATATGGCGTCCACGTTAGGGTTAGCTGGCAAACAGCGAGCGAAAAGATAAAAATAAATAAAATCAAAAAGTTTCAAGTTATATATTAAACCAGAATAATAAATGAAAATAATAATCTTTCAAGTCAGATTTTATACTTTAAAATTTATACTTTAAGACATTTCGATTAACGCACGTCGTTTTCTTTCGCCGCGTTATTTTGTAAACAAACGCTCTCTGTTACCATTTTCATTTCAGACATTTCTTATTGAAACGATGTAATGCGTAGTAAATGCGTTAAATATTTCTTATCTAAAATTTATATTTTAAAACATTTCAGTGAAATGAACATCGTCTTCAGATTATAAACAGACGTTATTTGTTGTTATTTTCATTTTAGAAATTTCTTATTAAAATGATGGAATTCTCCAATATATTTCCATAGTGGAGATTTAGACACATTACAGAATTTAAAAAAAAAACCTTTTGTGTAATTTATATATTTGTGTGTGTTTAATTATTTCAAGTGACTCTAAAGTGGGCGTGACATTTTTTTCCACTAGCGTGAAAAATCAGAATAATATTGAATTATTTAATTTTTTTTGCTCATCAGACGACAGTAGCAGCTAGTGGCAGTAGTTACATTGAAGTTGGAATTTGAAACATTGTTTTGCTGTTTCCTAAAAGAAGCAATAATCCGTTTGGAATCTTTATAGGTTTGTATTTTTTCTTGCATTCTTTTTCGATTTATGTATTTTTGCTTTTCATATGCTTAATTTTCATACGCTTTTAGTATTCATACTTTTCATATGCTTAATTTTCTTACGCTTTTTAATTTTATCTGTATAACACTTAGATATACATTTGTGTATGTATATCTAAATGTTATATGTACTGCTATATATACATAGATATACATTTGTGTATGTATAACTTGATGTTATATATACTGCTATATATACATTTGTGTATGTTTAATTATTATAATTAATAGATTTATAATTTTTCTTGCATTCTTTTTCTTATATATATTTATGCTTTACATATGCTTAGTTTTCATACGCTTTTTTTTGCTTTTTTCATATGCTATTTCATTTACGCATTATTCATCGGAAGTTCTGAAGCAGCATTATTTTCATATGCTTTTCATATTCTCTTTATAACATAATTTTGATTAACCCTTCAAAAAATAAGGGATGATAAAATTTAAATTTTAAATTATTTTATTTTAAATTTATACATTTGTGTATGTTTAATTATTGTAATTAATAGATTTATAATTTTTTTAGCATTTTTTTAATTTATATATTTATGCTTTACATATGCTTAGTTTTCATACGCTGTTTTTGCTTTTTTCATATGCTATTTCATTTAAGCATTATTCATCGGAAGTTCTGAAGCAGCGTTATTTTCATATGCTTTTTCATATTATCTTTTTAACATAATTTTGATCAACGCTTCAAAAATTAAGGATGATAAAATTAAAATTTTAAATTATTTTATTTTTAATTTATACATTTGTGTATGTTTAATTATCGTAATTAATAGATTTGTATTTTTTTCAGTGCCAGTAGTTACACAATCAGTTTTTCAGTGTCAGTAGTTACACAGTGCCAGTAGAATCTGAAACATTGTTTTGCTGTTTCCTAAAAGAAGCAATAGTCCGTTTGGAATCTTTATAGATTTGTATTTTTTTTCTTGCATTCTTTTTTGATTTATGTATTTTTGCTTTTCATATGCTTTTAGTATTCATACTTTTCATATGCTTAATTTTCATATGCTTTTTAATTTTATCTGTATAACACTTAGATATACATTTGTGTATGTATAACTTGATGTTATATATACTGCTATATATACATTGAAAAAATAAAATGCCACCCAAAAAAAGGGCTAGATTTGGTGGGAAAAAAAATTCCCCAAGGAATAGAAGATTATCGGCCTATCAACAAGCTTCTCGGAATGTGGAATCTGAAGAACACAGATTTCGTAGGCTGGAAGCTGATCGTATAGCTCATGCTGTTGCGATATCTCAAGAATCCCAGGAGTAAAGAAATGCAAGGCTGGAAGCTGCTCGAATAGCTCATGCTGTTGCGAGAGCTGAAGAATCTCAGGAAGAAAGAAATGCAAGGCTGGAAACTCAAAGAACAAGACAAGTTTCTGCAAGATCTACCAGTTTAGAATTACAAGGTGCAGCTTTTGTTTACAATCCAGTAAGTGCAGCGGCTATTTCAGAAAAGTTTGTCATTGGAAGGATGGAACATGCCTGCCCTCATTGTGGTGCTCTGAAGTGGAGGGGCGAAACTAAAGGCATGTGTTGCTGCAATGGAAAAGTAAGTCTGCCTGTACTTCAAACACCTCCAGAACCACTTAAGTCACTTATGGCCAATGAAACGGATGCATCTAAGCATTTTCTTCAGAACATTAGACTGTACAACTCTGCTTTTCAAATGACTTCATTTGGCTCAAGCAGCATTGTTGCTGAACGTGGATTTATGCCGACATTCAAAGTTCAAGGGCAGGTTTATCATAGAATTGGAGCCATGTTACCCCTAGAAAATGAGGAGCACCAATTTCTTCAAATATATTTTGTGGGAGATGAACGGAAACAGGCAGAGCATCGTTGCACCACCATTCCGGGAACACGTGAGGATATTATCTTGCAGTTACAGTCTCTTTTGGATAGGTATAATAATTATGTACGAAGTTTCAAAACTGCACTGGATCGTATGCCGACAGATGATTACAGGTTAGTCATTCGAGCTGACAGGACATCGGCTGGAGAGCACGAGCGACGTTTCAATGCCCCAGTTATAAATGAGGTGGCAGTTGTTATTAGTGGTAATGAATTTAATCAGAGGGACATAGTTTTGCAGAAAAAAGACAATCGCCTTCAACGTGTATGTGAAACACATAGATCATATGATGCCTTGTAATATCCACTTATCTTTTGGCAGGGAGAAGATGGATACCATTTTGAAATCAAGCAAGTTGATCCAACAACATTGATGCCTTCAGCTAAAAAAGTATCCGCTATGAATTTTTATTCTTATAGGTTGATGGTGCGAGAAAATGATTTCAACCTTATTTTGCGTTGTCGCCGACATTTCCTTCAATTTGTTGTAGACATGTTCGCAAAAATAGAAAGTGAACGACTTTTGTATGTCAAACTCAACCAGAAGAAGCTCCGTGCAGATGAGTACATCCATCTTCGAGATGCTATGAACAATGATGCTAATTCTACAGAAGTAGGTCAATTGGTTATTTTGCCCTCAACTTTCATTGGAAGTCCACGTCACATGCACGAATACACACAGGATGCTATGACGTATGTTAGGAATTATGGGCGACCTGGCCTCTTCATAACTGTAACTTGCAATCCCAGTTGGAATGAAATTCAGGCAGAACTGATGGAAGGCCAGAAACAATATGATCGGCATGATTTGACGGCTAGAGCATTTCACCAGAAGCTTATACAGTTCATGAATTCCATTAGAAAATTTCACATCTTCGGTCAAGTCCGTGCTTGGATGTACACTATTGAGTGGCAGAAGAGAGGTTTGCCTCATGCACATATTTTGGTGTGGCTCAAAAACAAGATTGTGTATAGTGACGTTGATAAAATTATATCAGCTGAAATTCCAGATCCTCAAGAAGATTCCATCCTCTTTGAAGTCGTTGTGAAAAATATGATTCATGGACCTTGCGGAACAATCAATCCTACTTCTCCATGCATGAAAGAAGGCAAGTGTACAAAGAATTATCCAAGGAAACTCATTAAGGAAACTCAGACTGGAATGGATGGCTATCCCCTATACAGAAGGAGAAGTCCTGAAGATGGTGGAAGAGTTACGAAGATCAAGATAAAAGTTGGAAATTCCTACAGAGAGTTTGAAATTGACAACAAGTGGGTTGTCCCTTACTGTCCTTTATTGTCAAGGTTATTTCAGGCACACATTAATGTTGAATACTGCAGCTCCGTCAAGTCCATTAAATACATCTGCAAATATGTCAATAAGGGTAGCGATCAAGCAGTTTTTTCTTTTCAGGAAGACGGATCTGTTATCAATGAGATTGAAAAGTACCAAATGGGCAGGTACATTAGCAGTAATGAAGCAGTTTGGAGAATTTTTAGTTTCCCAATTCATGAAAGGTTCCCTTCAGTTTTTCACCTCAATTTACACCTGGAAAATGTGCAGCGTGTCTATTTCACTGAAGAAAATTTAGAAGAGAGGATTATGCATCCACCAAAAACAACATTGACTGCTTTCTTCGAACTGTGTCAAAATGATGATTTTGCAAGGACCCTGCTATACTGTGAGTTGCCAAAATATTACACATGGAATGCTAATCAAAAAGTTTTTATGCGCAGAAAACAGGGAGTTGCAGTAGATGGTCATCCTGGTATCAGAGCAACAGAAAATCTTGGCCGTGTTTACACAGTACATCCAACAAATGTTGAATGCTTTTATCTCCGAATTTTGCTTCACACCGTTACAGGTCCTACTTCCTTTGAAGACCTTAGGACTGTTGATGGGGAAATTTGTGATACTTTTCGTGATGCCTGCTTAAGGCGGGGTTTGTTGGAGGATGATGCACATTGGGATGCTACTATGTTTGAGGCTGCTGCGACTAAATCACCAAAAAACCTGAGGATTTTATTTGCAATCATAATCGTTAATTGTGGAGTTGCAGATCCCATGAAATTATGGAATGCATACAAAGAGAGTCTTTCTGAAGACATACGTCTCCAAGCTCAAATGATGATTTCTGGTGAAAATGTTGAATTTACTCCTGCAATATTCAATCAAGCTCTCATCCTTATTGAAGACAAGGTTTTAGAAATGATAGGCAAAAGAATCCAAGACATAGGCCTTCCTACTCCCGACAGAAATCCTAATACGCTCACTACAGAGATGACTAGAGAGACATCATACAGCATTGAAGAATTGAGAAGTTACATATCACAGAATGAACCGCTTTTGACCGATGATCAAAGAGCTGCTTACAATACCATCTTGGAAGAAATACCAAAAAAAAAAGGGGGAAGATTTTTTTTCTAGATGCACCAGGAGGAACAGGTAAGACATTTCTCATCAAGTTGTTACTTGCAAAAATTCGAGAAAATTCCAAAGTAGCTATTGCTGTGGCCTCTTCGGGAATTGCTGCAACTTTGCTCCCTGGGGGAAAAACAGCACATTCAGCTTTCAAGTTACCGCTTAATCTGGCCCGATCGGAAAATTCTATCTGCAATATACCTAAACGAACAGAAAAAGCTCAGGTTCTACAGGAAAGTCAAGTCATTGTATGGGATGAATGTACCATGTCCCACAAGAATGCTTTGCAGGTCCTCAATCAAACGCTTCAATTTTTAAGAGGCAATGATTTACTCATGGGGGGAGTCACCGTTGTATTGGCTGGAGATTTCCGACAAACATTGCCTGTCATTCCAAAAGGAACAATGGCGGATGAAATTAATGCATGCCTTAAATCATCACATCTTTGGAGGCATGTTCACACTTTAAGACTTACTACAAATATGAGAGTTCATCTTTATGGCAACACACTGGACGGTCAGTTTGCTGACCATTTGTTAAATATTGGAAATGGATTAATACAACTTCATCCAGTAACTGGTCTCTTCAAACTCGGAGAAACATTTTGTAATACAGTAGTGTCTGTTGATGAACTCAAAGCAAAAGTATTTCCAGATATTCAACAACATTTTACAGACCATAAGTGGCTTTGCGAACGTGCGATTATTGCACCAAAAAATGATAGTGTAAACAACATCAACTTGAAGATTCAAGAAGAGTTGCCTGGAGAAGCTGTATCGTACAAATCGATAGATACCGTTGTTGAAGAAAATGAGGCTGTGCACTACCCTACTGAAATTTTAAACTCTTTAGAACCTCCCGGAATGCCACCGCATAATTTGGTACTGAAGACTGGATCACCAATTATGCTTCTCAGAAATTTAAATCCCCCAAGACTTCTCAACGGCACAAGATTAGTGGTTAAGCAGCTCCATCCTCATGTCATTGAAGCAAAAATTTTGACAGGCTGCGCCAAAGGTGAGGATGCTTTCATTCCACGCATACCCCTCATTCCATCAGATATGCCCTTTCAATTCAGACGCCTACAATTTCCAGTTCGTTTAGCTTTTGCAATGTCCATCAATAAAGCCCAAGGACAATCTTTACATGTAGCTGGAGTCAACTTGGAATCACCTTGCTTTTCTCATGGACAGTTTTACGTTGCGTGCTCTAGAGTTGGATCTTCAAAAAATTTGTATATGTATTTGCTCCAAATCAAGAAACGAGAAACATAGTCTATGAAGCTGCTTTGAGGTAATATGGGGATCAGTTTAACTGAACAGAGATTTATATGGAGTTTATTATGGAGAGAATGGTTCTATTATTGTTACAGAAACTTGCATTTATGGAGATATTTTTTTATGGAGACATTTATTATGGAGATTTTTATTATGCAGATATTTATTGCTACAGAATCTTGCATTTATGGTGCGTGGAGCCCTTAATTGCAGATTTCTATTAATTTTTTCGTTTGTCAGACCTAATTGCCTTAAGTTAATGAGTCTGCATAAATTCTACAAAATTAAACAAGGAAACATATCCCTACTGGGGAATCCTCGCCTTGCATAGTTCGGAAAAGGAGGATAAGGCGCCTTTGCTGTACGCCTAGCGTGGTGTGGAAATCAGCAATTTATTAATTCAAAACCTCTTTTCTAAGAATTCTAGGTATTTTTTCTACCGTGACGAACTTCACGCAATCGTACGATGGGAGCGGGTCCCTAAACCGACCGGCTAGACGGTCGAAGCACGGCCAAGTAAATTTGACATTTTTACTTTTCAGATTTTAGTGCTACAATGATGAAAGGCTGAAATTCTGAGATGTGTATAATATTTCACATATATTTTTTCTATGTTATTTATACTGTGTTAATTTTTAAATTGATTTTGGTTAACAACAAACATTCTTAAAATCCCGGGCATCGTCGGGTACTTCAGCTAGTTTATAATAAATGCGATGATCAATGTATACAATTGATTTAAAATATCTATCTATCTATATATATATATTTATAAAAAAATCGTAAGGGATATGCATTTTTTTTTTTGATAATATCCAATCGTCTGCTGCATTAGAAAGAGAAAAAAATATTTTTTTTGTCTATTTAGTTGTTACGCACGTGACGATAAATTTATTGAAAGTACCAGAAAAAGAAATCACGTGATCAGCATTTAATAGATTAAATTCTAAAAATTAATCTTTAAAAATTCACCAAAAATTATGAAATGGAGGTAAAAATTCGAAAAAAATTTCATTCCGAAGGAATTTTTATGATCTTTCTCGTGATATAAATTTTATAACCCTCAATGTATTATTTTGAATGTAAACGTAAAAAAAAGTTTAAAAAACAGCTTAAAAATTTAATTTTAAAAAATCTAAGAATTTTTTTAAATCTTTCATAGTGCACACCTACACTATTAGAAGAATCGCCATGCAAAATTTCAGCCCTTTAGGTCCAGCGGTTTGGTCTGTGCGTTGTATGTCAGTCAGTCAGTCAGTCAGTGAATGAATGAGTCAGTTACGGAACTG
>OU015490.1:173949987-174129987 GCA_907164885.2 Dolomedes plantarius | reverse complement strand
AAATATTTGAGAGACTTAGTTCTAATAACCAGGGCCGGGTAAAAACCCTGTAGGCCCCTGGGATAGGATATTTTATCTTATTGCATAGCATCGCATCTTATTTTATAACTGTATCGAATTAGAATCAGGAACTTATAATTCCTTGTTCCCATTTAAAAGATTATTAGCAATAGCAAATGTCGAATCATTTTTCGTCTTAGAAAATTTTACACTATCTACCAATAAGTATTTGGACACCCATGCAAATGGCGAATCTGTGGTCCTGATATATGTCACACCCTCCGCCGTTAAATATTGTGTAGGAAACAACATTGGCATTACTCGCATGCAAGCTGCCTAGAAGTGTAGAGTTAACCGATTTCGAGAAATGTCTAATCGTCGGGTATCACAGAAATGGCCGATCCTTAAGGGACATAGTATATAGCGAGCTGTATTACTCAAAATCGACAGTGGCCTATGTGACTCAGAAATGGAAGGTGAGTGGTGATTGTCGAAATGTACCTCGAATCGGAAGACCCACGAAACTAAGAGATAGAGACCGACGGTTGCTGTCCAGAGAAATTCGGAAGTACCTCACCCAAACGATAGTCCACATACTCCAGTAGTTTCAACAGGCATCCAGGAATGTTGTTTCGATGAATACTATCCGTAAGGAAGCACACCTGCTTGGTTTTCATGGTCGAGCTGCCCCCCCCCCCATAATCCTTTGATCACAAAGTCCAACCACTCTGCTCGGTTAATGTGGTGCAAACCTTGTCGAAAGTGGACCGTAGATCAGTGGAAACGGGTTGTCTGGAGTGATGGATCAAGGTTCAATCCTCTACCGTTTCGATGGCAAGGTCTGGGTCTGGCGTCCGCCTGGAGAACGCAACCTGCCAGAATGCATTGTCCCCACAGTAAAGTTCGGCGGAGATGGAATTATGGTCTAGGTGTGTTTCTTCTATTATGGACTGGGTACCTGGGTCCGAATTAATGGTAAGCTCAACGCCGAGCCTAATACACAATTTTGGATGACAGTGTGCTTCCTACGTTGTTGGAGTTTTACGGGTTTACCCAAGTTACTTCCAGGACAACAACGTCAGCTGTCGTGTTGCGACCATGGATTGGTAAGGCGACAACGGGGTTAATCGAATGGACTGTGCTGTCCAGAGCCCAGACCAGAACCCTATCGAGAACCTCTGGGACGAAATAGCTCGCCGAAATAAGGGGTGCAACAACCATCTAAAATCGGTGAAGTAACTTACATGTCTTCTCCAAGCCCAGTGGAAGAAAGTACCATAAGCCGTGATACAAGGACTTGTAGAAAACATGCCCCGGAGGGTTGGGGCTGTAATTACCCCTCGTGGAGGCTCTACCAACTATTGAATATGAATAAATTTTGTTTTTCTTTTCTATCACAGGTGTCTAAATACTTATTTGTAGATAGTGTATAAAAGAATGGAAATATTGTTAACGAGTACTTACCGTGAAATCTTCCGGGAGCTTACCGTTGTTGCATACCATTGGAAATATTTTGCAGACATATCGTTGTGCCATCCGGTTCATGTAAGAGGGCATGCACACTGATGTAAAAAGTTCGCATATATTATCGAAGTCATACCTTTGTGAGGAAAACATTATATTAGGAAAATATTACAGGTGAGATTGGAGATTTTAATCTTTGGATGTCAGAAGTGTCATTTACTAAAAATCAATTATACGCTGCTATGCGTTGGTTTTGCAAGAACAGATTTATTTTCACTTAGTTATAGGTAAACCCATTTCACTGAAAAAACTCCGTATAAATTCAACAGTGCATAAAGAACAGACACACACACAACACATATATGTATAATTATATATATATATATATATATATATATATATATAAACAAAAATCTAAACTCATGGCCCAACAGTCATCTGTGGACGAAGGCCGGCGACAGCCATCTCCGCTTTCTTGACCGTGGGCTTGGGGTGCCATATAGCATATGTCACAGTCAGGTGGTTAACCTGAAGTGGAACCCCCAGAGTTTAGTTCCCAATCATACTTCGTTCTCATTCTATTGCCTCACTCAAAGAATGAAAGGCTGAGGCGACCATGCCCAGTCGCAGGATCGAACCCTGGACCTGTGCGGTAGGAGCTTGAAGCTTTTTACCACAACGCCACAGGGCGCCTGTATATATATATATATATATATATATATATATATATATATATATATATATATATATATATATATATATATATATATATATATATATATATATATATATATATATATATATATATATATATGACAAGCGTCGTTTTACACTCGCTAGTTTAATATAGTTTTTGCAGTCTTTCGTACTCAATACAAGTCCGTGGCGTTGCGGAAAGGAGCATCAACACATTCAGATATACAGCAATATCCATTTTCTTACGTTTATTATTCGATTCATGGTAAAACCACTCTCCAATTTAATACATAGCCTAGCGCTTGCCATTTCCATAACACGGAGCACATCACCGCACTTCTGTTATCATCGAATCTATATCCCGGCCTGCCTAACTTAATCTTTGTTTTTCACTCCCCAGAAAGCTTCTAGAAACTGTATGACGTAGCACCGTGGATGAGGCTAGGGCGGGGCTTTTCTGTCATTCAAGTCTGATTCTATTTTTAGCTCCTCATGGTTCTTTCCCTTTTTGACTCTGTTGCGCTTTTCTTTATGAAATGTGAATAATAGTGACGATTGACGCCATAAATTTAGATCTGTTCTGAAGCCCCCTTTGAATTATTTAAGTATTCTTCTTTCTCTAAAAAGATGTCTCTACATGAGAATCAATTAAGCTTACCTGAACCATCATAAAAGTTAACCCAAAAACCTTGAATTTATTTTCTCTTTGCGCATTAAACATTGGAGCAGTAGTTTCAAAAATACAGTTTACATTTATCTTCACAATTTAAGTGAAAATAATATTGAATTCTTACAATAAAATGTATCTTATCAATTGCTATCAAAAACAATATGAAAGACATCAAAATACTACCTATAAAAATATCTCTTAAAAATATCAAAATCAATTCAAAACAATAGTTATTATCAGTCATCAAACATAGGAGTGCCACCAAGAGTTCAACAAACTTAGAAAAGTCCATGCTTTTTCATTTGTCTCCTTTATTCTTGAGTGGTAAGTTAATTTGACAGTCTTTGAATTTTTGTCCACTCACAACTCAAAATTAAAAAGATTTCCATTTCAATATTTACATAAAAATAACAATTGTTTTAGTAAAACAAGATATCATTGTGGAAATATAAAAATATACACAAATAAAACGTATAATTTGGATCCAAATATCTCTGGAAGCTTCCGTAAATCAGTGGTGACTGATTTATGGAAACAGTAACCAAGTGAAAAGGTATGGTAAAATATTCAGAGGCACAACATATTAATAATTGAACAATATAAACAATTTTTCCCATACCACAAGCATTTCACATGGGATGATTATTTTAACATTTAATACTAATCACCAAACATCATAATTTTATTACAATCAATTCTAGTTTATTTTATAGAGCTCTTTTATACCTTTAACTTACACTATATATGAAATTCAAATCACTTCTTCATAACATAATTAACAATTCTCTTATCAAAACATAATTATAATTTACAATTTCGTATCAAAATATATTCACAATAAAAAAAAAATAATCATGTCAATACAAACAATTTTGGTACCTTGTGTACCACTCATTTACTGTGTACATTTTGTTTGAATTCGGGGTTTGTGTTTATGTTTGCATGTTTGTGTAGTTGTTTGCACAATTGTGCTAAGTTAGGGTCAGAGGAGTTCAGGTTCACATGAGTTCCCACAATCTTGCCCAAAAACTGAATCTTCTAAATTTTTTTTAGAGTGCAGAAAACAAAATGGGTGCGTATAGTGCCCGAGCCTGAAACTCCATGTGTACAAGGGCTCAAAGGAATTAAGTAGTACTTCACTGACTCCAGAAAAAGGAAAAGTTTTAACACCCAAGCCAAACCAAGAGGAAAAAATAATCCTTTCACTTATGAATTCCAAATGGGAAGACAAGAGTCAACAGAGAACTGAAGGAAGTGGGAGGGCAAGGAGTGGTCATCCCATGGTCCATGTTTAGTCATTATTTTATTTATGTATTAAATTGATTAAGCACCTTCAGTGACTGACACGTAGAAGAGTCGTACAAATTTAACAGGCAATTACGATGGCTTCCAAAGAATGTAAGTTGAGGGGTGATGGAAAGAGGCCTCGAGAAGGAGGGAAATTAAAAAGGTAAAAGAATTAGAATTGTACATTCGATTGTTTACTCAGAAGTTCCAGAAGTTCACATATAACAGTTTTCTAGTAGAGAGTTTAATCAAGATAGGTTTATTTAATTTAATTTAATTTATTTTTAGGCAATACTCAAAGTAATATAACAAAGAAATGGATCTCTGAGTTTTTGGGGTTTCTCATTATTGGGAAAATACAAAATACAGTTCAGCACATTAAACAAACCAAAACATTGTAAAAATGGCTATAAAAATTTCAAAATAACTCAGAAAATGCAGGTTTAGAAAAAGTTCTTTCAAAAGTTCTTTCAAAAATAGTCAATTCAAAAATATACAATTGTCAAAATCCAATAGAAATTAATACAAATTATATCATAGTTTTAATTTCACATCATCACAAATTTAAATTTTTCATCGTCTTATATCATCATTGACATTCAAAAATTTTAGAATTTTAATTTTACTTGTAATTAGTACTAAAACTTTTCTTATTTCCACCCCTCCCCAAGAAAATGCTGCATGAACACACAGAAATTTATTTCAATTTAAACTCAATTTTTTGGATGAAAGTGTCTTAATCTTGTTGAATATACAATGTCGGTGTTTTTTCCTGTATATTGATTGGTCTGTTAATTTCAAAATTTACATTAGAAAGTTGACTTAATATTTTATAGGGGCCTGAATAAGGTGGATCTAGTTTTCTTGAGGTTGGGTATTTAAATTCCTCGTACATTACTAAGTCTCCAATTTTAAAATTTGATTCTAAAAAACGTTTATCATATCTTTGTTTATTAATTTTATGGTGCTGAATAGTCCTTTGTATTGCAATTTTTCTTGCTTCCTCAACTGGTGGATAATTTAATGAAGTTTTTTTAGGCAAAGGTGAATCATATGGAAAAATTCCAAATAAAAGATAATTTGGATAAAACCCAGTCACAGAATGGGGTTGGTTATTGTATTCAGAAGTTACTTGCTCTAAAATTTTTGTCCAGGGAATTTTTTTCGAAGAATTATTTACTTTACATCTTAATTTTGCTACTATGTTTTGATTACATCGTTCATTCTTTCCATTGCATTGGGATATATGGGCAGAAGTTAATAGTCGTTTAATATTCTGATGCTTCAAAAATTCCTTAAATCTAGAGGAAGTGAATGTAGCATTTCTATCACTGAGAATCTGTTTAGGAACTTTGATATTGAAAATTTGCTTTAAACAATTTGTATATGTCTCACTTGTTACACTCTTTGATGGAAATGTCGAAATGTATCTGGTCGCATGGTCAATTACAAGATGAAGATTTTTTTGTCGAATTATAATAGTTGAAACCTCCAACACTATCAACTGAAATGAAGTCAAATTGTTCCTGGGCAACAGATACCTGCTCCATCAGTCCAAATTTTTTCTTTGTTGATTTTTTGTTTTTCTGACATGTTTCACAACAAGGAACAAAATTTGAAATATCTACAATTATATCCTGCCAATAATAAATTGGGGAAATTAACTTTAACATTTTTTTCACATCTGGATGGCCAAATTTTTCATGAGCTGAGGTTATTAATTTTTCTCTTAGTGATGGCGGAACTACAATTTTGACTAATGTCGAACCCTCTTCACTTCCACGGGTTCGCTTTTGGTTCGTTTCGTAATTCGACGTTTGCAATGGTACACAAGTAAATTTTTACACAAGTAACGTCACAGAGTTCAGTACCACACCAGTGAATATTCAAAGTTTTATTTTCTTTCGCAAGCACAAACACAGCTATCTACAAACTTATTTTACAGTATTAAATACAAATATCTAACTAGGTCAATCATCTAGATTCTAAATGCTATCTAACAAGGCCTAGTGCGTCTTCGGGGTCTCAATACACCCACGCACTTTACTCGTCTGCCCGACTCTCTCAAGAGCGAACAACCGCAGACTTAAAAAAACCACACGCCTTCTCTCGCGTGGGCACAAGCAGTATCTCCGACGTCCCCCTGACTTCTGCCCGGGACCTCGTCTCTGAACACCACACGAATCCCTTATCAAGCCGGGGTCATTGCCCTACCCCCTGCTTTCTTGAGAGGAAAGTACAGGGACAAAATAAAAGGAGTTGACGCGGCAGACCTCCCCCCAAGATGGTGGTTGCAGATGCAATCTGCAAACACACATCTGACAATTACCTGTCTGCCGGCCTTTCCACACAATATTCTATTTACCAAAATTTCACAATAACAATAACAATAACTACAAATGACATAAATCTCAATAATTATAATAAACAAAATAAACACTCCTAGCACTAAACATAATCATAATTACCACTATTTGGAGCTACTTTTCCAAAACTATTAATAGCTAACGATACACAGGTAAAAATAGAATGAAATACTGATATCAAAATGCACATCTTCATAACCATGAAATAATTAAAATTACGCAGGTAACATAAAATGAAATATGAATAATCAAAATGCCTATCTTCATAACCCTGAAATGACTAAAGATAACAAATTAACATCAATTAGAAATAAAGGAAATGAGCTTCTTACCGTACTGGACACCACATAAAATAGATTTACCACATAAACTACATAATATCGATACTCGTTAAGATACTGCAACTTAGAAAGAAAATATATTGTTAAAACACTACATATATAGAAAAGTATTTAAAAAGTTCCACACAAAGTCCATCGTAAAAGTTCGTGACTTCTGATAGTTAGTCCTCGACTGGAAGACACGACACAACATCTGCATTGGCCACTTTCGCTCCTGGCCGATGAGCAATAAAGATCTCACAAAGTTTCGGAGCGTTGCACATTGTCTCTAAGTTTATGGAAGGTAGCTTCGTGCACCTTAGACCACGGAATGTTCTCGGACACTCGTTTCTTGGTCAGCTCCGTTAAGGGGATGGTGGACCTTTCAAAACGATTTTTGAAATTTTTACCACAGAGATATGAAATTTTGTATATATATTCATTAAAGTATAACAATATTAAACACCTTATAAAAATTTATAAATATTTTTAAAAAAATATTTTATAATTAAAAAATTTAAATTAAATTACCCTTCTTTAAAATGCTCCTTGCGACTCAATTTTAAACTTTTCCCCTTGATTTTGCATTTATATTGCTTATAAATACTTTCTGAACAAAGTTATGTATTTTTTTGTACTTTCGTTGAATAGTTAATTTTTAGAAAATATTTTTATGCTTCTACTCTGAATTTTCGCGAAATTTTTGTACTTTTCTACACTAAAGTTAAACTTTTATAACCTAAATGACCTCGAATCCTAAAATGGATACATAACTTTATTTTGATGTATTACAGGAATCTTTATTATAAATTTCATAAAATTTCGTCAAAAATTATGACGCGAGGAGCATTTTTAAGACTTGCAAATCTAGAAATTTCTCATTTTGAGAAAAAGTCATTTAAAAGATAATTTTTTATCTACCTTTAATACTTACTACTCTAAAGCCACCAATTTTTCATTTTTCTTTTCACTACACATTTTAAATACATTTCATTCCAATATTTACATGTTTTTAAAATATTAATACACCCCCCCAAAAAAATTCCAATTTTTGCTCGATTTTTGGTAATTTGAAAGTCCACCATCCCCTTAAGGGATGTACTAACTCGGAATAGTTACTGATGCAATCCATATAATAGTCACACAGTTCTAACAGATGTCTCGAACACTTCATATTTGCACCAGCATAATCACAGCTTTTAACGTTGATAGTAGATTCTGGTCCTGCTAATTTTCCTCGAATCAGGTCTATTTGCTCTAAATTTTCTTTCATCTGCATATTCACCTTCGGTTTTAAAGTCTTTCTTGCGGTTTCCAAAGAGCCGCAATTTTCCTGCTCTTCTCTGAATTTCGGCGATTCCGCGTCGGACATTTTAGTTTCGTTATCAGCACCCTCATTATTTCTTGACTCAATCTCAAAACATACAGTGCGAGGCTCCCCCTCCGTATTCCGTTGACCTCTTTCACCCCCGAGTGGAGGGTCGCTATTTTCCCCTCGCAAGGCACTCCCCGTTCCTCAGCAAGAGGTGGTCTTGTTTCACAATCTTCGACCCAGCTGTGTTCGCCGGCATTCACAAGCGACTGCTCAATACTTGGGGGTAGTAAACAGAACACATTCAGCTTATTATTCGAGGCCACTATCTCTACGGGCTGCAAGATTCTGTCCCCTTGTCTGTGAGCATGTGGCATAATTGGAGCTTGGCCGACATTTGATTCGCGTCTATCTCCAAAGGCAGGAATTACGGTCGTTTCGTAATTCGGCACTTACGATGAATGCAAAATATGAATTTGTGTTGCACTATCGCTTATTAGTTTAATTTTGCATCCATTGATCAAATGATCCACATACTCTATAGGCTCGATTGGAATTTCTGGTTGGAAATATTTAGCTTCCACCTTTGCTGCTATCGGTTCATTGCAATTTTTGTTCGCACTCTGGGCCCTCATTATCTCTAATTCCTGTTGTCGATCTTCATTCGTTTTCCTATCTTCTACCATATTGATTAGCAACTGTTTCACAAATTCTGCGTCATTGTTATACTCCTCTGAGTTTATAATTAATTGTTTAAGTTCAAATAGACTTAAATTTGGGGTTACTACTGCATACAAGTATTCTGCAACTACCCTTAAATCTTCTTTTCTTAGACCTTGGATGGTCCACATCTTATTTGGAATTATTTAACTGATCCCAAAAATATGAATTTTAAAGGCTTCTCACCTGCACTGACGACTCACTCACTTATCCACCAATCCATGTATGCAGATCCTGCCGGCTGCGCCAGTGTCGAACCCTCTTCACTTCCACGGGTTCGCTTTTCGTTCGTTTCGTAATTCGACGTTTGCAATGGTACACAAGTAAATTTTCACACAAGTAACGTCACAGAGTTCAGTACCACGCCAGTGAATATTCAAAGTTTTATTTTCTTTCGCAAGCACAAACACAGCTATCTACAAACTTATTTTACAGTATTAAATACAAATATCTAACTAGGTCAATCATCTAGATTCTAAATGCTATCTAACAAGGCCTAGTGCGTCTTCGGTGTCTCAATACACCCACGCACTTTACTCGTCTGCCCGAATCTCTCAAGAGCGAACAACCGCAGACTAAAAAAAACCACACGCCTTTTCTCGCGTGGGCACAAGCAGTATCTCCGACGTTCCCCTGACTTCTGCCCGGGACCTCGTCTCCGAACACCACACGAATCCCTTATCAAGCCGGGGTCATTGCCCTACCCCCCTGCTTTCTTGAGAGGAAAGTACAGGGACAAAACAAAAGGAGTTCACGTGGCAGACAAGACAACTAAGTTTTCTTTCTTCACAGTTAAGACTCCATTATAATTTTTATATTTTACATTATTTATATTATCATTTAATTGTCCTTGTATAATTTCATCTGTACTTAGGAAATAACAATATTGGGACACAAAATGACATACAGGGTTTCTTGATAACATGTCAGCTTCATAGTTGTATTTACCTTTAATGTGCACTATCTCATAATCATACATGGAGAGTTTCAAAGACCATCTAAACATTCGACCAGTTAATTTTTTTACATTTCTTAGTCATTGCAAGGCTTATGATCTGAAAGGCTCATGATCTGAATGTCCCTTTAGTCTGAGTGATCTGAATGAATTGTGAATTTTTTCCCATGCAAATAACAGTGGTATTTATCAATGGCATCGATTATTGCTAAACATTCAAGTTCTGTTATGGCATAATTACTTTCATGTGATTTTAATTGTCTTGAATGAAAAGTGATTCGGTGTAATTGACCGTCAGGGTGTTTTTGTTTTGATACAGCAGTAACTGCTTCTTGACTATCATCGACGAATAAGTGGCAAGGATAGTTTGGGTTAAATAAAGTTAAAATTTGTTTAGAAATTAACTCATCCTTTAGTCTCTGATATGAATTCTGAAATTCCTTGGACCAAACACATTTTACATCTTTTTTGAGCAATTTACTTAGTGGAAGTCTTAATTTAGCATAATCCTGTATACATTTTTGATAAACATCAACTGACCCTAAAATCTTTGTAATTCCTTTACATTTCTTGGTGGTAGTAATTTTTTAATTGTTTCAATATTAGCATTATGGGGTGAGTATTTGTGAAATTTCATATCCTAAAAAATGTATTTCCTTTTTAGCAAATTGGCATTTAGATTTGTTTAATTTGATATTTTCTCTCTGAAAAATTAAAAAAATTTCTTCTAAATGTTTTATGTGTTCATTAAAAGTTTTTGAAAAGATTATTATGTCATTAAAGTAGTTCAAGGCATATTTAATTTGATATTCGCGTAGAATTTGTCTTATGGCTCTCTGAAATACACTTGGAGCATTTTTCCAACCAAACGGTAGTCTTAGCCACTCGTAAAGGCCAAAATTTGTCGTAAATGCTAATTTTTCAGTGTCTCGTTCGTGGATATCAATATGGCAATAGCCGATAGTTAAGTGTAATGTCGAAAACAATTTTGCATGAGCTAGTTGATCTAATAAATCATCGATACGCGGTATGGGTTCGGAATCTGTTTTTGTTATGACATTCAATTTTCAAAAGTCAATACACAATCTTGTTTTTCCTTCACCTTTTTTTATTTTCTAAGGTCACCGGGGCACTGTATGGAGAATGTGAAGGCTTAATCAATCCTGCATTTTAAAGTTCGTGAATATGTCGTTTTATTTCTTCGTTTTCTGTCTGGGATGCACGATGCGGCCTTTCCGCTACTCGTAATTCTAAAGTCAAATGTATTTTTTTGGGGTTCTAATTTAATTTTACCTACATCGTACTTATTGTTTGAAAATATATGTCCAGAACCTTCTAAAAGTTTATCTAATTGTGTCCAGTCCTCAGGTATTTGTTCTGGTGTTACAAAATCCAAAAAATCACCGGGCTCTTTTAAACAGAGTATTCGATGTATCATCGAGGATACCTGATGTCTCCCTACAATTTTTAAAATTACAATCAACATTATTTACAATTAAAGAAACCTTATTTTTTACTTCAGATTGTATTATATTTAGGTTCATGTCATAATTCAGGATATCACAGTCATTTTTAAAAACAGTTCTCATATTTGGGTTCATACAATTTTTATCAACAATTCTTTTATATTGCTCAAGAGAGTGATTATTTCTAAAATTACATCTCTTAATAAAATTTCTACCATTACAAACATTTCTACTTAGATTTCTAAACTTACACATATTATTACTATAATACCTTTTATCATAATTTTGAATTTCACCATAATTTCTAAAATTTTTATCTGTACATGAAATGCATAAGGATTTCAAAATTTATAAACATGACATAATGGAATTTCATTACCAAATTGAAACACTTTTCATCTTTGAAAATCAATTTCTAACTTAAATAATTGAATACGCTTAACAACAAACTTAACAACAAATATGGTAACTCACTGTCTACAATAAATATTTCAACTTTCCTTCTTACAATTCCAATTTCCCTTGTGTCTCTATTAAGTCCTTTAGATTTACATGTCCTTTAGCCTATCTCAATACAATATTACTATGCTCTTTAAATTTAAAACTTTTCAAAATTTTACACATTTCTGTTGACATTAAAGTTAATGTGGACCATGTGTTCAATAGGCACATAATTTGTGAACTCACCTGAGCTTTAATCAGTAGTCATCTGGGTCTCTTCTCGGGTATTCCGCTCTTTGACAGCTGTTGTGGAAACTCCCTGTATTCTTACGCTGTCGGTTGCTGTAACGTTCCTCTCCCTCAAGATATTGATATCGACATTCTTGAAATTTTTGTCGTTGCTGAAAACTTAGCGGACCGCCGTAATTCCCTCTCTATCTGTCTTTCACGTCACTCCACCGTCACTGATTTGCTGACTCATAAAAATTTCGATGATTTCTCCAAGGTGAACTGGAATGTTCGTCTCTTTTCTCATTTATCTCCGAACTGGCTTTAGGCAGATGTATGTTTTGGCCTTATCAAACCATTCAAACGGATTCCTGATGTCTTGAAGGCTTAGGAGCGTCCTCATCTGGTGTGGTGAATCGAGAGTTAGAATTTCTATTAATTCTGGATCTTCCTTTTGGATCGGACGGCCTAATTCCAATTTCTGTTTGTAGTATCTGAAGAGATCTCCGTTTGGGTGTAATTTTAATTCCCTGAACTCTATATGTAACTGTTTCTTACCTTTTGAAAATATTGACAACAAATGTTTTTTGATCACCTCATCTATACTTATATATAAAGAGAGAGCGATTTTGTATGTGGAGGGTAATCTTCAGAACCACTATACCTATTTGAAAAATTCTTTCACTGTTTGAAAGGTACATTATTCCAGATGGACATAGGCTATATATTATGTATATCTAATCAGTAGAAATAAAGTTAGGGGCTTAATCCTAACAATCTCCCTTGTTACCGCTACTGTCCTCTACCGCTTTTGTGCCGAAGTCTTCAACGATCCTTAACGTGGTGCTATCTATCTATATAATCACAGCTGAAGGTAAACAAATGTTAGTTTATTTGTTAGTGAGCAGACGACACGGGGACGGGCTAATCTCGCGAACCGAGCATAGCAGGATATCGCGACTGGCACCGATGGACGCGGTCGGACGAGACGCGTGCACTGCTACCATCCTCAACTTTCAAAACTTAAAACTTTTTAAATTATTCAAATAAAACCGCCGAACTCAAAAGTAGCGGGTAATAGAAACATGTCATTCCGGGTGGGCCAACTCCTTTCCGTTTCGCAAATTTCCACTATTTTCATGCATGCAAAATTAAACTTTTCCGTCCACCGGTCGACAAATTTTTTATTTCCATGTGTTCTACAACTCTTCTTCTTTAAGGATATGCACATTTTCAAAAAGCTAAAAATGTTTTTCACTGCAAACGAAGCTTTTTCCCCAAAGCAGTTTTCCGAATTTCACGAAATCGACAATTTTGATGGACAAATTTTTCGGTTTTCTGCACCTATTAATGTCAATTTTACGATTTATCGGTATTTTCTAGATGTTCAGCTTCCAAAATATACCAAATACATTTAATAGAAAAAATGTTATCATTCTAAAAAAGCGTACTTAGAAAACTCACTTTTGAAATTTCCCTCACTCATCGCCATTGTATCTTAATGTAACTTGAATGCCGAGTTCGTAATTTTTCGACTTATTATTTTACTCACTAATAATTCCAGCAAATTCGTGAAATTTGTTTCTAATTAATGAGGAAGTGATGAGGATTCTTCCGCCACCAGGTTTGAATTCCTGAGAACTGTCATTCTATTTTTTAAGCCCTTCTTCGCCCATGAGATTTTCTGTTTACATTCGGCCATGTTGCCAAAATGAAAAAGTATTAGTTGAGAACGAGTCATTTAATAATTGAAATCCAGAAATAATTTTAAAGTACCAGAAATAATTTTAGTTTCAGGAAAGGAGAAGTTAAAACCTATAGAATTTTTTTCTAATAAGGCGAAACGTCGCAACGTCACTGCCTACGTCAGATTTCTTCTGCTATAGATGACGTCATTATCGGGTGGCAGAAAACAGAAGCAGTTCATATGCGTTTGCATGTGTTTTTGGATGATACCTTCATTTTGAGTTAAATAATTTAAGTTTATTTATAAAATTCCTCATATTAGTTGTATGTAACAGGTATTTTAACACTTTTTTTTAATATTTCGCAAGGTTTAAGAGAATATAATCATTCTTTCGTTGAGAATGATTATTATTATGTTCAGATATGTATAGATATCAGGATAAGTTACTTCAGGCCAGCGTCTTGTATCGTAACTCCAGTCTTCCTCTGTCCATAAATACGGGTCACATACTGAATAAACCTTTCCGGGCTGTACCTGAATGTTTAATTTAGTGATATACCTTTGTTTAGATACCGTATCTAAAGACTTTGAGTAAATTGAGAGCATTTTATTCAACAAGCTATAAGAATGTTTATTGAACGCCATGTTAAATTATGCAATGTTTTACCACTCCTCGCCAAACAAGAAGTAAAATCTGCAAGAGTTGAGATGTGACATGCGAGACACTGCCCTATGAATGAGCTTCTTTTTTTGTTTAAAAAGCAAAATTTGAAAACGGAAATTTGAAAGAATTATTTCAAAACTCAAAAACCAAAATTTGAAAAAGGGAAATTTAAGTCATCATTTTGTTTTTTAAAAATTCTAATGTATTTTTAAAAGTGATTAAACAGTTATCAATCTTTAAGAAATAAAAGCATTTCATTTTAAATCGAAAATGCAACACATCGGGTTGCCACTCAGCTAGTCTATATAATAACAGCTGAAGGTAAACAAATGTTAGTTTGTGTGTTAGTCAGCAGACACGGGGACGGGCTAATCTCGCGAACCGAGCATAGCAGGATATCGAGACTGGTACCGATATACGCGGACGGACGAGACGCGTGCACTGGTGCCACCCTCAACTTCCAAAACTTTAAACTTTTTAAATTATTCAATTAAAACCGCCGAACTCAAAAGAGGCGGGTAATAGAAACATGTCATTCCGGGTGGGCCAGCTCCTTTCCGTTTTGCAAATTTCCACTATTTTCATGCATGCAAAATTAAACTTTTCCGCCCACCAGTCGACAAATTTTTCATTTCCATGTGTTCTACAACTCTTCATCTTTAAGGATATACACATTTTCAAAAAGTTAAAAATGTTTTTCACTGCAAACGAAGCTTTTTCCCGAAAGCAGTTTCCCGAATTTCACGAAATCGACAATTTTGATGGACAAATATTTAGGTTTTCTGCACCTATTAATGTCCATTTTACGTTTTATCGGTATTTTATAGATGTTCAGCTTCCAAAATATACCAAATACATTTAATAGAAAAAATGTTATCATTCTAAAAAAGCGTACTTACGAAACTCACTTTTGAAATTTCCTGCGCTGATTGCCATAGTATCTTAATGTAATTGAATGGGGAGTTCGTAATTTTTCGATTTATTATTTTACTCACTAATAATTCCAGCAAGTTCGTAAAATTTGTTTCTAATTAATGAGCAACTGATGAGGATTCTTCCTCCACCAATTTTGAATTCCTGAGAACAATCTTTCTATTTTTTAAGCACTTTTTCACCCATGAGATTTTTATAATTACATTCTGCCATGTTGCCAAAATGAAAAATAATTATTTGAGAACGAGTATGAGAACGAGTCTTTAATAATTGAAATCCAGAAATAATTTTAAATTACCAGAAATAATTTTAGTTTTAGGAAAGAAGTTAAAACATTTAGAATTTTTTTCTAATAAGGCGAAACGTAGCAACGTCACTGACTACGTCAGTTTTCGTCTACAATAGATCACGTGATTATCGGATGGCAGAAAACAGAAACCGTTTCTATGGGTTTGCATGTGTTTTTGGACGATACCTTCATTTTGAGTTAAATAATTTAATTTTTTTTTTTAATTCCTCATATTAGTTGTATGTAACAGGTATTTTAACACCTTTTTTTAATATTTCGCAAGGTTTAAGAGAATATAATCATTCTTTCGTTGAGAATGATTATAATTATGTTGATATATGTATAGATATCAAGATAAGTTACTTCAGGCCAGCGTCTTGTATCGTAACTCCAGACTTCCTCTGTCTATAAATACGGGTCACACACTGAATAAACCTTTCCGTGTTGTACCTGAATGTTTAATTTAGTGATATACCTTTGTTTAAATACCGTATCTAAAGACTTTGCGTAATCTGAGAGCATTTTATTCAACAAGCTGTAAGAATGCTCTTTGAACGCCATGTTAAATTATGCGATGTTTTGCCACTCCTCGCCAAACAAGAAGTAAAATCTGCAAGAGTTGAGATGTGACATGGTGCGAGACACTGCCCTATTGAATGAGCTTCTTTGGGCCTGTTCACATAGGAGTCCGTTGCGTTGCGTTAAGGAAAAGATGACGTTGAGACGAAAATAAACCAATCATAGGCCTCCAAACGATTAGCAATGAAATTTTTAACGCCTATGATTGGTTTATTTTCGTCTCAACGTCACTTTTCCTTAACGTAACGCAACCGTCTCCTATGTGAACGGGCCCTGTTTTGTTTAAAAAAGCAAAGTTTGAAAACGGAAATTTTGAAAACGGATTTGGCTTTTGAAATTTATTTCAAATAAATTTTGAAATAAATTTCAAGAGCCAAAAACCAAAATTTGAAAAAGAGAATTTTAAATAATTGTTTCGTTTTTTAAAAATTCTAATATATTTTTAAAAGTCATTAAACAGTTTTTAATCTTTAAGAAATAAAACCATTTCATTTTAAATCGAAAAAACAACACATCGTGTTGCCACTCAGCTAGTCTAACAAATAACAGCTGAAGGTAAACAAATGTTAGTTTGTTTGTTAGTCAGCAGACACGGGGACAGGCTAATTTCGAGAACCGAGCATAGCAGGATATCGCGACTGGTACCGATATACGCGGACGGACGAGACGCGTGCACTGGTGCCACCCTCAACTTTCAAAACTTAAAACTTCTTAAATTATTCAATTAAAACCGCCGAACTTAAAAGAAGCGGGTAATAGAAACAAATGTCATTCCGGGTGGGCCAGCTCCTTTCCGTTTCGCAAATTTCCACTATTTTCATGCATGCAAAATTAAATTTTTCCGCCCACCAGTCGACAAATATTTTATTTCCATGTGTTCTACAACTCTTCATTTTTAAGGATATGCACATATCATTCTAAAAAAGCGTAGTTACAAAACTCACTTTTGAAATTTCCCGCACTGTTCGCCATTGAAACTTAATGTAACTTGAATGCCGAGTTCATAATTTTTCGTTTTATTATTTTACTCACTAATAATTCCAGCAAATTCGTGAAATTTATTTCTAATTAATGAGAAAGTGATGAGGATTCTTCCGCCACCAATTTTGAACTCATCAGAACTGTCTCTCTATTTTTTTAAGCAATTTTTGCCCCATGAAATGTAATGTTTACATTCCGCCATGTTGCCAAAAGGAAAATAACCAAATGCCAAAATAGTTGAGAACGAGTCATTTATTTCATAATTGAAATCCAGAAATAATTTTAAAGCACCAGAAATAATTTTTGTTTTAGGAAATGAGAAGTTAAAGGGCCTGTTCACGTAGGAGTCCGTTGCGTTGCGTTAAGGAAAAGATGACGTTGAGACGAAAATAAACCAATCATAGGCGTTAAAAATTTCATTGCTAATCGTTTGGAGGCATATGATTGGTTTATTTACGTCTCAACGTCATCTTTTCCTTAACGCAACGCAACGGACTCCTATGTGAACAGGACCTAAATCTTTAGAATTTATTCTAATTCAGTGAACTTCTTTTTTGTTTAAAAAGCGAAATTTGAGAACGGAAATTTGAAAGAATTATTTCAAAAGCCGAAAACCAAAATTTGTTAAAAAGAATTTTAAATAATTATTTCGTTTTTAAAAATTCTAATATATTTTTAAAAGTCATTAAACAGTTTTTAATCTTTAAGAAATAAAGAACATTTCATTTTGAATCGAAAAAGCAACACATCGGGTTGCCACTCAGCTAGTACTTATATATAAAGAGAGAGCGATTTTGTACGTGGAGGGTAATCTTCAGAACCACTGTACCTATTTGAAAAATTCTTTCATTGTTTGAAAGGTACAGTATTCCAGATGGAGATAGGCTATATATTATGTATATCTGATCAGTAGAAATAAAGTTAGGGGCTTAATCCTAACAATCTCATTTGTTTCCGCTACTGTCTTCTACCGCTTTTTGTTCCGAAGATTTAAACGATCCTTATCGTGGTGCTATCGCGGTGGACTTCTGTTCTGACGCTAGCGGTTCGAACCTAGCCGTTCTACAGCACGCCTTTTACTTTTAAAAAATTTATTTTAATTATTAACTAATATAAATTAACTTAAGGTATTATTTAGGTTATTATTAAGGTAAAAAGGATTTACAATTTATTGGCTATGAACTGGAAATTTATTGGTATAATATTTTGTTCAACCCGGACAAAGTCGGGACGGTCGGGCCTCTAGTCTCTGTATATTTGAGTTGTGTGTATTAACTCTTGAATTTCCTGACTCATATAATGCATTAAATTTTCTTTTTTTCAGCTGTTATCTAACTCCAATGATTGGTATCTTTCATCAAAAGATATATCCATGGGAGAATATTTTTAATTCTTCTATTATCGGACGTCGGAATTACACTCATGGACAAAAAAATTAGCGCACCATAAAATAATTGCGGGATCGTAACGAAACTTGCAATGAAGGTACATATCGGGGAGATATGCAAATGATTAGAAATGCAGCGTGATTGCGCATTACGTATAGCCGGTAGAGGGCGTTGAACATCGTACTCTGTGGAGTATAAAACAGGTAACCAAAGCTTGTTTGAGTGTCCTGAATCATTTACAAAGGAATAGCTGAGATAGACAGGCCATTACGCCGTGTTCGAAGACAATATAAGCAGTTGTCGCAGTTTGAGAGGGGGAGAATCGTCGGGATGATGGAAGCTGGGTGGTCAGCTAGGCGAGTAGCTCGTCAATTAGGCCGCTCTGATTGTGTTGTGAGGAGTTGTTGGGACCAGTGGATCCGAGAGATGTCATGTACACGAAGACCAGGCTCAGGACGCCCTCGACAGACCAGTCGTCGAGAAGACTGCCACATCGTAAGAAATGCACGCGTACAGCCAACTGCTTCATCGGCCGCCATCCAGGCAAGGTAGCACCTTCACTAGGGGTCTCTGTGTCTTCTCGAACCATACGAAGGCAGCTGGCTGAAGGACAGTTGGTATCGCGGCGCCCATTACGTCTGCTGCCCTTGACGCCCACCCATCGACGCCGTTTTGCCGCGCACGAGGAAACTGGACTGCAGCGGAATGGAACCAGGTCGGCTTTAGCGACGAATCGAGATTCAATCTCTGCAGTGATGACAATCGTGTTCGTGTGTGGAAAGCCCGTGGTGAATGCTTCAATCCTGCCTTTGCTGTACAGCGACACATCGCTCCCACAGCTGGTGTGATGGTACGGGGTGCCATTGCCTACAATACACGGTCACCCCTAGTATTGTTCCGTGGCACCATGACAGCCCAGTGGTATGTTCATGAAATCCTGCAACCACATGTGTTGCCACTCATGCAACGGCTCCCAGGAGCCATTTTTCAACAAGACAATGTTCGGCCTCATACGGCAAGGGTGTCAAAAGACTGTGTCCGCACTATTACTACCCTTCCTTGGCCTGCCCGATCCCCAGATTTGTCTCCAATCGAGCATATCTGGGATCATTTGGGACGACGAGATGGGCATCCCACGAGTTTGAACGAACTAGAGGCAAGGTTACAGCAAATATGGAACGAAATGTCTCAAGACATCATACAGAACTTGTATGACTCAATGACCGATCGTATCGCATCGTGCATTCGCGCTAGAGGTGGTCCAACGGAGTATTAACTCCTCCGTTCTTTTGCCTTTTTCTCTGAAATAAATTATCCTTTTTCTTTGATTTTCTTATCATTTACTTATATCAAAGTAGTCATTACGTATGTAAAATTTCGTTTCATTTTGACGACTCCTTCTTGGTGCGCTAATTTTTTTGTCCATGAGTGTTTTAATTTTGACATCAGTTTTTCTTTTTCCCACAAACTTTCTGCTCCACTCATCATTCGTTTGAGTACTTTTGGTATTTTTTTCTTTTCATTGACTTCTCTTTCACTTTCATTTTTGATTGTTTTCGCTCCATCATCAGCCACAGTCTATTCTAAACAGCTGTCATCTACGTGCAATCGCATGGAAAGTTATACAATAGTTAGTTGAAATTGTTTCTTGGAAGTTTTGTGAGGTAGTAATCTAGTTCATGTATATTAAAGTCTTATTTAAATATTGTGCTAAACATATTCAGCACATTGAAAGTCTGATTACTTCTCAACTTTTAATCACCAGGCAATTTTTGGTATTAAATTATATGCTCGGTGCATATTCCATTATGTGTAATTTTTACTCAATCTGATTTGAAAATTCATGTGAGGAGAAATTTTTCTGATTATAATTTAACAGCTTGCTTTGTGTTATGATATATTTATTTTTATTCATTTCAGAAAGTCTGTTGGACAGTGTCTAATATTACTGCTGGTAATACACAAGATTCAATGAGGTATTTAAAAAAGTCATGTATTTAATACCTTTTGGTTAATGTAATGTTACTTCAAGTAAATTTACTGCTAAAACTTAATTTTATTCTCTAGTTGAGTGCAGTGGCATAGATTATTTTACAAAGTGCAATAAAATACTTTTAACTTTTCAAACCGAACTTCAAACCAGAATTAAAAAAAAAATTTAATAAAACTTTTAAAATTGAAAATATTTTCATGGATCTAAAGAATCGAACATAACACCTGTATGGTCAACTAAGTCATGGATAAAAGATGCAGCCCTAAAAGCAAAAGGCTTGGTTTCTGTTTACTTTTATAATAATCATGTTACAACAGTATACAGAAAACAGGCTTTTGGCTTTTAGAACTGAATCGTTTATCCATGAATTTGTTGACTATACGGGTTTTCTATTCCATTGTTAAGATCTATGAAAATACTCTCATTAGCGAAATATTTAAAAAAAAATTTTAATTTGGGTTAGAAGCTTGGTTCAAAAAGTCTAAGTGTTTCTTCACGCTTTATAATATAATCTATGCCATTTCACTCAACATTGACAGCTAGTCAATATTACCCACCTCATTTTTCAAATTAACCTAGACTAATCAAACAATATATGATAACAATTGTTTAGTAATTACTGAATCTAAATAGTATATTTTGAATTCTTACTGTGGTTATCCCTAATAACAGCTGCTCGCAAATAAAAAATATTTTATACACATATCTCCACCATAATTTGACAATTAAGTAACAAAAGATATGCTCTATTAAAATACTATGCAGAAGTTAGTATCCCAAATTACTTTCTACCACATTTTTTGTAAAACCAATTACTGTGAAAGCTACATCATATAATAAATGTTTACTTTATTCATTATTATAGTAATAGATTAGTTGTTAAAGAGTATTCACCCTTTTCACTAAATTTCTGAGTACAGTAAGACATTCAATCCTGTCAATTAAATGATTAGTTATTACAGATATAAATAAAATAGATTAGAATGCCTTGATTGAGTACAATAATTGAAAGCTGACAGAGAGACTTGTTTAGAATGACAACAAAATTTTCTCTTCACTATCGAGAATCACTCTCACATTGAAAGTAAAGAAACACAAGAATGAAGATTGAATACTAAATAAAATGTTAGCATATAAAATCTTAAATTTCTAAATCTGACCCAGCATCTGTATTAATGCTCTCTATGGCATGTTGTAATCAAATTTTGAAATTTAAGATTTTGTATGCTAATGATTTACTTAGCATTCAATCTTTATTCTTGTGTTTCTCTACTTTCAACAGCATTATTGTCAATAGTGAAGAGGGAATTTTGGTGTCATTCTAGACAAGTCTCTGATTCAGCTTTCAATGTTGAGCTGAAATTATGCTCAACATTAAAAACTTATTATTGTACTCTTATCAAGGCAATCTACCCTATTTTATTTATATCTATAATAACAAATTAATCGACATGGTTGGATTTTCTACTGTACAGAGAGAAATTTAGTGAAAAGGGGAATTCTTTTTAAAAAATATTTTATAACTATTTTCTATTAGTATATTTATTTAATCAAGTAAATATTTATTACATGATGTAGTTTTCACAGTATGTAATTGGTTTTACAAAAAAATGTGGTAGGAATTTACTTCTTGGAAGTGTTATCAATAAAATGACAACAGATTTAAAACTGCACTCATGTGTTGGGTGCTGTTTTATATCAAGTTTTTTTAAACCCCTGTCTCAGAATTTATATTTCCTAATTGGATTTATTTAATTCTACTTTATCAACAATGAATTTTTTCAACTACTTTCAACAATCAACTATTTTTACAACAATAAATTACCCTTTAATGTACAAAACTATGCAAAAAATAATTTTCTTATCTGCAGAGCATTTACTAACTCTACATCAAAAAATAATTTAAATAAATTCTTCTTTTGATTCATAAATTATATCAGGGGATGGGAGTCATTTTCCTTTCACATAAATTTATGAACTGATTTTCTCTTTCTTTTTTTCCCCTAGATGCTGTAAAGATGGAGCCAGAGGTACAGCGAAAGAAGTACAGCAAAGGCGTAGAAAAAAATTGTGTAAATGTGTTATGTACTTTCTAAATAAACTATTTTTACTTTAAACCAGCTCTTTTCTGTATTTAAAAACATGTGTTTCTATAATTATCTTTTGTTTTGCATAGTTTTGTGAATTAAAGAGTAATTCATTAAATTCTTATAAGTCATTTTTAAAAAATATTTTCTTTTATATTATATTGGACATTCAATATCCAACACTTGATAGTACTATTTTTGAGAAATAGTACTATGATAGTAATATTTCTCAAAAATAGTACTATCAAGTGTTGGATATTGAATGTCCAATATAATATATAAAAAAATATTTTTTAAAAATGACTTATAAGAATTTAATGAATTACTCTTTAATTCACAAAACTATGCAAAAATAATTTTCGTATCTGTACAGCATTTATTAACTCTACACCAAAAAATAATTTAAATAAATTCTTCTGAGCAAGTTTTCATAAGCTCACAAAGATGGGTTTCATCATACACACTACACATTACTCAAGTTTTGAAAATGAATGTATCAAATTTATGTTTATAAATTTATCAAATTATGTTAATAAATTTTATAAAGGGGAAGTACAAATATTTTGGGTTAATTATTAAAGTAGTACTGTTTTACATACTATAATCTCATTCTAAATTAAAAAACAAACAAACGGGAACCTTAGATCGAATGGAAAGATGATTTAGCTTTAATGGTTGGTATTAATGTTATCTTAACTTTCAAATTTGGGTAAATGTATCTTAATACAAAAGGAGGTTTTGTTCTAACAAGTAAACTTGTGATTCATATGCAAATTTTTAGGTAATAACAAAGATCAGTATTTGGTAATACCTAAAAATACATAAGGCAAAACTGGAAAGAATACTAGAAATATGAAGGCAAAAAAAATAATAATAAAAGTGAAAGGGTTGATATCAGAGGTTATTCGTCAATGTAATAAATAATAAAAATAAACATATAAACGAAAGGGTCCTACGCAAAACTTTGAAAAAATGCCGGCGATCCCATTCTGGTAGAATGCTGGCATGATGCCCGGACCTACGGCACATTGCTGTTTACGAGATGGGTAGATGACGGTATGTCGACACCAATTATTGCTCCCGTAATCGGCCCGTCAACCTCCGGTTACGCGGCGGCTATCTGTCCCCATCGATGGCTTAATCGCGGCTGCCTAACGGTACGCAGTCGGATGAACGATGGCTCGATTCGTACCGGAAGCGGCCCAGCACTCGACGGGGTAGTCGCGGGAGAGAGGACACAGCCGTGACGGAAACGATACTGACCTAATGCGCCGGCCCGGCACTGGAGAAATCGGCTGGCCGGAACCTTCCGACCCAGTGTCTCGATGCCTCTGTGTTTGTTGGGTATATATATATATATATATATATATATATATATATATATATCTATATATATATATATATATATATATATATATATATATATATATATATATAAAAGGGGAGAATACAAATAGTAAGTAAGGGTTTCTTATTAAATCGTTAGGGGTTAAGCACTTCAATGAGATTACAACCTACAGCTGTGAAAGAACAGTACAGAATGTGTTACTCACCCCATAGGGTTGCAGATAGTAATAGCTGGCATATCCAAATAAGAAGGGGAAATCTGCTGAATGTCTACTATCGTAGGATAAGTCCAGTACAGAAACAGGAACTCTAATGTTTGGTACACAAAGCCCCCTATACAAAAGATTATCACGAGAAATTTGAGAAAATTCAGGCCTAAATTGCGTCTTGTTGAAGACTTAGGCATTTTCCCGATGATGTCGAACAACGTTGAATCACTTGATTTTCTTGAACTAATTAAGATCGTCCTCTATTCGCCTTTGTGTGTTGGGATGTGTTTCAGTATACACTCGAAATGTGAACACTAACATATTATTAAAGAATTTATAATCATAGTTTTTTAGGACATTTCCTTTTTTCCCCATACAATAAAACAGAAATCACTTTAAAAGTTTTAAAACTGGAGCTGCAGACACAGAAACAGGGAAAAGCTTTCATGAAAAGAATAAATATGACTGTAAAATTACGATCTTTTTTCCATATTTTTTTAAAAAAAAGATGATTTGTGGGTTTGAAATTTATATGAATGTGAGTCACTTTTAAAGCCTTTTTCAACGGAAAAGGGCTATGGCTAACGATTAAAACTTGTACGAGATGGTAATATCGCTAATATTATATTTGATTCTCAATGAAATAAGTGTTAAAATAAAATACGTTATCGTAATGAATACGGTTTTTAATTCACATGCGCTTTTTATTTGGTGGCAGCTTTGATCTTTCGATTTTGTTTTCGTTTCTTTTTAAATAGCTCTCCTTGACGAGAAAAATTGACGAGAAAAAAGGTTTCTGCAAAACAAAATAATTTTTACTATTACCAAACAGATGATTCTTTTTACTATAATATTTTTCAGGAGGGAGCTTTTGTACTACTCTAATGAAAACGTTGTCTGCTGTCACTCTTTTCGTAAAAATATTTTCACCTCTAACTTCAAATGTACATGCATCCCATTAGACTTGACGTGCATTTATTAAAATTTAAACCATTAACGCTTAAAAATAATCCATATGAACAAATAGACTTAAACTATTAGTTAGCGAACAATTACATGGAAAGACTTTCAAAATTTTTATCTCCATCAGAATTGTAATATGAATTCTATGTTCAAAGCCATTTTAAAATATTTTTGAACTGTTAGATTTAGGGAAAACTATGGTCGAGAAGTATAATGATTCCCTAATATACATGTGCAACTTACATAAACCTCCTTGATTGTTCTTTAGAGGACATCATAGTCGAAATTATATTTTATTTAATACACTGGGGGGAAAATGCCCTTTGGTTGTTATCTTTGAAATCCATTGAATTTTTATGAGGATGAGAGAAATAAGGAAAGCAGGTGAACTGGAATAATCGTCTCTTTTCTCATTTATCTCTGAACATGCTTCCGGAAGGTGTATGTTTTGGCCTTATCCAACCATTCAAACGGATTCCTGGTGTCTTGCAGGCTTAGGAGTGCATTATCTGGGGTGGTGAATCGAGAGTTAGAATTTCTATTAATTCTGTATCTTTCTTTTGGAGCGGACGACCTAATTCCAATTTCTGTATGCAGTATCTGAAGAGATCTCCGTTTGGGTGTAATTTTATTTCCCTGAACTCTGTATGTAACTGTTCCTTACATTTTGAAAATATTGACAACAAATGTTTTTTGATTACCTCATCTCTGCATATTTGCGTTGTGATTATTGACTCTTGAATTTCCTCACTCTTAAAATGCATTAAACTTTCATTTTTCCAGCTGTTACTAACTCTAATGATTGGCATCTTTCATCTAAAGATTTATCCATGGGGGAATATTGTTAATTCTTGTATTATCGAACGTCGGGATTATTAATTTAACACCAGTTTTTCTGTTTTCCACAAACTTTCTGCTCCACTCACCATTTGTTTGAGTACTTTCGGTATTTTTTTGCTTTTCATTCTCTTCTGTTCCACTTTCATTTTTGATTGTTTTTGCTCCATCATGAGCGAAAGTCTGTTCTAAACAGCTGTTATCTAAGTGCAATCGCTGTATTTTAAAGTCCTTTTCTGGTGTTTACGTCACCATTGCCACTGCGTTTTGATGTTTACGAACGAATGATTTTCACTGGAATTTAACTTCGAATACTAAAATCTTCGCGATTGACGCTAATCCACATTAGGTAAGTTCGTACATGTTTCTCGCAGATTTCGTTTTCAGCGCGGCTCTTGACAAGCGTCGTTTTACACTCGCTAGATAAATATAATTTTTGTAGTCTTTCGTACTCAATACAAGTCCGTGGCGTTGTGGAAAGGAAATTCAACGCAATCAGATATACAGCAATATCCATTTTCTTACGTTTATTATTCAATTCAAAGTAAAACCACTCTCCAACTTAACACACAGCCTAGCGCTCACCATTTCCCTAACACAAAGCGCCTCGCCACACGTCTGTTATCACCGAATCTAAATCCCGGTCTGCCTAACTTACTATTTGTTTTTCGCTGTTCAAATTCCCCAAAAAGCTTCTAGAAACAGCATGGCGTAGAACCGAAGATGAGGCTATGGCGGGGCTTTCCTGTGAATCAAGTCTGACTCTATTTTTAGCTCCATGGTTCTTTCCCCCTTTTGACTCTGTTGCGCTTTTATTTATGAAATATGAATAATAGTGACGTTTGACGCCTTAAATTTAGATCTGCTATGAAGCTCCCTTAGAATTATTTTAGCTATTCTCCTTTCTCTAAAAAGATTCTTTACATACATACATATATATATATATATATATATATATATATATATGAAATAAATTTCAAACCATTTTATTATTAAAACGCCAATCTAAATTCTTTCACCCTTTTGCAATAAAGCATTACCCCTCAAATCCAACCCAAATAATCTATTAGTTTTTCCCCTAAGGCACGCACTGCCCCATTATATAAGATTGGAGAGCTTTCCACCGATCACACCATATGACGTCTTATAGTCATGTGCCAGTTTTTAACCAATTAAAGTTCCGCGCGGCTGAAAAATCCATGCCTTTCTCAATAAATCCGTAGCTTTTTGGGTGTCTGCTCTCAAAGAGTAAGCAGGTAAGTTCCTTGCTGTCAAAATGTACGGGCGGGGCGAGTCCCCGTCCCCGGCCAGTGTCGCGCGATGTGTTCGAATAAATCTAATTGATGTTCTGCGAAACAGTGTCGGAAATAAAGACTATGTACCCAGTGTCCCCAAAATGACCGACGATTTGAAAAATCAAATTAAAGAAAAATGGAAGGTGATAGAAATGTACGGTTTGCTGCATTCTGCTTAGGTAACCAGGGAATATATTCTTACCAATTTTCAAAATTAGTTCCAAAGTTCGTCAACAGATGGCGGGAAAATCTATAAACACTGGGAAAATCTATAAAACAATGTTTTCAAAATAAACACCGTTTGCAGCAACAACGTGGCGCAGTTTGAGGTCAAAATTCGCAGACGCCCGTGCAATTATTTCAGTTTGAATGTTCTGACAAACAGCAGAGATATATTGTTCCAGTTCATCTGCAGTTTGTGGATTGTGAGGATACACCTGGTCTTTGAAGTACCCCCAAAGAAAAAAATCGAATGGCGTCAAATCTGGCGAATAGGGAGGCCAATCCATGCCACTTTGCGTATGCTTCTTGCAGGCCCTAAGGTTGCCCTGTTGGTTATTGTGTGTGAATTATTGCGCGTAATTCTCAACTGGAAGTTCACTAATGAAGACCAGACTGTGTTGCATTACGTTCTTGTGATTAACCTTCATCTAGTTTCGTGGATTATACGCAGTGATTTTTACTCTCCCCAAACAGTGTACAGTGTTCCAGGACTGTGTCGGAACAGTGGAATCAGACCCTTCAAAGAACTCTTGGATATCAGGGAAATTTTGACTATACTGCGAAAAGGACCCTATATAAATAAATAAATAAATAAATAAAAAAGGGTTCATCTTCTAGATTGATATAAATTGATATTCGTAACATACAGGTAAGCAAGGGTTATGGTAAAAATCTTTGAAAGTAAATGCTTTTTAATTTTACTATTGAAACGACTTATTATAAATATGTGTTTTTGTGAAACACTTTCTAGTTATTGAATTGATTAAGTAAAAATGATAAAAAAGGGGATAGGGATTAAAATCCGTAGTCTAAAAGTTTTTGTGTTTGTTTTAATGGTGAAATGGGAAACTTTTCCGTGAAATTCTAGATTAGCTAAGACAATTCTATGATGTAGAAATTAAATCAGTTTTAAAGGGTGAATTGTATGAATATTTCTATATGATATAATTTCTTTTGAGTTATAAAACATATGTTTGATTTAGAGTTTAAGGTTTTAAAAAGATTTTTGAAATTTATACTATACTAGCTGAATATCCGTGCTTCGCTACGGAGTACATTAAAATTGCATACATACAACGGTTAATGTATGCAATTAATACCAAAAATATATATTTATTTATAAAAAATCGTAACAGATATTTTAATATTCAAAATAATGTAGAAGAAAATATTGAAATTAAATATAATAGAACATACAAAAGAATATAGTACAGTTAATATAGCATAGTTTGAGGAACATTTCTTTAACTATATCTTAATATTTTTACCTGAAGTTTACCTGAAAACTGAGATTAAAATCAAAAGGGCAAAATTACGGAAAAGGAAATACAGTATAAATAAAAACTAAACACAACTTAAATGAGAACTATAAATGAAAGAATCTGAAATAAAACTGAGATTAAAATCAAGAGTGCAAAATTACAGAAAATAAAATGAAAAGCATGTTTTGAAATTATAGAAATACAAAAACAAAATAAATGACTGAAAAAGTTTGCCTTAAAACTGAGATTAAAATGAAAAGGGCAAAATTAAAGTAAAGGAAACACAGTATAGCCAAAGATGACAAAACTGCAAAAGTGGCCAATAACTGAAATTTTAATACAGTGTTGCTGTTTTCCTCACCACGCTAGGCGTACAGCAAAGGCGCCTTATCCTCCTTTCGCAATATTTGCAAGGCGAGGATTCCCCAGTAGGGATATTTTCCCTTAATCATTTATGAGTTGTAAATAATGTAAAAAGCAATCAATTTTTATAATATCAATCATTTTTTAAATTAAAAAAAATTAGTCCCTGCAAAAAAACATTAACATTATCTTCATTAATTTGAACAGAAAAAAAATATTCACAGTGGGAAAAAAATGTAATTATACAAAAAGAAATTAAACATTATTATACACTACAGGCCTAAATACACTAACAAAAGTTGAAAGTTTTTATATATCTACATTTAAACCATTTATGAGTTGAAATTAATGTAAAAAGCAATCAATTTTTATAATATCTGAATCATTTTTCATGTCAACAAAAAATTAGTCCCTGCAAAAAAACATTAACATTATCTCCATTAATTTGAATTTATAATAAACCACTAAAATTCGAAAAGGAAAAATGTCAAATTGTCTTTAGGACAGTAAAGAATTTTGTAAAGTAAAGCTGAAAAGTAAAAATGTCACTATGTCGAATGTTTGTTAAACAAAATCAATTTAAAAACTCAACACAGTATAAATAAGATTGAAATTGTCGAATGCTTGTTAACCAAAATCAATATAAAACTCAACACAGTATAAATAAGATTCAAATTGTCGAATGCTTGTTAACGAAAATCAATTTAAAAACACAACACACTATAAATAAGATTGAAATTGTCGAATGCTTGTTCACCAAAATCAATTAAAAAAGTAAACACAGTATAAATAACATTAAAAAAAACCATGTGAAATGTTATACACATCTCACAATTTTAGGAGATTCAGCCTTTCATCATTCTTCTACTATTAAATGTTAAAAAGTAAAAATGTCAAATTGTCTAATGTTTGTTAACAAAAATCAATTTAAAAACTAAACACAGTATAAATAACATAGAATTAATAACAGTATAAATATCATAAAATAAATAAACGGATTGCTCCTCTTATTTGTGCCTTTCAAAAGGCTGATATAAATTAAATTAACGCTTCTTGATCTGTGGATTGTCCATTCATGTTGTTGGCTTTGAATGCTATATTAAAGTCTGTATAGCGTTGATGAAATTCACTTGAGTCTTCTGTCACCTTTCTTTCTTGAAATATCAGTTTAGATAGCCTCAGGATATACTATATTTTTTGTTCTTCCATTTGGAGCTAGGATGTAGAGATTTTCGGCTTTACCAACTCTAGAACAACCCACATAAAATTGACCATGGGAGAAACAGGGTTTGAGAAGATCGAGTCCAACTACTTTTAGCGATTGCCCTTGCGCCTTGTTAATGCTCATGGCGAAACTTAAACGGACAGGGAACTGAAGTCTTTTAATCCTTTAAGTGACAAACCCGAGTCCAGCTCGTCCACCTGTTTCCCGCCATCCGTGTTACAAACGAGCTGAGCTCGCGCACCTGTTTCCCCTGGTAAAAGGAACAAACGAGGTGGGTTCGTCGAAATGGTTTTCGCTTCATTGGGACACCCCGAGCTGAACTCGTCTTTCTCTACAGGGATACGGTTTATTGTGAAAGAAAGAATAGGGACTGAAGTAAGAATAGTAGTAAGAAATTCCTTGAATTTCTTTTCTTATCACTATGTTTACTTCAGTCCTTAGTAATATTTTCCGAGAATTTTCTTGCAATTCTACACACGGTTATAAGTGAAATACGGCAAGTCATATGTTATATTTGTGGCTATTCCTTCGATAGAAGTGGTGTCCAAACGTATATTTTAAGTGATTACTTAAACGCATATTTTAAAGTTAAAAATAAGTTAAATTTTAAATACTTTTGTATTCCTTGGATAGAAATGGCGTCAAAACGCGTATTCACAGGTAATTGTTCTTCAAGCAGTTCGGATGAAGATGTTTTAATCTGTTCGGAATATGAATCTGGATCCGAGGAAATGTCTGAGGACAATTCAAGCGATTTATCAAGCGATGAATCTTCAGATGACGATGGAAATGTTTTATCCAATGCAAGATTTTGGTGCAAACTTCCCTCTCAAAATTGTTTGCCGCCTCCAGTGCCATTTACATTTTGTGGTCTCCCAGGAATGAAAGTTTCTGTTCAGGAAAATAATAATCCCCTTCATTATTTCGAATTGTTTTTTGACGATGAAGTGATAAATCATATCACGGAACAAACAAATTTATATGTTGCACAAACTATTGCTAACCAAACATTAAGCAAATTCTCCCGCTCGAAATACTGGACTGATGTGACAGCTAACGAAATCCGTGAATTTTTAGCTACTTTAATTTTACAAGGCATTGTGAAGAAGCCTCAAGAATTGTTATACTGGTCAAAAAACAAATTAATACACACACCGAGTTTTGCTACAATTTTCTCAGAGAGGAGATACCGGCTAATAATGCAATATTTGCATTTCGACAATAACGAGCTATTTGATACAAAATCACATCCACAACCAAAACTTCGGAAAATATGGACAGTTTTCAACTTACTGCAAAGAAAGTTTTTCTCAGTGTATTTACCCAAGAAAGATATATGCATAGACGAAAGCCTCGTTTTATACAAAGGACGTCTTTCATGGGTACAATACTTGCTAGGTTTGACATAAAAATGTTCTTATTGTGTGAATCGGAAACTGGCTATGTTTAATCGATTATAATTTACGTTGGTAAGGGGACGCATATATCAGATGATTATAAAGACTGCAACATGAGAACTAAAGTTGTGATGACTCTGGCAAAGCCCTTATTAAATATGGGATACTATCTCACAATGGACAATTATTATAATTCTCCTGATCTTGGGGAATTGCTCATAAAAAATAAAACCGATTTTTATGGGACATTACGTTCAAACAGGAGAGATATCCCTGGAGAATTAAAAAGTGAAATACTAAAGAAAGGGGATACGTTGGCTTTTCAAAAGGGAAAAAACCATGATATTACGATGGAAAGATAAAAAAGAAGTGATTCTTATAAGTTCCATTCACAACAACGAAATGATAACTACGACTTCTAAGTCAGGAAAAAGTAAGATCAAGCCAAAACTTGTACTTGATTACAATAATACAATGGGAGGAGTTGATATCCTTGATCAAAACATCGGATATTATCAAGCAACAAGATCAAGACAAAAAAAGTACTACAAAAAGACTTTTAGGCATTTATTGGATTTATCCATTTTTAATGCTTTTGTACTTTTCCAAAACAATGGGAATACGAAATCAAATTTGCAGTTTCGTTTAGACCTTGTGGAGAAAATTATTGCAAAGTAACATATACCAAAAAGTGTGAAATCAAGGCCTCCTCTTTAAGTGCACAATGTGATATTCTCCGTTTAACTGAGAGACATTTTCCGGAATATATCCCTCCAACTGAAAAAAAACATGAACCCACAAGAAGATGCGTAGTATGTTGTTCGAGGAAAAACCCATCTGGAAAAAAAAAAGGAGAGAAACAAGAGTGTATTGCAAAGACTGTGATGCTGCTCTGTGTGCAATTCCTTGTTTCAAAATCTATCACACTCAAAAACACTTTTAGAGTGTGAGTATCTGAAATACTGAAAAAAAAGAGGTAAGGAATACATCGTTTATGAGTAAATAAATTTTGTAAACTTAAACTGTTAACTTCTATGTCATTACTATCTAATCATATATATATATATATATATATATATATGCAACATATTTTTCTTATATTTATTTCAAATTTCCTAATTCACTTTAATTGTATATAAATAATTATAATTATTTACATACAATTAAATTGATATTATGTATTTAATATTATATAGTAAATTACAGAGTACATAAACTATTTAAAGTAATTATGATTTTTGTCCTAAAAAATAAGCGGCAATGACAATATTTTGCACATTTAATATAACTGCATATTTTATATAACATAGCTTGAATCATTAAGTGAAAAAGCCGCAAAATGAAAATTTTATAAACATCACTGTTGCGGTATTAGCGCAAATACGTTGTCCCAAGAGCGAGCGCCGACCTCACGCTGTGTGTTCCTTCCCTAAGAGGTCCCGCCATACGATATGACCGTGGGGAAAGCGAGGCACCCACTGCCTATGAACGCTTAAAGGGTTAAATTGAAATGGTATATCGGAAGGGATGATTGGTATCCTGAGAATAAATACGACTTCGCCAGCAGAGTGTCCTGTCATAATGGTGGCTTCAATCAGATTCTTTACAGCAAGTCTTGTTCCATTGCAGAGTGAAGGTGGATGCAGATTTCTCAGCAACATAATTGGTGCACCAATCTTCAGCTCTAATATGTGAGAGGGTACTCCAGATGGCTCCAACGTATTTAAAAATTCTGTGGTGTAGTGTACCGCTTCTTCTGCATCACAGGTGGTGTTAATCGATTTGTAAACTTGAGCTTTACCTGGCAGTTCTTGTAAAGGCTGCTTATTGATGACGTTGACATCTTCGTTTCTTGGGGCAAGGATTGCTCTTTCCCCACAGCCATGTGTGATCAGTGAAGTGCTGGGCCACATTTGGAAACACCGCCTCTTTCAGCTGTTGTTGAGTTGTCACAATCATTCCAATCGTTCCCATGGCTATACATCCTGTATTATCAGCAGTAATGGCTCCATTTCCAAGTTGTAGAAGGTTATCTGCAAATTGCTCGGCTGAGGGATCACCATTGACATGAACTCGCATGTTTGTTGAAAGACCAAGTCTTTCGATGTCATTCCACAGGTAAGACGATTTTAAGCAGGCCTGCATTTCATCTGCCCTGGTTCCACGTGGAATAACCGGAAGTGTCTGTCGAAAGTCGCCAGCCAACACCATAGTTACGCCTCCCATTCTGCAATTGTTACCTCTGATGTCCTTCAGTGTGACATCGAGTGCTTCGAATGCGGATTTGTGGGACATCGTGCATTCATCCCAGACAATTAACTTGCAATGCTTCAGAACCCTTGCCTTTCCTGAATTTTTTGAAATGTTACACGTAGGAGTCTCTGTGTTTGCCAGATTAAAGGGTAACTTGAAAGCTGAGTGAGCTGTCCTCCCTCCTGTCAATAGTGTTGCAGCAATGCCAGAAGAAGCAACAGCCAGGGCAATCTCGTTTCTGTGTCGCACTTTAGCCAAAAGAAGATTGATTAGAAAAGTCTTCCCTGTACCGCTCGGAGCATCCAAAAAGAATATGCCACCGTGACCATTGAAAACTGCTGTTGTGATCTTGTCAAATGCTTCCTTTTGATCTGGGACCATTTTCGGCTCATTTTCCTCTATGTATGTTGCGAGTACATTCGTATCATAATTTCGCTCCATACGTTCTTCACTCGGCAGGACTGAATCAAGGTTTCGATTGGGTTGTGGAAGTCCAAAGCTTTTTAGGTCCGATCCACCCATCAATATAATCTTGTCCTCAATGTTTATTAGCACTCTGTTGAAGATGTCGTCACTGCAGTCCAGATCCATATTCTGCTGCTGCATGCGTGCTTGGTGCAACATGTCTTTGCACAGGTTCTCCTTATGATTCATCCATAACTGTTCGGGAGATGACATGGAGCATGTATGTAGCATTACAGCAAACAGATTCCGTAAAACCTTTGGTGATCGAGATGCAGCCGCTTCTTCGAGTGCATTGTTCCAGTGGTCATCGTTCTCCAAAAGGCCTCTAAGCTGGCAGGCCTTTTTGTAAGTTTCACAGAGTCGTCCCTGAAATGTTTTCAAATCTTCAAATGATTTTTGGCCTGGTACTTCACGCAGCAAGAGGCGCAGGTGAAAGCACTCTGAATTGTTCGGATGGACGGTGTACACCCGGCCCAGTGCATCGCTTGACCTTATTCCTGTTTGCTCAGGTACAACGTGTCCTTGTTTTCGACGGTTCCATGTCTTGTTTCTATTGTTCCAAGTGTAGTAATTGGGAACTTGGTTGTACAACAGGGTGCGTGCAAACTCATCTTGGGTGCAAAGTCTGAAAAAAGACGTGAGTGTCGTTTCCTGAGGTGTTTGGGCACGTTCAGCAGCGTTTTCTGGTGTGAAGTAGACTCTCTGTCCATTCTCAAGGTGGACGCTCAGATGAATCACTGTGGGGTGGCGCTCATGAATAGGAAAGTTGAGTATTCGCCATACTGCTTCATTGCTGCTGATATATCTTCCCATTTGATACTGGACAATTTCATTTAAGTCATTCTCTTCACTGTTCACTTGAAAAACAGCCATGTCAGATCCTTTGTTAATATACTTACAGACATACTTTATAGACTTAACAGAATTGCAATAATCTACGTTGATATGAGCATTGAAAATTTTTGTTAGTAGAGGGCAATACGGGACAATCCAAGTATTGTCTATAGATACTTGCGATCCTTTATAAACGATGTAAGCCTTAAATTCTCCATCTTGTGGTGATCTGCGCCGATAAAGTGGATATCCGTTTCGTCCTGTTTGCGTCTCTTTCAAAAATTGGCGCGGGTATCGTTTACTGCAAATTCCATCTTTCATGCATGGAGAGGTTGGATTTATGGATCCGCAGGGGCCGTGCACCATCTGCTTAGTTACAATTGAAAAAAGTCCCGGGTCTTCTTGTTCATTAGGGATTTCTGCACTGATAAAGTCATCCACGCGGTGAACGTGTACAGAGTCCTTGAGCCAAATCAGAATGTGAGCATGAGGAAGTCCTCGCTTCTGCCACTCTATCGTGTACATATGACACTGAACTTCTCCAAAAATCTTTGCCTTTGTGATGAGACTCATAAGCGTTTTTTGTTTCTGATGAAATACTCTTGCTAACAAATCATGACGATCCTGTGGTTTTTGTCCAACAAATAGTTCTTCCTGTATCTCTGTCCAGTTTGGATTGCAGGTGAAAGTGATGAAGAGGTATGGTCTGCCGTAGTTTCTCACGTAGGTCATGGCATCTTGAGTACGCTCGTGCATGTACCTTGGACCCCCTGTAAATTTGGAAGGCAAGATGATCAACTGGCCTATGTCGGAGATATTTCCATCATTCATGACCGCATCCCTCAAATGAGCATACTGTTCAACTCTGAGAGTCCTCTGATTTATTCGTATGTACAATAGTCTTTCCGATTCAATCTTGGCATACATATCAACGATAAATTGGTGGAACAGGTCTTTGCTTCTCAGTAATGTGTTGAAATTTGAAGAACTGCATCATCCTGTAAGCATAGAATTGCATAGCTGATATCTTCTTAGTTTGGGACATTCCTGTAGTTGGATCTTTTAGTCGCAGTTCAAAATGATATCCATCCTCCCCCTGCCAAAATATGAGTGGATACTGTAGCGCGTCATAGGACCTGTGCTTCGCGGGAAATTTTTTGAGGGTGCCACTTCTTTCTTCTAAAACTATGTCTCTAGTCCCATGTTGTTCACCCACCCAAAGCGACTTCTTCTGTTGCGGGGGCGTTGAATCGCCTCTCATGTTCACCATGTGGGGTTCTGTCCGTTACGATCACCAATTTGAATTCCGGGCTAATCTTATCCATAGCCGACTTAAAGCTCTAGATGTAACAGTTGTGATCATGCAGCATACCTTGCAACTGTAGTACTATGTCTCGTCTGGTTTGTGGCTTGTTTTTACAGCGATGCTCTGCTTGTTGTGTAGTATCTCCGACAAAGTAAATTTGCAAAAATTTAGGCTCTTCCCTCGGTAGAGGCTGCAGACTGCCGATGCGGTGATAAACTTGACCCTGTACCTTAAATGTAGGCATGTACCCGGGCTCTCTAATTTCCTTTGTTGTGCCAAAAGAGGTCATCTGGAAATAGGAATTGTAGCTTCTTATATTAGAAAGGAAATGTTTAGCTTCTTGAGAAGTGCCGCTGAGTAAAGAACATAGGGACTCAGGTGGATCCATCAACTGTGGCAGTTGAACCTTTCCTCCGCTGCAGCACATACCTGTGGCTTCACCTTTCCACTTCTTTGCTCCACAATGTTGGCAAGTTTCAGACATGGATCCAATGTTACACGAAGGATCAGATACGTAATCTGCCGATGGGTCGTAGTGAAAAGCTGCATTTTCAAAATTAGTGTACATGCGCCTTCGAGCAGCACTTATTGTAGTTCTAACCTGCTGTAGTCTTGCTTGTCTCTCCGGAGTACATTCCATTTCTCTTCTTCTTTGCTCTCGTTGTCTGTTTGCTTCCTGTCTTGCTTGTCTTTCAGGAGTACAATCGATTTCTCTTCTTCTTTGCTCTCGTTGTCTGTTTGCTTCCTGTCTTGTTTCTCTTTCAGGAGTACATTCAATTTCTCTTCTTCTTTGCTCTCGTTGTCTGTTTGCTTCCTGTCTTGTTTCTCTTTCAGGAGTACATTCGATTTCTCTTCTTCTTTGCTCTCGTTGTCTGTTTGCTTCCTGTCTTGCTTCCCATTCTGGAGTAGATTCATCTTCTCTCCTACTTCGATTTCGTTCTCTGTTCTGTCACTTTTGTGTCCGAAGACATTTTTTTTTTCTCGGAGGCTGTGGCATATTCCAAGAAAAATGCTAAGGACATAAAATTAGTAAAACATTAAGCATAAAATGAAAGAAAATAAAATTAAAGATCCTGAAATGAAACTGAGATTAAATTAAAAAATACAGAAAATGATAATAGAACCAATCAACAGCAATGGTAGTTGAATCTGAAAAGAAAAAAACAGTGAGTTGCCAAAACAAAAAATTATTGATAAAATAAACACATTAAAACAATGCACGAATTGAATTCAGTTATAGCCCTCCTCAGTGCATTGACTGCCGGACGGTCCTTAAAATTTGAAATATTATGATTTTTTTTAAATTGAATAACAGTAGAATTGATATTTCAGTAGTATTCAAAAGTTATACGATGAGAAAAATAAATATAATATAAATAAAATGAGAAAAAAAAAATAATAGCATCGACTTTTTGTTATGGATCATATTATTGTTAAAAACTATGCGAAGACTAAACACATAATTGGAATCCTCAGTTTCACAGTTTGAAAAAGCGTAAAAACTCAACTTTCTTAAAAGTTGTCTACAATTTTCTGATTTTAACTGAACTTCTATTAACGTAAGGAAAAATAGTTATGTGAAATGATATGAAAACATAAATTACTTACTGCAAACATAAGAAATTAATTAACATCATTTAAAACTGTAGAAATCAAACAAATAATATAAATACGACATTCAAACTCAAAATTTCTTTCATTTCTCAAGCAATATAATAATAACATGTGAATTTAGCAATGATTATAACACACGTAAGTAAACACACAGTCAAACATTTGCTTTTATTAATATAGATTTCTTATTAAATAGTATGTTTCGATAATGAAAATACTTATTACTTCGTTAATATAATTGTTGAAATCATATTTTATATTTCTTATTAAATAGTATGCAATTATATTAAAAATAAAAGTTTCAAATAAAAATTCCAACTTACGACTTTATATGTGGTATTGTGCAATTAACATGTGTTTGATTTGATCAGTATCGGACTTTATTTTTTGACTGTTATAAAGCTGGTTGTTTCTATATTCCTATTCCATCTTATAGTGAGACTCAATTTTATAACACTATTGATTTTATGATATATTTTATAAGTTTTGCATTTGTTATGTGATTTTTATACTCTCATATTCTTGTGAGACTATTTTTTCCATACATTCAATGAATAGTGTTGCGGGGCGATTACCAATAAGTGGGGTTGTGTTGGGCTGAACAACTCCCTTAGCCTACATTATATTTTTCATGTTTTCCTAACTCTCTTCTAATAAAAATTTCTTTGTTTAACTTCGTATCGTTTCACATAACTATTTTTCCTTATTTATGCAAAAAAATTATTGATAAAATAAACACATTAAAACAATGCACGAATTGAATTCAGTTATGGCCCTCCTCAGCGCATTGACTGCCGGAAAGTCCTTAAAATTGGAAATATTATGATTTTTTTTAATTGAATAACAGTAGAATTGATATTTCAGTAGTATTCAAAAGTTATACGATGAGAAAAATAAATATAATATAAATAAAATGAGAAAAAAAAATAATAGCATCGACTTTTTGTTATGGATCATATTATTGTTAAAAACCATGTGAAGACTAAAGACATAATCGGAATCTTCAGTTTCACAGTTTGAAAAAGCGTAAAAATCCAACTTTCTTAAAAGTCGTCTACAAATTTCCGATATTAACTGAACTTCTATTAACGTAAGGAAAAATAGTTATGTGAAACGATACGAAAACATAAATTACTGTAAACATAAGAAATTAATTAACGTCATTTAAAACTGCACAAATGAAACAAATAATATAAATACCACATTTAAACTCTAAATTTCTTTCATTTCTCAAGCAATATAATAATAAAATTTCGTTAAAAAAATTATAACACGTATTCTACAGCTTAAAACTACATAGATTGTTTAATGAAAAAGACATTTCTACATACAGAGAGGGATGTAATTTTTAAAATCATTGGTGTTGGGTTTCTCAGTGTTATCTTTAACTCTGTTCTGAAGTAATGGAAATTCACATTTTTTAATCACGATGTTCGAGAATCAGCCTTATAGTGAATTTAGCAATGATTTTAACACACGTAAGTAAACACACACACAAACAAACACTTGAAAACAATTATATTAAAAAATGAAAACAATTATATTAAAAAATAATAGTTTATCAAAATTTCAACTTACGTTTCAACATCAAGTAGCCGTTTTGCAAATTTGGAAATGGTACGCAGTCAACCCAAAGCGAATCGATTCCCATTCGAATTTTCACTTTTAACTGGCAAAATATCCCAAAAAATCAGTACATCTTGAAATGATTTAATTATGATTAAAAATTTTGAATTAAAAGTTTTTGAAGCTTTTTCTAAGTATGTAACATTTAATCAAAAGGTCTGTTTGTTTACGTTTTTAACGTAAACAAACGAAATTAAAAAAATAATATAATGAAAAACTGTTTAACTGTGAAGAAGATTTAATCAATTCAAGATCTCTAATTAAATTTTTCTTACACTAAGGGCGATGAATGAATCAAGTGAATGAATGAATGACTCATTGTTGTTTACAACCCAAGGGGAGAATTTCTGTTCTTCTTCCGCATTGAAGAACCGCGCAGCAAAATTTGTGTTGAAGTACCGTTCTTTAAAATTCAATTAAAAATCGAAATTTTAAGATAGAGACTTGAAATGAGGTTCATATGAATCAGAAAGCTTTCATCTTTCAGATGATGTAAATATTTTCTAAGTAAGATAAAAACACGAAGAGCATCAACCGTAGATGCTCAAATGAGCGTAAATTTTTCGGAAAAGTGAGTTTAATATTTTGAGGAAAATATTAGTCTGTTTTAAATTATTTTTAAACAAATGAGGTCTTGTTTGAAGGAGAAATGTTTGTAGTCTTAGATTGTAAAAAAAACAAAATTCTACGATCATTTTTTGCCGAGATATCGTAATCTGAAGTTAAAAAACATAAAATATCGCACAAAACATAAAATAAAAAAATTTCTAGAATTAAATTTAAAATTCGGGCTTCGAGGTGCACCTTCCCACTACCCGTGTGCCAAATTTGACGTCTGTAAGTATCACAGATTCGCCTGGGGGTCGCATATATACACACACACACACACAAACACTCTCTTTTATTAATAAGATTGATAAGTGTTATGAGTGTTTCAGTGTAAGTATTGAGAATTTTTGATAATATGGTTTCAATTTGATAAAAATGCATAAATTCTGCAAATATCTGTTAGTCGCAGCAATTCTAAATCGTCGCGGAGGAAAAAAATAATAAAATCCGCTCCGCTGATGAATCACGGGTGTAAACGTAGGCATTTTTGAGTTGGAGGTCAAACTCGGCGCCATTAATAAAAACATGGCTATAGTGTAAATTACTTGCTCATCATTATTTTTCGGTAAAACAGTAATCGTGCAGAAGTTGAAACTGTTTTCATTATTTTTTTATGTCATGATATTTGGTTTTGTTTTCTCTGCTGTGTTAAAGATTACGTAATTTGGTTTTTCGTGCGGGATTTTGAGTGTGACGTATATAGTTTGAATTTAATAATTTTTTCTTCTTTGAGTGATTTTGATTTTTTAGTTTATTAGTGAGTAACATGCTTTTAATTTTCATAGTGTATTTTTGTGGTACATTTTTCGCAAAGCCTGGAACTTTGTTTATCAAAAGATGTTGAGAGTTATTTAAGAAACAGAGACTGAGCCACTTTTATTAGTAATTCAGATAATAATTCTGACTGGACTTAAAACTGTCTCCAGTACCACAAATCATTTAGTGTCTATTTAAGTACACATTTAAGTATTTTTGATACTCTATAGTTTATAATGAATATTTGGTATTTTTATTTTATAATAGTAATTGTGGCGGTGAATGTTTTTGTTAGATTAATTAATTAATTGATTGGGAGTTATTTTATTATTATTATATTAATTATTGATGATGATTTCGTAATTTATTGGTTCATGATTGTGGCTAGTACATTGGTTGATTGTGATTCCCAAATAATGGAAATAACTCTGATTTATATTGACAAATTGATTTATTGAATATTTACACACATAAATAATACACTCCAATATTACTCAATATTTCCTCCGGCATTTACACATTATTCACAACTTCATTCCTACTAAATTAATTGTTTACGACACATATATTTGACTCATTCACTTATTATAATAATATTTCGTACTTCATTTACACCTATTGCTTTCAACTTCATTCCTACTAAATTAATTCATATATATAAGCATAACATTATATTAAAATGTTTGTATGAATTATCGGCCAATTCCTCAACATCTTATATTCAAACACTATACTCATCGCGCTCTATATTACTTATTATGGCTACACACTGAGAAGCAATGATAACAATATAAAAAGGAAACGCAAAGTCGGTACCTTGGAAGATGACTGTTGAATCACCATGGGCAGCTGGCACTCGTAATGATGAACCACGTCGTATTTATCATCACACGGAATTAGGGCACTTTCTTGTCTGGAATACGGCTCCGTCGTTCATGGCAAGCATTCTACACGGGACACTTGGGCACTGTCAGCATCGGTTCACTAACTTTTAATGCACTCTCCTCATACGTCTATATGCCTTGACACCACTTCTACATCTCAACAAAACTTCTGACTGACTCTGACTTCTTAGGTTATCTCTGCCTTTACACTATTTTTCATTTCATATTATTTTCTTACTAATGTCTCCGCCTCTTATAATTTCCATTGGTCATATAATTATCATGCCATCGCCATTCGTCCGTGGCTGCCTCTTCTCAATCCCCTTTTTACCAATGCGCATCGAGGGCGGGATTTATAAATTCTCCCTCAAATTTAACTTTTTTCCCATGCTTCAGCTTCAAGCAGGGTGGGCTGTTTTATAGCCATCATAAATTTTCTTTTATTCTCTTCGTGCAACTCACTCTCTTCAACTTTTATCTTCTATTTCTTGCTACAAACACAATCTCTAAATTTCGTTTCGGTCTATGGCTTTCTTCCCTTCTCTTTTATTGCCCTGTTTCTTTCTTGCATTTAACAATTATTTTACTTTGTCCTGTACTTTTCAATGCTCCTGCCCCTGGCCGTGACACTACTGTCATGTCCCTATGACAGTAATTTTGATAATTTTGAATTTTGATGAATCTTGAATTTTAAAATATTGATAATTTTTGTATCCGGATACTCTCCAGGACATGAACGTAATGTTGTACTTCCTGATATGATTAAAGTCCTGTTCTCTATACTACGACTTTTTATCCTAATAAGACCTAAACGTGCCTCTTCAAACAAAATTTGAATATTGAATGATTGAAAAAAAAATTTGAACCGAATTAAGTCAAAACCAAGTTTCTTCCAATAACCTAACCTCAGCCTAATTGAATTTTAATCCTATAATGATTCTGTTGAACCCAGAGCTCCATTTCTAATATAATTCCAATTGAGTCGGTTTTACCCGAACCATAATTTAATTTAATATAACTCCAATTGAGTCGGTTAGACCCCGACCATAATTTAATTTAATATAATTCCAAATGAGTCAGTTAGACTCTGACCACAATTTAATAATAATTCTTGTGATTTGGTTCGACCCCAAACGCAAAATAATCTACGACCAACCCAACCCAATGGTAGCTCAGTGGGCCTGATTTTAGTGCGTTTTCGCCGGGCCTCTGTGGAATTTATCACACCGCAGATTGTCACATTTGGAGACCTAGGCTAAGTTCATTGCTCCAGTGGTGTAAATCCATATTTACCCTAAATTAAAAAATTAATGTTGAGTGTTATTGGTTGACTGAGAATTTTAACACAACTTTTAAGAGAATTATTTTAAAAATCTTGTTTTTCCTAATTGAACAATATTCCTAATTATTTACAGAGTTTATTGCCATTTTTATCTTGATTAAGTGTGTTATTGGATGAAATCAAATTAAGACAATTTTTGAAAATATTATTTTTAAACCCTGTCTTTCTTAATTGAACAATATTCCTAATTATTTACAATGTTTATTGCCATTCTATCTAAATTTAGTTTGCTTGCTATGTTGAACTGTACTTTTAAAAGTTTTCTTATTGATTTTGGAAAGAAATATCTCTTTAATTGTATCGCCCCTAGTGGCAACTATCTGTAATATGTGAGTCGAGCAGCGGCACGCACCTTAGAAACATGTGCTCATTCATTCTAAAAATAAAATTAAAATAACAATCCACTGCCTACGATTGATCCTTTCAATCAAACTTCTAACGTAATTAAGACCATAAATAAGTGGTCCGTGCTAGTCCTAGTGTGGAATAAACCAGCTCTAGAATGGACAAATCACTAAAAACTCTAAATAGAACACGCGGGCGAGTTAAATCGAAACTTGTGAAGATTGAAAAATTCGTTTCTCAATTTTCCGAGAAGAAAGATAGTTTAATAGAAATCTGTCAAAAACTGTAATCTTTCCTTGAGATCAAAGGTGATATTAAGAACTTATACGAGGAATTTTATGCTTTAGGGCCCGTATGCCGATCAAACACTTACGAGAGACAAGCTCTCGCAAGGCCCCTCCCTTCCGCAGAGGGGAGAAAATTGAGATGCAGAACAAACAGCGAGAGCTTTTTCTCTCGCAAATACGAACGTCACGTGATCAAACTTGCGGCTAGTAGGGAGCTCTCGTAGACTCGTCTTTTCTCTCGCAAAGCCGGAATAGTCATTCGCTTTGCGAAGGAGAAGGATGTTATCCCTTTCTTTAAGCAGGGAATGGATATTACAAGATACGGATAATCCACTTGAGATGGAAGATGAAGTTTTTATTACAAAAATTTAGACTGTGCAATTATGAATTTATGTGTTTATTACATTTTTTCTACAACATCTTCAGCATTTATGAGCTCTAAAAGCTTTTTATTTCTGACTAACAACTTATTTTTGTCTTCCATTATTTTAATTAATGTTTCTAAATTTTGATTAATTTTTAGCAGAATTCCTTGCCGGGATGTTGTTTCGATTTATTGCACCATAGTTTTTTGGGTTTGAAGAGCCTCAGCTTCAAATTTATTTAACTCGGCTGCTTCTCTTTTTCTTTTTAAGGCTAGATGCCTCCTGCCACGTACTGTTGAACTGTCTAGAAAATAATAAAAAATACATAGTAAATGAGATAGCACATGGAACAGAGCTATTATGTCATACATAAAAATCAACATATGTTATTTCATAGAAGTTATTGTCACAGATAATATAGTAAAACTGCAAATAATTATGAAGAAGAGTTCTATGCAGGCATTTACATAAAACTATGTATGTTACGTAAAACATAAAATTGTTTAATTCATATAAAGTATGGAACTAAAAAAATTTTAATTATCTCCAACAATTTCAGTCTGAAATTTATATTTTAAAACTTGTTACAAAAATTTGATTTAAATTTATCAAAATCCAAATAACTTACTTGATGATTGAGCAATATGCCAAGACTTTGTTTCTGCTGTTTTAGTGGTAGTTACAATCTTAGGTATTGTAATTCACTTTGAATAACAACAACTTTCTGGGGGGGGGGGGAATTAATCAGTATAAATAGCAAATAATTTTATTTTAAATTTATTTAAAAAATTCAAATTTTCCAAAAGCATTATGAAACAAATACAATAGCTATTTTTTTCTCTGGGATTTTTCTTAGCTTTATGATTATTGAATACATAGTTGCATTTAACAATCATAAAGCTAAACATAATTCTGATATATGACTGAGCATTGGCAGTAATCTTTTGAAGCACAATTAGTAAATTTATATTTGCTATTTAAGTGTACAATGTCATGGTCGCAATCCCCACCCTCAAATATTAATAATGAAGTGATCTTTATCTGGTAACAAAGCCTCCTGCAACAAAATATTTTGATCTTTGTTTAATGACTAACTATCAGCATTTTTAAAAATTTATAATAAGATTTATAAACAAAAATAGAAATATGATATTCTTGTACATAAATACCAGAAAAGTCTAACAGAACATTTTTAGTACTTAATTGTCCCTTAAATAAGCATTAGGACATTTTAAAATTTTGCTTTAATTAAATTTATTTATGATAAATATCTTGCAATGTAAAAATATGATATATTATAAATAGCATTGAAAATGATTAAAAGAAATTCTAATAAACAGGTAATTAAATACAAAATTAATAGTTTACTTACCATCCATTTTTTTCTGTTTTCAAACAGCCTACAAGTAAAAAAATAATAATAAAATATTAGGATATTGCTACAGTCAAATTACATTTTTTTCTTTTCAAATACAACTGAAATTACGTACCAATGCAGATGAATCAAATGACTCATCAGTGATGCCTTCACTGCACTTTTTTCTCGATCTCCTCTACTGAAAAATTTGATGTCCTTTGATACAATTTTATCTACAAAATGTAAAAGAAACAGCCACGTTGGTCGAAGTCAAAGCGCGGATTTTTCCCAATGCTGTATAATTTTTCTTAAACCCCAACGTAAGGAAGCAATTAAAATGCGGCTTTTGAGGAAGTTCTCTCCGACGGTTTCGTTAAATTGACCGTCGAATCCCCCCCGGGTTAGGGTTCGTGAGGGGACCCCTTTTCCCGCACTTGAGAGGAGAAAAAGGGCGTGGCCTGACCATATAAGGTTTCCTTACACATCTTGACGTCATCATTTGTTGAAGCGCAAATTGTTTGATCAGCATAGCTAAAATCAGTGCTCACCCCCTACTCTCGCAAGAACCCCCCGTTTGCAGAGCGAGAGTCACATCGCTCCAGCGTTTGTTCTGCATACGGGCCTAAATCTATCAGATGCAGAAATCGAAAGTAGCGAAACTGCATTATCCAAACTGGAGGATCTGCACGACAGTTTGGAGGTAAGCCTAAAATATCTTCTTTCGCCTGGAACTTTATCTAAAAATGAAATTTAAAGATGAACTTAAATCATCATGTAATCCGAAACTACCTGACATTCCACTGCCACAGTTTTCGGGCAGTTATGACGAGTGGCCATTATTTGAAAACCAATTTAATGATCTAGTGGTGTCAAACGATTCTTTCAATGATATACAAAGGCTTCATTATCTCCAATCATATTTAAAAGGAGAAGTGAAAGCCATTCAAACGCCTGACGATACATTTACGTCATTATTCAAAACTTTAAAAGAGCGAAATGAGAACAAAAAGCTTATCGCTGAATCTTACATAAACTTTATTCTAAACATCGAAAAGATTCATCATGAATCTGCTAAAGAACTAAGAAGACTTATTGATGCTGTATTAAAGCATGTACGAGGACTGAAATTGTTAGATTTAAGTTCTAACAAACTTTATAAATTAACTATGATCAACATTATCAGTTCAATATTAGACAGAGAAACGAGGAAGGTGTATGAAATGACCCAGGTGACTGGCAAACTTCTGACTGGGAAGAATTTGTAAACTTCCTAAATAAACGCTGCCAAATATTGGAAAACATGCAGCAAAGTTACTATGTTCCCAAATCCAAACCAGAAACGCAATTTAAATCTAAAAGTTTAATTCTGGAAAGGGATCAGAAAATTTCGTGCTATATGTGTGGAAAAACAAACCACGTAATCTACAAATGCAAAATATTTCATGATTTGACAGTTAAGGAACGGATTAATGAAATTAGAAAAAGACAGCTATGTTATAACTGCTTGGAACCCCATAAATTTAATGAATGTAAAAGTCTTAAAAACTGTAAAATCTGTAACAAGCGCCATCATTCTCTAATTCACCGACATGATTTAATGTCGAAACCCACTTTCGTAGAGGCGCCAAATGGCATGAACAACAATTCTACTAGCATAAACCATGCTAGCATCTATCCAACCTAGCATCTATCCATGCACGGAACTTACTCAAAGTCAAACAAGCACTAGTGTTCCCCCTCTAAATGAAGTTGCAGGCGCTGCGGAATCAAACTGTTTCTCATCTCCAACCGATAGCAATAAATTTGTGCTTTTACAAACAGCCATAGTTTACGTTCGAGATTCAAGGGGAATATCTAAACCACTACGTGCGTTACTTGATTCTGCTAGCCAATCTTGTTTCATAATAACTGAGTGTGCGGATTTATTGGGTTTGAAAAAGAAAAAAGTTAATGCACCTATCTTGGGTTTGAATGGTTCATCCTTAACAGTAAAAAATAAGATCTCTACTGTAATTTTTAACGCTAGCGGATATTTGAAAGGAATATAGAATTTCTTGTAGTGAATAAGATTACGAACTTGACACCTTCTAAACCTCTTGAGATATCAAAAATTAAATTTCCATGTAACATAAAATATGCTGACCCTCATTTTTCATCTCCAAATAAAATTGACTTGTTAATAGGTTCAGAGTTTTTCTATGAACTTATGGGAGCTAATAAGATAAAATTAAATAATGAGAATATTATTCTTCAAGAGTCTGTGTTTGGTTGGCTTACAACGGGAACAATAGGGTTAATTAGAGAAACCGAGCCTGTTAATACCCTTCACTGCTATCATGCCTCAGAGGAAATGCCAGAAATCAGTCTGAAGAAGTTCTGGGATCTTGAAACTGTAGCATTAGAGACGAATCTAATCATGACGAAACTAACAAAGCTTTAGAGATTCATAATAAAAGTACCGCTCTCAAAAACGGACGGTATGAAGTACATCTACCGTAGAAAAAAGACTTTAAAGAATTAAGCGATAATTTCTCTGTAGCTAAGAAGCGAGTACAAAGTTTGATACGTAGACTTAGCCAAAATAGACAGATGTATTTACAATACAAGGACATTATCAGTGATTACTTAAAAAATGGAATAATTGAACGGGTTGAAAACTCAACAGAACCCGCAAACCAAGCATTATATTACATGCCGCATCAGGCGGTATGCAAACAAGATCGTCTGACGACGAAGCTCAGAATTGTGTTTGATGCCAGTGCACATGAGTACGGTCATTTATCATTGAACGATTGTTTATACACAGGTCCTAATTTAAATCCTAATCTCCTAGAGATACTGATAAATTTTAGATTACATAAAGTTGCCTTTACGTCAGATGTGGAAAAGGCATTTCTTCAGATATCTTTAACCGAGAAACAACGAGATGCAGTTCGATTTCTTTGGATAAATGAAAATAACTTTAATGAAAGAAAATTTAGTGTTGAAACATACAGATTTCGACGTGTACTATTTGGTGTAAATGCAAGTCCCTTTCTACTGTCAGCAACCATAAAGAAACATGTAGAAAATTTCCAAAATGAATTCCCGATCACTGCGAGAATACTAGACTCATGTTTTTATGTCGATGACCTAATCGCTGGAAGAGATACTGTTGTCGAAGCTTTTCAGGTATCTTACGAAGCGCAGACGATCATGTCGAGTGCTGGAATGCAGCTGAGAAAGTGGTCGACAAATGATCGAGTTTTGATGAAAAAATGGAAGGAGAAAGATTTTAGTACACATCCGATAGAAAATTCGGATAATTCAAAATCAAACATCAAAGTGTTAGGACTAAGTTGGAATACTGATGACGATACTTTCACTGTAGACATACGGAGCATAATGGATTTCGTACAAGCCCAAAAGAACACAAAACGTTTCCTGTTACAAGCGGCTGGGAAAGTTTTTGATCCTCTAGGCCTAATACAACCATTCACCATCCGTATCAAGTGCCTTTTCAAGAGCTATTAGAAAAGTAGCATGGGATGAAGAACTTCCTTCTGATGTTTAAAATCAGTGGGATCAATGGTGTTCTGAACTTTCTCAACTTGCTGAGCTAAAAGTCCCAAGACTGTGTTTGAATGATCCTGATTCTGAAATAGAATTACATTGCTACAGTGATGCCAGCAAAAAGGCCTACGGAACAGCCATTTACTTACGCGTCATAAATAAAGACTACATTGATGTGAAACTAGTCACATCGAAGAGTAGATTCGCACCCTTGAAAAAAATTACGCTTCCGAGGATGGAGCTTCTCGGCGCACTACTTGCTGCACGTTTAGCCAACGAAGTGAAAAGAATTGTTAATTTAAAGAAAGAAACTAAAATGTTCTTCTACACTGATTCAAAGATTACATTGTATTGGATAAAAGGTTCCAGCAAACGGTAGAAATCCTTCGTAAGAAATCGTGTGTCCGAAATCCAGAGTTGACAGATCCATCAGCCTGGATGCACTGTCGAGGTATAAACAATCCTTCTGACTTGGTGACAAGAGGAATTTGTGCCCACTCTCTTACCAAAAGTGCATTATGGTGGAACGGTCCCTCTCTCTTGAGCCAAGAAGTGAACCCTGCAAATGATGTGGACTTAATTGTGCTAGAAGAAGATTATGCCAACGAACTTAGAAAAAACATTGACTCTCCTGTGATTGACTCTAAAATATCATTAATTTCCTCTAATGACAAACCTTTCTGTTACAGCATTTTAAACATTAGTAATAATTTTATGACGATTATAGCTTATATTTACAGATTTATCTTCAATTGCAAAAATCCGAAATCTAAGAGAAAAGGTACGCTAACAAACACTGAGTTAAAATACGCCATTTCTAAACTAGTTAAAATGGTCCAGAGTGAGGATTTTCCAGAGGACTTAAAGGCATTAAAAAGTAACTTCAAGGTTTTCCTCTCTACGATTTTTAACCATGTTTTTATTATCTGCCGCGAGCGGATATATACGCTTTGCGCAGTCGATGCGTTAACTGCCACTGGCTTATATATACGTCCTCCCAGAACACTTGACACTATAATTTGTTTATAGACGTATAACTACGCCCACTGCTTTGGAATGTGATATATTGACCTTGACACCTCGAATTATCGTTTGACAGGGTCACTCTCATTTTTTATAAACGGGTAAGGGGGCATGTAAGGGTGAAATTTGAAAGTGGTAGTTCATGTGAGACCGTGTTTGAATAAGTTGTGTGTTTTTTTTTCACTTTTGTTCTGTTTTCTCGTAGCGTTGTGTGATACGAGTTATTTTCAATATGTTGTACCGATATGTCTGTGAGCGAATTAGATGACTATTCAAAAAGGAAAGTTCGCCGTGAATCCCGCTATCGTTGTGTTGAATGTGATGTTGGTTTATGTATTCAACCATGTTTAAACATATACCACACAACAACTGACTCTTAATTTTTACTATAATCTGTAATTTAAATTTTTTATTTTTCATTTTTTTTTTCATTTTAACAATATTTATTATGTAGATTGAAAACTGTACCTCTGTTTTTCTTCAATCGCACCGTATCGCTAAGCAAAATGGTGGCCCTGGTTAGCACATTGCGTAAGATTTCCTCGGCAGTTAAAGGATTAAAGGTATATTTTAGGAGGGTATTATGAACAAAAAATGTTTAGCAATAAATTTTCCAATTTGAAATAAGTAATAGTAAGTATTTTATGAAAATATAAATCTGCTTATCTCTGTACTACAATAATGTAGGTTATCACTTTTTACCCTCGAGGTCTTCATCTATATATATAAATCTGTTCCGTAACTGACTGATTGACAGACTGACTGACTGGCATACAACGCACAGCCCAAACCACTGGACCAAAAACACTGAAATTTTGCATGCCGATTTTTCTTATAGTGTAGGGGGGGGGGGCACTAAACAGCATTTTAAAAAAAATTCTTCTTAGATTTTTTTTAATTAAATATTTAAACTGTTTTAGTGACTTTTTTTAAGTTTGCATTTAAAATAATAATTTGAGGGTTATAAAACTGATATCACGAGAATGATCATAAAAATTCCTTCAAAATGAGGTCTTTTTTCGAATCTTTATCTCCATTTTCTGATTTTTGGTGAATTTTTAAATATTAATTTTTAGAATTTAATTTATGAATTGAAGATCACGCGATTTCTTTTTCTGGTACATTAAATAAATTTATCGTCACATGCATAACAACTAAATAGACAAAAAATATATATAGACTGTTATATATATATATAACAGTTCCTTAACTGACTCGCTCACTGACTGACATACAACGCACAGACCAAACCGCTGGACCTAAAAGACTGAAATTTTGCATGGCGATTCCTCTTATAGTGTAGGGGTGTACTAAAAGAGATTTTTGAAAAATTCTTCTTAGATTTTTTAAAATTAAATTTTTAAGCTGCTTTTGTAACATTCTTTAAAGTTTCCATTTAAAATAATAATCAGAGGGTTATAAAATTCATATCACGAGAAAGATCATAAAAATTCCTTTAAAATGAAATTTTTTTCAAATCTTTACCTCCATTTTCTGATTTTTGGTGAATTTTTAAATATTAATTTTTAGAATTTAATTTATGAAATGAAGATCACGTGATTTCTTTTTCTGGTACATTAAATAAATTTATCGTCACATGCATAACAACTAAATAAACAAAAAAAAGTTTTTTCCTTGGTAATGCAGCAGACGATTGGACATTATCCGAAAAAATATCAAAATACAGTAAAAGATATAATCCTCAAATTGTACTGTAGTAATTGTACTATATTCTTTAGTATGTCTTATTAGATTTAATTTGAATATTTTCCTCTACATTATCTTGTGTATAAAAATATCCCTTTTTTTTAATATATATATATATATATATTTACATCAATTGTATATATTGATCGTCGTACTTATATATATATATATATATATATATATATACATATATATATATATATATATACATACATATATATATATATATATATATATATATATATATATATATATATATATATATGTATATATATATATATATATATACATACATATATATATATATATATATATATATATATATATATATATATATATATATATATATATATATATATATATGTATATATATATATATATATATATATATATATATATATATATGTATATATATATATGTATATATATATATATATATATATGTATATATATATGTATATATATATATATGTATATATATATGTATATATATATATGTATATATATATGTATATATATATATATATATATATATATATATATATATATATATATATATATATATATATATATATATATATATATATATATATATATATATATATATATATATATATATAATAGATATTTAAAATTAGTATAACTAATAGGGACAGATCTGACCATTTAATACTCCGAAAACTTAAAATAAGATATACATTTAATTATTTAAGCAGAAAGAAAGTAGAGGTGGTATAGTTGATGACTGGGGGGCTTGTGACCCCCAACCCCGGTTAAACATGTTTTGCGCCATGGCAAAACTCCCGGATGTCGGCTATAACACCAACACAGTTAGAAAATTACATGAAAAAAAATTTTTTTAATGAAACTGACCTGTTAAACCATGGAAATTTAATATAGAGTAATCTAAAACTTAATTACATGATGAATAGCGTTTATATCTTTTAATACTAATATATGAAAACAGAAAAACAAAATACTAAGATACAAAAATACAATAATACTAAAATACTAAAAAATACAAGTTAACAAATACTCTACAAAAATATGAAGAAACTAAAATACTTAACCCCACACCAAGCTAGAGTCACGAATCTCATGGCACACACACATTTATAGACATAGTAGGGATTTTTAATGCGGTATTAGGGAAACTTTCGATGTGGGCAACTTTATGTTAAAACGTTTCTCGCAATCGGTATTATTTAAATTAAAAAACTGGGTTAGAATGGACTTGAGGAAATTAACAGGGAAACCCTGGTCAATGGCTTTTGATATGAAATTATTTATTCTGATGTCCATAATCTTTGTGTTTGAATGTAAACGTTGGCAACGTATTAACTGGTTATTAACTACATTTAATATTGAAGTGTACAGCGATATTCCAATTCATAATCCTGACAGTTTTGAAGTTGTAATATTCGTGTTTATCATAAAGACAGTACGATACTAGATTTAGATTAACATTTAAACACATGTCCAAAAATACCAAATTGCCTTCGCTATCTTTATCAGTCTCCACCAATTTAAGATTTTTAGGTTAAAAATTAATATCTATTGCATTTAAGTTTTCATTCAACATATTAGTTTATCGTCAACATATCTGAAAAATATTAGTTCATTAAGAATCATAACTCCTCGTTCGTAAAAGTGAAGGTAAATATCTGCCAATGCAGACGAGCATCCTCCACTCATCGGTATACCATGTATTTGTTTATAGAAGTTCCTGCCATTATATAGTATTGTTTCATTTAGGACTAGGTCTAGTAGTGCTCGATATTTATTTTCAGTTACATAAGACTTTAAATCATATTGTTCATATAACCCAAGTTTAATACTATAGAGATCTTGTAGGTTGATTGAGTTGAATAGATCCGTAAAATCGTAGCTTTTAAAGTTAGTTATATCACCTTTACCTTTTATCTGTTTTACTATTTCTAAGCTATTATTTATGAAATAGCCCCCTTCTTTACTTATTTTTTTATAAACGATTTGAAGTATACTTAATAGTTTATTATTAGCAAGAGTTAAGTATGTATTGCAGCCCACAGTTACTGTTCTAAATTTAACCGGTGACTTATGAAATTTAGGGATTAAGACTAAAGAAAAAAAATTCCGGGAAACTTTAGATTTTTAATTTCATATCCTGCACGGCGATATAATTCTTTGATACGATTTTGTATAGTACACGTCATATAATCTAATTTTTTTATAAACAGTATTATCATTGTAGCACTGTAATAATTTGTCACAATAAATTTTTTTTACATATAAATGCATAATTATCAGATACTTTATCAACATAGGTTATTGCAAATTGATCTTGTATGTCTGTGATAGACGGTTTTAACATTTTTAAGTTTACATGATTGTCATTTTGCTTAGTTCTTAGATAAGCAGTTTTAAAATCACTTAAATAATGAAATTTCCACTGTTCAAATGTACTAACAGGTATAATATGCGTTATTGCAGTTTTATATATAAAATCTTCTCGATTAAGTTAAAAAATTTGGAAGACATTCTTTTTATAACCTATGCGATAGCCAGTACCATAATTCATTAAATTAGTCAAAGCCGTATTTTCTGTCATTTGAGTATTACCTGTGATAATATGGCCGTAGTGTTCATTGTAACCTGTCATATTATGTTTACAATTACTATTACCAGGAGAAGCATCAACTACATTTTTTGAAATATTATTATTGTTGAATATATAGCGACCAAACGGTCTACTATATTTGAAGCTATTATATATTTTTATATTGTTGATTGGAAAGTATGTAATATTTTGATTTAAAATTTTTTAAAGAGGTATTTTATCGAAACCATTATTGGCATACTCAGTTATACCAATAAATTTTGCTACAGCTTTTGTCTCGTTGTCTTTCCAATAACCAGTTTCAATAGCTTATTTAACCAAATTTTTTTAAAACCAAATTTGATGTTTTTAATCCAATTTATTGGATAATCCGGTTTTAAATTGATATTTATACATAGCTTGTTGAAAGCGTCTATATAATCTTTATATTTATATTTATTTCAAGGACCACCTCTTTGATTTCGTTTTAGATTGATATTACTACAGGAATAGTTAGAATTCTGATCCAATAGACTTTGTGTATAGGATTTAACGATGTGACTCCAATTCTAATTTTTGTCGTATACATTGGTGTTAAGTTTGTAAGGGTAAGCTGTAGAATGTAATCTAATATGATTTCCTTCCCACCATATTCTAGTTTTAGTGTCGGGAATTACATCTATGATAGTCACGACTATATTATCCACACCATGTTTTTTAAAATGCATGATTTCAAATGAACATTCATCAGTATTAATATCACATCGATATATACTGCTACGGAGTTGATTTAGCCTGATATTTAAAGTGTTCTAAGTTTGCTCTGCCTGGAACCTCTACAAGGATTATTGGAGATGTGTAATCAGATACTCCAACCTCAATGACTTTATTGCAACATCTTTTATATTTCGCATCTCAAAATTTCAGTCTGTCTGGGAGACATTCGATATGGTTTTCTCTTACCGATTGATCATCTATTAATTCTATGTCATATTCAACCAGATGTATCATACCAGGCTTATTTGAAAAGGCTTTGGAATATTTCAATAAAAGATCTTGCAACTACTGAATTTGATATGATTCCAATCTTTTCTCCAACTGACTCTCTGGACAATTTCAGCAAAATTAAAAATATTAGGATTTGACTCCATGCTTGGAAAATCAATGTAAAGCTCTGGTTGTTCAATAGCTTTGCTGCAATCTAGAAAATTAATCAATTCTGGTCTCGAATGGTAGGGTTTCAAAAGGTTTACATGATAAATTTGTGACGTTTCTTTCTTATTCGGAGAGCTGACGATGTAGTTAGTATCCGAAATATTACTCAGAATTGTTCCTGGTCCGGTACACTGACTGCCAGCTTATTTGTTTTATTTGTAGCCAAAATGATAACTAAATCTCCTTCTTTAAACTCTCTTTTCATAGCGTTCTTATCATACCACGTCTTCCGTTTACTTTGAACCTCTTCCATTTTTTCAACCGCAAGCTCTTGACATCTCTTAAGTCTATTTAGCAATTCAAAAACGTATTCAACAACTGTATTCTCAACATCAGGCGGATGCAACCAACTCTCGTACAATAATATCAAGGGAGTTCTTAAATTCTTGCCATGAACTAACTCCGCTGGTGTAAACCCCGTGCTTTCGTGAGTTACAGTTCGTAATGCAAAGAGAGCTGAGTGGATATGTTGTTCCCAATCTGGTGCGGCTTCTAAGCAATCGTACGATGGAAACGTTCTATGGGATTACTCTGAGGATGATAAACAGAGCTATGAGCAATCTTGATTCCAAATCGTGTCAAAAATTCCGTTGTAAGAGCACTCATGAAGGATTTTCCTTGGTCACATTGAATTTCCTTTGGAAATCCCATTCGGCTGAAAATTTGCAGTAAAGCATCTACAACAGATACTGAACTTATATCTGTGACAGCGACCGCATCCGGATATTTCGATGATAAACACATTGCAGTGATTATATATTTCTTCCCAGTAGGTGTAACAGGTAATGGTCCACACGCATCTACATTTATTTTCGAAAAAACTTCTTGACTAACGGGAACAATTTTCATTGGAGCTTTCTTTTTGTCATTTGGTTTTCCTGCTCTCTGACAAACATCACAACTGCGTACATAATCTTCCACCTCCTGGAAACACTTTGGCCAGAAAAAATGTCTTGCCAATATATCCTTGGTCATTGTCACGCCAAGATGTGCTGGAGTACCTGCGTGACATAGGGCTTTTAAACGCTCTCAATATTCTATAGGAAAAATTAGTAACAGCCTTTCTTTTCTGGTTTTATAAATTTTCTTTGCAAGTTACCTTTCACGATATAAATTTCTTTGGACGTATCTGCAGATGAGGTTTCACCTGCCTTTTCAAACAATGGCTACAAATATCCTTACATTGCTTCTGCGCCATAGCGAAAGTCTCCTTATCTACTTTCAGAAGTGAGAGGGAGGGGTCATTCTTTTTTATACACGGAAGAAATGATTGATTCTTGTCCAACTCACTATCTTCCTGATGGACTATTGCACTTTCTAATTCAGTTGTCGTTTCTTCTTTTTCTTCAAGCTCTCTTTGAAGCTGGTTTTGCCTTCTTGTCTGCATTGCATTCAACTGGCATGGGAGAACATTTTGCTACTTCATGTCATTTAGCAAAGAAGCAGTTCTGTTTCCTAACAAATATCTGCCTTGATCTAATTCATCCCTGATTACTGCTGCTTTCGTGATAACAATTCCAAAGTCACCAACCAGTTTCACTTCAGCTAAGGGTAAACAGGTGGGAGCAAGATCTAAAGGTTGTTGTACCCATACATGTTCTCCAGTAAACATATTTGGAGTGATGTATTTTTGGCATACAATGTCTATACTTGCTCCAGAGTCCCGTAAAATAGGCATGTCAAATATATTTACTTGCCCCATCGTGGTATAGGGTAGCAAAAACTCGTCTTCGCCTCCTCGGATTCGATTTACACTTGCAGCTGATTTCGGGATTTTCTTCAGTTTAGTCACTGAGGTCTGATGTGCTGATAAGAGCCACATTCATAACATTGTGGTCCTCTTCTTTTTTCAAAATTTTCATCTCTTTTTGGCCATCTGGGTTGCTCTATCCTCTGTTGGCCTTCAGCTCTAGCCTGAGTGTTATTCTAACTTGTCTCTAGAGTCGGAAGGAAATTTCTGTTTGGACCTCGGATCAAATTTTTTTTCAGTTTTGTTAAGATTATTTTTCTTTCTAACATTCCCTCTGACATTTTCATAAGCATCAAGTTTTGGTGCCAAATCACTCGGAGAAATCATTTCGATCCATTCGTCAATAAATTGATCACGAATTTCGACGGGAACACGATGTTTTAATTGATCAGTTACCATTAATTTAAGTAACTGTTCAAAAGTTGAATTCCTAAACCCGTCACCCACTCTCTGCAATAATTTTCCAGTTCATACACATAGTCTCCCCATGTTGACTCTGCACCTCTCTGATGCTTAACAAATTTCTGTCGAAATTTTTCAGGACTAAGTTTGAACCTCTTCAGGAGCAAATTCTTGACATGCTCGTACCTTTTAGCGTCTTCTGCAGGTTCACGATCTTTCTACTCTATTACATCATTGGGAAGCAATCCTAGAAGATGGGACACCCAATCCACAGACTCAATCTGTGCCCATTCAGCTTGTCTCTCAAAAAGTTGGAGGTACAAGGTAACATCGCTTTCTTTTACTCCAAACCTTTGAATTAATTGCCGGAGGTCAACTTTCGAACGGGAAGATTCACTAATAACTGGTCTTGCAACAGTTTAAAGTCTTAATTTTTCCAATTCAAATTCATGTTCTTTTCTCATTTTCTGCTCCTCAAATTCTCGTTCTTTTCTCCTTTTCCTCTCCTCAAATTCTCGCTCTTCTCTCCTTTTCTGCTCTTCTTCTCGTTCTTTCCTGTCTATGATTCTCGTCTATGATTACAATAAGTTGTTCTATGACAAAATCTTCTCCATAATTTTTGCTTTCTATAATCAGGTTCTTGATGTCGGGTATTTTAAATTCAGCCCTTACTTCTAAACCTAATTCTTCAGGTAAAATTTTTAGATCTTCTTTCCTTCCTTTACCAAGAAAAGCCATATTTGTAGGCAAATAGTTTCGTACACTCAAAAAATTTAGGACTATTCAAACAGAAATCGAAATTACTGGTTTAAATAAAAAAAATGGCTAACTATAACTTTTGTCACTATCCCAAGTAGAACAACAGTAAATTTATTTACTTAAACTTAACATAATTAAGTAAAGCTTTGTTTTTTATTAATGACATGTTTGATTTGTTTTTTATTATGACATTGTTTTTTATTATGACATCATTATGTTCATAATGATTGATTTGTTTTTTATTATGACATTTAAAATGCGTCATAAATATTTCAATCCTATATCATTACAATTTTTTCACCTGCATATTTAATGTTCGTACACAAAAACAAACTTATCTACGAATTGTTCTTTTCAAAATTTTTCAAGCATTGATGCTCTAACTATTTATATTATTTCAAAATATTCAACACAATTCAATACACTTATTTAAAATATATAAAATATTTCTATCTGAGAAATGACGCTCCACCTGATAGCATGAAATACATATAATTAAGACAAATGAATTTCGTTTTCGACAGTTCTTAGATTTCAAAATCTATACACTTCAGAAAGCAAAAAATGTATATACACAAGAAATAATAATAGTTGCATTGATGCCCCACGAGAGTTAAAAAAAAATCATACAAAATTAGCTTCGTGATGAATAACTTTGTAATTCTTAATAATTTCTTAATTTATGTAATGATTCAATAAACTCAATAGCATTGATACCCAATACAACAATATATATATATATATATATAAATTTTTTCTTTCAATAGAACAATGATGTTCACATTAATACACCATGGCAATGATGCCAAGAATATACACAAAGGTTTCAAATAATCAATGATGCTTAAACATTCAATTTTTGCAATGATGCAATTAATTCAATGCCAATGATGCCCTAGGAAAAATACACTTTATATATTTCTTTTCAATAGAACAATGGCGTTCACATTAACACTAGAAGCGCCAGAGCACTCATTTTGACTGTTTTCGTTTTTCAAATTGGATTCGTAATAAAACCCGCTGTCTTAGAAACTCACAATTTTTTGAGTTTTCCTAAAAAACCTCAAAAATTATTGGTATCAGATATTAATAGGATGAAATTAAAATTAACAAAGTTAATTGTAGTTATACCTAGAAGCGCCAAGAGCAGTCAAATTGACTGCTAGTAAAATTGGGTAAGTTTATCTTGACTTCTCTCGAGGAAAACAACTTTTCTAGGAAAAATATTTCCCATACACAATCCTTTCAGTCACTGATTCTTTACAAGAGGAAATACTTCCCCCCCTTCCCCCTTCCTCTCTACCGTCCACCCCTTTTTGGAGAAATGTAACAGTCCATAGTTTGCGGTAATTGAGTCAGCTTATCTTTTTGTGGCATTTCAATCTTTCAAGCGTACTGTAATGGCTACTGGAAGACCGCGTTATCTTAGTCCAGAGGAAATTGTACAACTTTTACAGGATCTATCTGCAAATGAATCTAATGTTGAAGAACATAGTATTGATGATGATATGGATTACGAGTCTCCACAAAACTTTGAAGCGAAAAGTAGTTCTATTGATTCTGAAGAAAGCATGGACGAGCAACCTTCCTTCCAAAATAGTCAGCCCATCGGAATTTCTGCAGTAAATAGTTCGTCAATAGTACTTCCGGCATCCACATCTGCTGAAACAGGTAAGATATGTTTATGTTTATGTACTGTTGTTTTTTGTGACAATTTCTGATGTACTTTCATTTTTGAAAATATAATGACTCATTTATTGTCAAAACGATATATATACTTTTTTTAATTGTAGGTTCCAGTAATGGACAAGGTAGAGGATCAAAGAGGCATTATTCATCTAAATCAGGATATGGACGGGGAAGAGAATGTTATTTCAAACATGACGAAGAAGGACCTATATATGTCTCGAAAGATGGAACCTCGTGGATTGTGATATCTGCTTCAGAAATGAAAGCTGGAAAATATGGAGCACTAAATGTGCTAAAAGAAGTTTCAGGTCCAACATCATATGCAAAAAGAAATGTCGGGAACAATGTGTCCAGTGCTTGGAAGTTATTTAAGGATGAATCAATGTTACGTCTTATAAAAAAATGCACGGAAGCACAGGCAGTTTTGAACAACGAAGAAAACTTCACAATAACTTTAGAAGAGCTTGATGCTGTTATTGCTGACACACAGTTGTTGATACACAGAGAAACTGATAAGTTTGCTCTGTGTTCTGACATTTGGAATAAATTTATAGAGAACTGTGATAGTTCATATAAGCCAGGAGAAAATCTTGTTGTGGATGAACAGTTATTTCCATCCAAAACCAGGTGTAAATTTATACAGAATATGCCGAATAAACCCGACAAATTTGGTATAAAATTTTGGATGCTAGCTGATGTAAAAAAGCTGATGAAAAGTTTATGTGCAATGCTTTTCCATATCTTAGAAAAGACAAATTAAGGGATGAAACTAAAAGCGTTCCTGAAAATGTAGTAATGCGTCTTATAAGCCCTTATCTGAATATAGGTAGAAATGTGACAGCAGACAACTATTTTTCCTCACCATCATTGGCTAAAAGACTAGAAAGGAAAAATACAAGTTTTGTGGGCACAATAAGAAGATATCGAAAAGAGATTCCGCATGAAATAAGGAAATCAAAAACCTAGCTGTATGAAACTGTTTTACTAAAAATGGAGAAACTACAATGACGGTTTATAAAGGTAAAAAGATTAAAAATGTCTTGTTGCTAAGTACCTAGCATCCAAATGTAAATGTAGAATCACATAATAAGAAGAAACTTCCAGAGACAGTCGAGTTCTATAACAAAACCAAATGGGGAAATGATATCGTTGATCAGATGACGCGTAAATATTCCGTATGGTCTGCATCACGTAGATGGCCAGTGCATGTTTTTTTATAATGTGCTGGATTTGGCAGGATCAAATGCCTATGTTATTTACAGAGAATCAATTGGTAAAATTATTTCAAGGCATTCTTCCTATTTCAATTATCGGAGGAGTTAAGAGAGCTTCATTTGAAGACTAAAACAAGCTCAAGATTGCCCCAGGAAATTTCCAACACTAGCATTAGGCTCTCAAAGAAAAGATGTCAATGCCAGATTGGACATTGTAACAACAATAAATCAAGTGATGTGTGTAAAAATTGTTCATATTATGCATGCGGAAAATGCACTTCCAGCGTTGAAAAATTTTTGTTGTGTAAAAATTGCGAAAAGCAATAAAATGTTTTTATTAAAGGTAAATGAAAATTTATAAAAATTTTTTTAAATAAACCATTGTTTATTAAAGAAGATCTTAAAAGATATAATTAAAAATATTGAAAATTATTTTAAAGTTGTAAAAAACATTTACTATTTAAAATATGCATTAAATTCATTGAGCAGTCAATTTGACTGCCGTTGGCGCTTCTAGGTAGGGAGAAAGTTCGGCGCTTCTAGTGTTAATATACTATGACAATGATGCCAAGAATATACACAAAGGTTTCAAATAAGCAATGATGCTTAAACATTTAATTTTTGCAATGATGAAATTAATTCAATGGCAATGATGCCCAACATTTCATCAATTATCTCAAAAACATGAACAATAAAAGCATTTTTACTTTTGCAAATGCAACAAACAGGAAACAAAAAATTTCTTAGCACTCACCGATCTTTCTTCTAAACCCAAACTAGGCATTCCGAACGATGGCAGGCATTCCACTCACATTTGCATCGTCGGTGGATTTCGTACCACCGCTATCCACCATTAAAGCTGTACCGTAACGTAGCCAATAAATCAAACTTTCACATTAGGAAAGACATCAGGTAGCGTTTTCTTCATTTTATTTACGGCACAGAACACATACACACTATATACAAGAACTGAATTATATACAAGAATAGAAAAACATCACCACACTCTAGCTTGTGGATCAAGCGTCTCCTCTCGTAGAAGGGCAATCATCTCCCACCAAAATTCTTTTCTTCTTGACGCATGCGCTTAGAAACAGCTGAGAACTTGACTCTGACGCACAGATTTCGGGGCTGAGTTAGTACGGTACACTGTCTAGCGTATGGTAAATTTTGTATTATTAACGTATTAAAGTCCTATGATAGTCCATCACAGTATGGGAATAAACTGATTTTAAGAATTGATTTAATAAGAAAAACCCGGCTTACATTACGAATTGTTATTAGTGAAAAGGAAGATATTGACGTTGTTTTAACTAATTTTTACTAATTTTTCAAATGAATGAACTTTTATGTTATTGTTAAAAGGCTTGTCGTCTATACATTATTTTGAGCATCTTTAATGGTTTTAACGTATACCCTTTTTTAACAAACATGGCTTTTACTGCACATTCTTACTCTGCTATTTAAAGATACATATTAGAAGGATTATAAAAATTGCTGACGTACATGTTTTACATGTACGATAACAATAGAATGGTTATAGGCAAGCGAGGTTATTGAAGGCATACGCCCATGGAAATATTGAATGAAAGCCTGAAATGTTTTGAACTTTTTAAGTTTTGTTTTGAAAAATAATGCAGTTTACCAGTGGCCCTGAAGATGGGGGGAAGGGCATTAAATTTAGTATTAATGTTAGTAAATGCAGACGACAAGTGAAGTTTTTTTTATTAATTTGTATTTTGTGAAGATAATAGAAAATGCGGGCTCAGATAGAGAAACTTAAAGCAAATAACTATGGCAATTAGCTCGAAGATATGAAGTACATCCTTATGGAAAGTGGATGCTGGGGTATAGTAACAGGTACTGAGCTATTACCTATAGTGAAAACTGAGCATGAGAAGATAGTTACAGCAAGTAAAGATGCCGATGCCATGAAAAGTGTAGTTACACAGGCAGGGTATTCTGGCTCTGAAATCACGTATCGCGATATTAGAGAGTATAATCTCCGTGCTGGAGCAGCGGTTTCCTTGATTTATTTGAATATTTCTCCTGAATTTCGGAAAGTTATAGAAGGAATAGAAAACGCTCGTGAGGCATGGTTTAAGTTATTCAAGCCTGACAATAGGTCATGGCACATGCAGATGATCTCCGAGATATTTTCCAGCCGAATTCAACCGTATGAAAAAATCAGCCTATTTGCAGCACGTTTAACAGGAATTGTCGAAACATTACGTGGAATAAATCACCTTATTAATGAACTTTACGTTAGTTTTCAGTTGCTACGCTACTTACCAGAAGCATAGGATGGTATATCACAGTCCATATTACGGTGACCAGATGAATAGTTTAAGTTTAAGGATATTCTTGTGGAATTAGTGGCATAGGAAGAAAGATTAACCGTACAGGAACAAGAAAAAAAGTACATGAGGTTAAGGCCTACTCTGCAGTAACACGCAACAACATGTTTCAGAAGGGTGTGATATGTTACAGGTGCAATCAAGTGGGACACATTAAGAAAAATTGTTCTGTTGAAGATCCAGTTCCTGTGTACCAACCTAGACAACTTGTTTCGCCAAGAAATACGTCACATTACCAGAAAAGTACGCCAAATCGAAGTCGTTCTCCCGCACGTGGTATGAGTCCTGTACGTCATAAGTCAAGATCAAAACGACCTATTAAGAAGGTGACCTCTCAGTCAGCTAATTTCGTGCAAGCTTATGTAAGCAATTTCGAAGAGTCTTTAACCCTTTCAACGGCAGTGGCATAATATTACGTCGAGCCCTGACTGTCTCAGCCGAGCAGTGACGAAATATTACGTCCGACCTTAGCCGTCTCATTCGGGTAGTGACGTACCCCTAAGCAGGCGCTGGTGATTTTTCCAGCACTGCACGGAGTCCGTCCCCCGTTTTCGGAACGGTAAAAGGTGCTTGATTTACAACCTCGAATTGTCCGAAATTGGGGAATGAGGACCCCCTACATGTACATCTCCAACGCATTCATGGGATGGGGGTCTGAATAGAGAGACGTTGGTAAGTTGGAGGGGGTTGAGTTTGCAGATTCACTTGCCCGAAAAGTCATATGTTCGAAAATTACATCAGTTTCCAAGAATGAAGGGTGTGGAATGGCTAGATGGCTGTTGTAAGGCCACAAGAACAGGGCGTTTATGAATTTCCCTAGGATCATAATCTGGGAGATTCGCGATTTTTTTTATTTTTTTAAACATTAACAAGTTAAAAATTTTAAAGGCAATAATTTAAATTATGATTAAATTATTATTACGATTAACGATAAAGTTTTCTTTGCACTATTAGTATTTACATATGATAAATTATATATTAAATACATGGAACCATGATTTTTTTTATCCTATGTCAACAAAACTCTTACTAATCGCAATGATAGATTAAATATGATATTGCAATGATAGAAGTTCCCTCCTACTTTAGCTTCTACTTTACACTCTAGATAAAGCCATCATAGCTAATAAAATCACATTTGAATGAACCATAATGTAAAAATATATACATAAGTATTTTTGATATCAATCAATGATTTCTTTAAAAAATCAAGTGATTTAAATCCTAATTTAAATCATGTATATTTAAATTATGTATATTTAAATTTAATTAATCGTCTTTTAATAATTTTATAACTAAAATAACGATTTTAATAACTAAAATAATGTCTAAACATATTTTATATAATTTTATCAATTTGGCTACATTTCAAACTTTTCCATTGTTATTTTATTACTTTCCATACAATTTTGAAAAGTTATTTGATGTTGTACAGTGCTTCATACTGGGAGATGGCTGAATGGTAGGGCTCTGTCTTTCGATCCCGAATCCTACTTCTGGCATGGATGATTCCCGCCTTTCGTAATCGGCTTAAAAGTAGGATCCGGTCTATCTAATTAACCCTCGTGTAACAAAATATTGTTTATTTCTTCATCTCGATCTTCTTACATCTTGTTTTAATCTGTAAATTAATGCGTTGGAGGGATTAGTGAGAAATTCTTAGCTGTTTTTTTCTTTTTTTTTAACTCACGATGAACTACCTACCCAAATTATCAGGTGTAAAGCGTTTAGAGCGCCACATCCGAGGTCATCTCCACAATTTTGATCATCCCCGTAGCTGTTTCCTTAAAATTTCATTGATTTTTGATAATGGTCGGAAGCAAATTAATGAAAGCATAATTTTCCGAGTGAACCTTACGGTGCCGGAGTTCGGAGGTTCGAGTCCCTTTTCTATATGAATGTTTGTAGTCGTCTGTGTCGACATTAAGCAGTAAGTCCCGGTCAAATTAGTCTTCGAGTACCAAAAATTGCCCTAAGCTCTCTAAACAACCGCATTATCGGAATTTCTTTATTACAGCATTTAACTAGGACATTGATATGACCGATACAATCTTACAATTACAGTTTTTAAAATAAGAGGTATTTTCACAGACACAAAAAAAATATGATTTAAACAAAACTGATTTGTAAAATTATGTATGAAACTATAAACTTGTGTATGTACGTATGTACAATAGCGTCTAAACAGTGCATTCAATTGAACTCAAATCCAATATGTGTGTTGTGAGAAAATACTAAATTTTTAATTTTGATATTTCAAATAATTTGGTTTTCAGCATGAAAACCATGAAAATTGGCAAGTCATAAATAAAGCATGAATAATCATTCATAAACAAAATTTTTCGGCTGCAATATATATACTATAAAAATTAATTTTTGATGTTGTTCCAAAATTATTATTAATTCGCTATTGCACTGCAAATCAATTACCTCCAGTATCTGTTCAATTTATTCATTTATCGTTGTCATCTCTCTAGCCATTTTCTTTGTTTTCAAATCTCAATTTGAGTTCTTTTAAAATTTAATGTTACAACGTTAAATTACCACGTGCGAAAAATATATCTGCAAACTGCCTTGGCTTGCAAACTGCCTGCTGCAAACTCCCTTTGAACTTTTTGGTGGATATAAACCATCAGTAAACCACTTGAAACCGTTTGGATCCACCGCATATGTTGGTGTGCCACGGCAGCATAGAGCGAAGTTGGACGCCAAGGCGAGGAAGGGGGTTATGATAGGATATGCCTTTAACACTAAGTGTTATAGGATATGGTTCCCTGATACAGGATATGGTTCCCTAATGTAGTAGAAACCATAAACGTCAGATTTTTTGAAGATTCGCAAGGTGTAGAGGGCGACAGTGGAGCATCGATGGGCCCCAATGACAATCCCAACACTGAACCACACTCCGAAGATAGGGGAGAAAAGGATATTTCTGTTATTTCGTTAGGTCATAACCTACCCCTTGAGAGTGATGATGAGGATTTAGTGGAAAGGAATGTTTCTGGGTAAACCCACGGTGATGAGATTGAAAGCCCCTTACCAGCCCAAGATCTAAAACGCGTTGATTGAGAAAGAATGGTGATCCCACGAACAACGAGCACCCGTGTAGATGTGGACTATTATGAAGTAGGTTCAACCACTATACTTAGGTCTATAAATGATGCCTTAAAGTACTGTAAGAAAAATGGTATAATATACACGGAACACATTTTTGATTTTTCTTGTGAAAATTCGTATCAAGGAATAATTTCAGATAAACCAGTTACCTCCTCCACAAGTTATGCCAGTTTCTGACTAGAGGAAGTCCATATTTCCAACACTTATAAACAAGCATTCGAGCTCTCCACAACATAAGCAATGGGTAGAGTCCATGGGAGAAGAAATAAAAATCATGGCAGAAAGACATGTGTGGCACCTTGTAAAGTTACCGTCAGATACAGATGTCATTGGATGCCGGTGGGTGTTTACATTGAAAAGAGATGAAAAAGGCAAAGTGGCCAGGTATAAGGCAGGACTGGTGGCACAGGGTTTTAAACAAGTTAAAGGACTGACTTACGGAGAGTCTTTTAGCCCAGTCATTAATTTCAGTCTAATTCGTTTCTTTTTTTCACTTTTAGTAGTTTTACAGGGTTGGACCCACAGGCAGTGTGACGTAAAAGGAGCTTATCTATACGCGCCATTAAAAGTCTCATCCACCCGGTTTTGCTGTGAAATATAAGGAGCTTTTAGTTTGTAAGTTGGATAGAGCTGTTTATGGACTACACCAGAGTGGTCGAGAATGGTTTTTCGAGATTCATAAAGTATTGACAGAACTTGGTTTAGCAAACTGAATTGGTGTAATTGTGCATATGATTTTAATTGTGTGTTAATTTTGATTTTATATGTTGATGACATAGTTTTGTTTGGAAAGGACGAGAAAATAATAGACAAGGCCATTAGATTGTTGGAAAAACATTTTGACTTAAAAAGTTTGGGAAAGACTAGAAAGTTGTTGGGGGTTGAGTTTGAAAAAAAAGGGGGGGGGTGAAGTTTTGTTAAGCCAGTCGATTTATATTAACAATATTCGTAAAAGGTTTACTAGCTTCTTCATACCTGTTTCCTCACCTCCAATCAGCAAAGGTACAGTCTTCTCAAAGGAACAGTGTCCATAATCAGATGTTGAAATAGAGGAAATGTCACATTTTCCTTATAGAAATTTATTAGGCTGTCTATCTTTTCTTGCTGGTAGAACCACGCCCGACATTAGTTATGCCGTTAACATTTTTAGCCAGTTCCAGAGTAATCCTGCTAGGTTTCACTGGGACGGTGTGATAAAACTTTTGGGCTAGGTCATACACACACAGTTATAAACTTGGACTTACATGCAATGAACTTAGTATAATGGTTTACACTGATGCGGACTTTGCTGCCAATAAAGACGACAGGAATCTATGGGGGACAGATAATTTTTTGGGGAAAGCTCCAGTCATGTGGAGGACTTTTAAGGAGAAGTGCGTGTCATTGTCAACTATGGAGAGTGAATTTTATGCTATTACAGGGGCCACGAAGGAGCTTATGTGGTTTGATAGAATCCTAAACGAGTGTTATGCCAGAAAGTTAGTTTTTGGTGAGAAGTTTAAGTCGATTCTATATGTTGATAACACCGCTAGCCTAGACTTTGTCAAATCCCCAGTTGAAAACCATATGAGCAAACACATTGATGTCCCGTTATTTTTTGTTCGTGACTAAGTTTATCAAAATATTTTTGACATAAAATATATAAAGAGTAAAGAAAATTTAGCTGATCCTTTTATCAAACCTCTGACCAGGTTCGAACTGAGACGTTTATGTGATGAAATTTTTTCATGAGTCTCTGGATTTGTATGCTCACTTTGTTTCTTTTGAACTTTGAAAAGTGCAGTGAGTTTTTTTTACTTGATTTGGGTGGACGTTTTTTCCCCCGTCTATACGTCTGAACGTGTTTAGTGGCATCTTTACTGTCCATCATCTGGATCCGAACAGCCTAACGTACCGTTTCGGTATAGGTAAAAATGTAATTTGTCTGAGTAGTTCAGGTGGTAGATTTGTGAATTTGTCGCGCATCGGAGGGCCTTTAATCGCGGGTATGTTATTTTTACTTTTGTGAATCCCTGCTTTGTTAATGGAACTGCCCCGTTAATTGTTCCGTCAACCTAATCAAGGAAATTTGTTTAATGTAAACTTGTTTAATGCTCAGAGTCTGTTTATCTGAATTGTTTTATTTGATACATATACAGTGCAATATTACTTCGTGATATTTTGATCTTAAATATTTTAAATACTTTAAAGAAAACATTTTTATAACTTGAAAATGTTATGATATACATTGATATATTTTTTCTCGATGAGAAACCAATTTGTTTTATGTGTATGAATGAGTTTGTATGAGTGGCCGCCCACGCATGTATTGATATATGATCATAATTGAATGGAGTGATGTCCTTGTCATTATATGTTTTAACTCTTTCTTGTAGTTTGTAATTTGTAGTATTGTATATTTTGGTTTTTCAGATAGCAATTGTAAAAACAGAAACAAGCACAGAATTTTTTTTATTTTTATTTTGATAGAGATCTTTGAACTTGAAAACCTGAGATGTAAACTGTAATGGATTTATCTTCTCCGGTTGCTTGTTTTGTGTCGAAAAGACAAGTCAGGGGGGGGGGGGCATTTGTTAGCAATTTGAACTAAGAATTACTTTGAGGGTCCATTAATTACTTGCCTTTCCGAAGTTTGACGTCATATTTTGCTTTTCCATTTTTAAGCTTATTCAAGTTAAGGCGATTCAATTTATAACTACGCCGAATCACGGACGCAAGTTTCGTTTAGATTACGTCATGTTTGGCAAACCGCCGTGCGTCATATAACTAAACATAAAAGTCTTCAGTTTCCGATAGATGGCGTATTTCAGAGAAGTTACGTGGTTCAACCCGATATTTGAATATCGGCTTTTGACACGAGTATATAAGTATATGACACGAGTATATTACATGTACACTAACAGGTTGATCTAATCGGCGAATCGCTCGACATTTGGGTAGGTGCGATGCCACTATTAGACGATGTTGGCAGGAATGGGCGAACCATGGCCAAACACAGCGTCAAGAAGAAAGCGGTTGGCCTAGAGAAATGACAGAACTTGAGGACAGAGCAATCGTCAGAGCGGCACTCGCAGCCCCAGATTCATCATTATCATCGATCGTACGTGCAACTGGTGCTTCGGTGACCACAAAGACCATTCATAGGCGGATGAGCTCACGGCGCCCCTTGCGCCGACTACCATTGACCTCTGTACACCGACAAGCCCATTTTCACTGGTGTCGGGCACATTCGACCTGGAATATCACTGACTGGAGTAGAATTGTCTTCAGTGATGAGTCTCGCTTCGAACTGAGCCTCCATGACCAGCGAATACGTGTCTGGAAACGCCCCGGACAGCGGTGGGATACCAACCGGACTGTCTTCCGCCACACGGGCCAGGAATGATGGTCTGGGGTGTCATTTCATTTTATAGCAGGACCCCTTTGATTGTCATCCACGGCACCCTTATAGCACAGCGGTACGTCGACAATATTCTACGTCCCGTTGTGTTGCACTTCATATCACGCCATCCTGGGCTTACATTACAGCAAGATAATGCCCGCCGCACACGACGAGAGTTTCTACTACTTGTCTTCGTGCTTGCCCAACGCCACCTTGGCCAGCAAGATTGTCGGATCTCTTCCCCATTAAGCACGTTTGGAGCATTATGGTCAGGGCCCTTCAAGCAACTGGAAATTTTGACGATCTAATGCGCGCCAATTAGACAGAATTTGGCACGACATCCCGCAGGAGGATATCCGGCACCTCTATCAATCAATGCCAAACCGAATAACTGCTTGCATAAGAGCCAGAGGTGGACCAAGACGTTATTGTCTTTTTCATTTTGTGAATCCCTTTCTCTTGAATAAATCATCCAATTTTTTCTCAAATTGTAATCATTGGTTTTTTTCAACATGTATAACACATCTACGGACTTTCGTCCCATTCCGATAACTTCTTCTTGCTGCGCCTTTTTTTGTATAAGAGTGTATATAAATTTATTTATATATATCTCTTTGTCTTTATAAATTTGCTTTGTACAGTGCATTACGAAAAATTGAATTAAACGAAATAGAGCAAAAACACATTTCATAGCCTACGTTATGTCTATTATGAAATAAAATAAAATATAGAGTATATTCTTTTTTAATTACACAGTTGGGAAACAAACTTAAAATTGCGTATCACCCCATCTTTATAAATTTCAAAGGAGGAGAAATTGTCCTGTCAGTGTAATCTTAATACCATCTAAGAATTGTATTAACCAGTTTCTAATTGCATTTTAAAAACAGACAAAAGACTTTTATTAGCAGTGAGTAAACTTTTATTTTAGTACATATGGATTACATAATATTTTAGAAGAAATATTCTAAAAGCATCTTGCAGGATAAAGCAAAAGGAGCTATTAAAGCTTAATACGATGTTGGCGGAAGTACGGAGGTGTACGACATGAAGACAACGAAAACTGGGAATTTAAATAGTTTCATACAACAGATTTCTACCAACCGTAATATCTGGTATTACTGATGACATCTTTGCTTCTTCTGGTCACTTTTCTTGGTCTCCTTTCTCTTGCATGATGCGTCACATTTCTGTTTCGAAGCCAGTCCTTAAGATGAGTGAACAGGCCTTCAAGAAAATCACAAACTGATAGTAGAGAAACACCAAGCCACATCCCCAAGTACCCTCCAATGACGCTGAACAGTTCCAGACTCTGGAAAAAGTACGAGATAAGATTCTGCCTTAGATAAAAAATGAACATCACGCAAGATATGTTTATTTGTGTGATACTCGAGTTAAAACTCCCGTTTCACAAATTCAAAAGTCAGTAACTACCGACAACTGCCTGGACCGAGTTTTGAACTCGGGTTTCCCAACCTGTAGATCTGTATTCTACCAACTTAAAGATTATGGCAGTGTAGACAGCTATCATTTTTCTAATTTCACTCCTTACACAATCTCCTCTGCTTTTGACGCCAGTCGGACGTACCAACCTCGAAGGTGGTCCTTTATCAACGAAAATTGTCCTGGCCTTCTAAAGAGGTGTTATTTTTAACCGATCCCGTATTCTTAGATTCTTTTTGAAGCGGAGTATGTAAAATGGTAGCTTTTGCATATTTTACCATTTATTCATTTATATAGTTATTTATTCCATCTTTGCTGATTTTTTTTCTATCGCGAATATGTGACATGGTATTCCTACCGATGCAATATCGATCTTGCCCACGGCTAGGTGTCATTGTAATGATCTTTAGAAAAAACGATAACGGACTGGTAGGAACAGTATCACAAATATTCATGATGGGAAAATAATCTGTATCGTTGAAAAAAGATAAATAATGGAAAAAATGTTTTCTGCTCTACCGAAATCCAGGGCCTTTCAGCCATTAGTACTATCTACGGCAGACCAATAAAGATTCTATCTAGCCAACAGTATAACTATCAAAATTTTCGGATGATTCGAAGTCTACGATGTCACTAACTCTAGGGTAACGTCAGGTGGGATCTAGTTATTTCTGTAAGTCCATATAAAGGGCTTATTGGCGATTTACCAGTCTAATAGGATGATGATGCTTCTGGAAAAATATCTGGAAAAAGTGTACGTACAAGTCAATATATTGCGACGTTGATCTCAAACTCAAAGGGAGAATAATTGAAATTAACGCTCTCTTAAAGTGAACGGAAAAATTTTTGTATCTGGGTCGAGGTTTTTCAAATGCCGATCCTGAAAAAAAAGTCGAAATAAGTTAATGAGCAGCGACTAACGATAGAATTATATATTTTCTCGTAGCTTGCTGTTCAATTTCTGGAACTCATCACTTGAATACATCGGATACTGGAAGAATACTGGAGTGCGTCGGATACTGGAGTGCACTTTGACGAGTTCCTCAAGTGTCGTCAAACCTTTCCAAAAGGTAAAAGTAGAGGACAAATTTATGCATTGTCTTCTTTAAGTTTGTCGTCGGGAGTTACATTCTAAAGAGTTTGGGAAGCAGACGAACCAATTAAGTCGGACAAACGGGATGAGAAACGAAAGAAAGAGCTGGCGCGAGGCGTTAAAAAAATCCCGGAAGAAGGAAAAATAGACTTAAAGAGGGTAGTTAAAACCCAGGATACCGAAAAGGAACAATAAGAGAAAAAGGGGATTGTTGACGAAGATAAAACGGCCCCACACATACAAGATTTTCTAGGAAGAAAAAATTTAAGAAGTGTGGGAGAGTCGAAGGCCAAATTATTTAATGAGAAACGCCCCTCACTCGGAATGGTCAGTAAAGAAGACTTAGGGGTGAGAATAAACGAATAAAAAATAAGAGTAAGAGAAATGACGTAAGATGGTGAACCAATGGAATTATGGTGGGAGGAACGGCGAAATTAAATAATAACAGAAAAGAAGATGAGAAAAAGAAAAGACAGATATTTCGTTTCGACAGAGAGTATCTGCTACTAGATTGCGCCCAGACTCAGCACACCGCTATGAGATAGCATCCAACGTAAGAGAGAATTTTTTGAGAGAGTATCTGCTAAATTGCGCCCAGACTCAGCGCACCGTTATGAGATAGCAGCCAACGTAAGAGAAAATTTTTTGAGAGAGTATCTGCTAGATTGCTTCCAGACTCAGCGCACCGCTATGAGATATAAGCCAACGTAAGAGAGAATTTTTTGAGAGATTATCTGCTGGATTGCGCATTGACTCAGCGCACGAATTCGTCGAATTATTCAAATACCGCTATGATATAGTAGTCAATGCAAGAGGAGGAACTAGATGAACGTCGGAGCCGAAAGAAGTTGCCTGACCCCTGCAAGTCAGCGATGAGAATTAATTAAATAGAAGTCCCCGTCGGAAAGGAGCCTACCCTGCCGTGGAGTCCCGATAGTCGCCAGATATATTCCCACGCCGTCCAGCGAAATTTGACGAATGCGTTCACCGGTGAGGATTGAATCCCGAGGAACAACGGAGGCCCAGTAATCGATGCGAGATAACCTGCCTGCGACTGATTCCAGTGCTGTCTGCAAAACGGAGGTAACCTTTTATTACCAACTTCCAGAAGTCTATAAATCTCCTAAGTAATATAATCTAAGCTAGAATTAGGGATTAAAAGTTAATTGCGTACTGATGAGATTAACATCAAGTTAAATGAGCTAAATAGTACGATCGATGAATGAGTAATAATATGCTAAAGGTTTAATAATTGAATGGGTCAATGTGTATGATTAATGTTAAGAAATTTGAGAGTAATTAATTGAGATGATGAATGGTGTCATGACGTGGCCGACAACAAGCCAACACAATCTCACACGAGATCAAATAAATCAGACTCATATTTGAGATAAGCAGAGGCGCGAAATTATGACTTTTAACGTAATTAGTGACAACGGAAGCACTTAATGCTTGGCAGGAAATTTAAGAGTGGGAAGATAGATTCCCTCGCGCATGAATCTCTCTGGGAAAACTTGAAAGAACACAATCTCATATCTTAATATTGAAGTAATTATCCGAACTTTGGATACCCCAAAGAAGATCTTTGGATTTTCTTAGGGGGAGGGAGCTGAGATGTCGTGCAACATCCCATGCTTTCTCACAACGTTCACAGGACAATTGTGTACAAAGAAGTCTGAAGCTGAGACGTGGAATCCAGAATTCTAAAGGTTCAAGGGGCTACCCAGAGAAAAACCCAGATAATAGTTTTTGTTATTCTAGGGTGCATCATTAATTTCAGTTCGCCATGGGGTCGGACCTTGGCCGGAAATACCACAGGACAAAGATCGGCAGAGAACTAGCAGATGCTCTTTATGAAAAGTTTTTCAGGGGCTGGGCTGACCGGAAAGTGACCAGCACGGCAAAGACAAAGACCGCACCAGGCGTCCGGTGGCGGAAGTGAAATCCAACCCCCCTCGGAGGGGGGAAATCTGCTTGGGAGGTGACTGGAAGGGACAGTCAGTGGGCAGAGGCGAAGTCGAGAGGTTGGTCAGCGTTGGGAAGCTGATAAGACAGTTTCTTTTGTGAGACCAGTGGCTAGTTCCATGCACGACTAGCAAATCTAATGAATAGTAATAGCCGAACGGCTTACTGTAAATATTTTGTATATAGTGAGTTCTAATAAAGGAACTTAATTTTAATTTAATTTCGCGCCTCTGCTTATCTCAAATATGAGTCTGATTTATTTGATCTCGTGTGAGATTGTGTTGGCTTGTTGTCGGCCACGTCATGACAATGGTTTTAATATTGCTATAATTATCAATAATGAAATTTAGTGTGTATATACTATATATGTGTGTGTTTAATGTAAATAAATCAGTGTGCTATTCATAATTCAGAGTAATGGTATCATTTCTAAAAGGAACTAACACTATACGAGATCATCCAACTAAACTCTATAACAAACTTCATGAGTAGTTATTCACAACCAGAGGAGCTCTTGTTATCACTTTGACAGTTTTTTCTTTTCGCCATCTCAAGTAAAATTTCCTGTAAAACTAGTAATATAGCAATGTCTTGGAAATGTTTAACACGGGAGGAAAAATAATGAATTTATTCATTAACACCTTGGGGCGTATTTCGGTTCATAAATCTAGCTTTTTAAATCTTTTCGTTTTAACAGAAAACTTTAACCGCCGTTTGGATGTCCTGCATATAGATGTGTTCTTCTTTTTTTTGAGACTGTTTGTGATTAACAAAATTTTGTTAAAACAATTATATTTTTTTGAGTTTTTTAGTCTAATTGGAGGGGGAAATTTAAAATTTCATGCTTCTCCTCACCCATTCGAATTATATTTCCCATGAATAATTCGCTTGAAAATCCCTTTGCTTTGAATCATACCTTGGTACGTGTTTATTCAAAATATTTGATGGGAGAAAAAGATAATAAAATTTGAAAAAGGCCGAATGGGGAAGTTTAAACATCGACATGTTATTTATTGGCATGAAAAATAGCCGGACACAGGTTAGTAGGTACAAGTTTTTGCATAAAGCTCCGCGGTCACCAATGCGTTGATAATAATAACAATGATAATAGGCGATAACAACAGTAGAAACAACAGAAAAATATTATTGGGAATTTTGGATACATTATTTTTAGATTTTTATTGTAATATGTGTTACTGAATCAGCTAGAAATTCTCTCATCCGAAAATCAACCCCAGTTTTAAGTGCAATTAAAATATATTTTTATTTTATTTGAAATTTAGTTTATTTAAAGTATGTTACACAGAAATGTATGAACGGAGCAGATGATGAGGATTCTGTTACAAACATCGATTAATTTTTTTTAAACATTTCGTAATTTTTACAAATTTATTAAATATTACTCAAAACTGCGTTCCTTTAAAAGAATAAAATACATTTATTTGCCTCAATTGTTGATCACTTTTGCAGTATAAAGTTCTTGTTAATGCATGTTAAATACAATGTCTAGGGGTAAAGTATGTTTAAAGTATATTTAAAGTATGTTACACAGAAATGTATGAATGGAGCAGATGATGAGGATTCTGTTACAAACAACGATTATTTTATTTAAACATTTCGTAATTTTTACAAATTTACTTAATCATACTCAAAACTGCGTTCCTTCAAAAGAATAAAAGACATTTATTTCCCTCAACTGTTGATCACTTTTGCAGTATAAAGCTCTTGTTAATGCATGTTAAATACAATGTCAGAGGCCACGGTGGCCCGATTGGCAAAGGCAGCGGGCCCGTGATCTGAACTTCGCTGGTTCTATGCCCGTCGCTGACAAAGTCACGAACGTGTACACTAAGGGCGTCTGGTACACGGAAAATATCTGTCGTAGCTGCAATTTCCTCCAAGTCCCCAAAATATTTCTGGAGGTGCGGGGTCAAGTGTTACGGTCTCGTCACTTGACTCGGTTCAAAATTACGGGACCGATGTTCTACGAGGTCAAGTCAGACTTCAGCCCTAGTGGTACCTCGCCTTAAGTGAAGCTACTTAACACCCTTTACCATGGACCATGGTCCTTTGGACTGTAGGCATTCCTGCACCAAGGGGACTGGAAACAACAAATAAATGCCTCTTCATGCCACTATAAAGCCATCACGTTTGCAAATAATTTCGCACTCAATACTGTATCAGTCAAGTGAGCATTTAATTTCGAGGCAAATGCATCAGAATATTTAGTCCTTTGATGCGCACATGTAAAATGTCCAAACAAAACCAATTTACCCTCTCACGCTTGAGGTTTCTGGTTATTTTTTTCTACAATTACTGTTTTTTTTTAGTCCAGGATCACTCTTTATACGATATACGTGTCAATTGGTTTGTTTGTGATTGGCCTTTTTCTACAAACTGTCATACATCCGATCAGGGCCATGACGATCAGCTGTGGCACCCGAGGCAAGTTTTAAAAATGGCGCTTTTTCAAAATTTTAGAAAGGATTTAAAGAAACATATTGCTATTAGAAATAGTTTATTTAATAGAACACGTACTATTTTTAGAAAAAAATTGTGTCAAAGAAAAAGAAAAGATTTACTTATGTATAAAAAATATAAAATTGAAAAAATTATAGAACTTAAAAAAAGCAAATAAAATAAATAAATTTGAATACAGAGGCTGTTCACACATTTTTTAGACGATGTATATTGTATTCACAAAACTAAATTACATAAAATTCTTGTGTTTTAAATGTTCTATTTGACATCCCTTATTCTGAACTATCTTTCGACACCGCAATTTCCAGGATAATAATGCCTTTTGAAGTGTCAGAAGAGGTAATCTATCGCATTCCTCCTGAACAGCTTTCCAGAGTCCTGTAAGGGTTTTGGGACGACGTTTAGATAATGCAGATTGTAAAAGTCCGAAAGCACAAAAATCCATAGGTGATACATCGGGAGATTTAGTAGGGATATCGGTGAAGGGTATGGCCTTGATACCAGTTTTTTGTTCCTTTTCTTTTAGGAAATTTACAGTGGATTTTTATGTGTGACTGCTAGCTTTGTCCTGATGGAGTCTCACAGATTAATGGCACTGTGGGTAAAGCGATGGTATTTCATTCAAAAAAATTGGCTATAAGATATGTTCCTGATAGTATTTGGAGTTAATCTTGACATTTTTTTCCACTCTCTTTATTTTTAACTTGCCTTTATAAGAAAAACCTGCAACAATCATGAATCCCTTAGAAAAACTTTCTTTCGATTCTTTGAACCATGTACTTAAAGTTTTTTCTCCCCTTTTATGATAATAAATGGCTCTTTTTTTGTTGCAATCATTTAAATACACCCACGATTCATCTATTGTGATAATTGTTTTCCATTTTTCTTTGGATAAGTGTTTCTCATATAGAATTCTGCAGCGTGTCCTGCGTTCAGCGATATGATTTGGAAGAAGACGATGCACATTGCGTTTTTTCGCTTTCTTAAGATTTAAATCAACGTTTATCATTTTGTTTACAGTGGACACCGAGCATTTTAATGATTTTGCAACTGTCCTTTGACTAGGGGGATTTTCTTTTAACATTAAACAACGTACCTTTGCAATAGTCGAAGATGTCCGTTTTTTCCTTGGATAGTTGTTTGGAATTTTCTCCCACTTGAGGCTCCAATTTGACGTTTTTTTCCTTTCTTGTTGACGATATTACCTATCGAAGCTTTAGATATCACAAAACCATGACTCTCACATCGTTTTTGGATAACGGAGTATGCATATTTCTCTTCGGAAAGAGCATAAAAGTAGCCTTCGAACCACTGCTTTGTTAAAAACGCCATTTTGAATAAAAACAAAACTTTCAAGCCGCAGACGATAATTTTGACCTTTAAAAACATAGTACAATTGCAATTATTTCTTTTGCAGCAAACGATTTTTTATTACTGATTACCAAAATCGTCTAAAAAATGTGCGAACAGCCTCTGTATAACACGTTATGTAATATAAATAATTACCAAATCCTTCTATGATCCTTTATTACAACAAATTACTTTATTGCAACTTTATCATTTACTGTTTAAGAAACCTTAACAGTTTCTTATTTTTACTACTTCTCGTTTTGACGTTTATTTCAATTCGGCAACTGTGGCGGTCGCCTCATCACCTCACCCTCGGGACCGACCTTGCACCGAATGCTATAAGTTTGGAAAGTGGCAGGTCAGAACAAAAAACTAAATTTTAAATTCCTCACATTTTTTGGGAGGGATCTTTCATGTTATTAACAGGTTGAAATGATTTGTTGTCTGTGCGCATGCTTTGCAACGTTTACAAATGTTACATAATCTGCGAAAATACCTGTATAATGATACGCTGCCATTATTATAATAAATTCAAATATACGCATATATATATATATATATATATATATATATATATATATATATCTTTCTCTCTCTCTCTCTCTCTATATATATATATATATATATATATATATATATATATATATATATATATATATATATATATATATATATATATATATTGCCTCTTTTGTAAATCATTAATTTTTCTTTATTTTTATTTTCTTTTTTAAGAAAGTTATATGTTATATGTTGTACGGTTATTTACTTTACCATCGGTGAACCAACGATATGTTATAAGTGCTGGAAGTATGGGCACAAAGCTAAGCATTGTAAGAACAGTAAAAAATGTATGAACTGTGCCGAAGATGCACATGGTCCAGAGCAGTGCAAAAAGAAATTAGTTTGTGTAAATTATGCCTTATATCGAAAAGGACAGGTTAAGTTCGACACGGCGCATAAGCCAACTGATAGGAAATGTAGCCGCTATAAAGCGGAAGTGAGCAGGATTTTTGCTAATACGTACTATAATGTCTCAGAGCCAGCTCGGCTCTTACTTTTCCCTTTGTTCTCTTGTTCTTGTTTGCGCTTGGCTTGTTTTATTGTTGGCGGCACATTTGGTGCTGGCTATGCTTTGAGCTGGCTATTATATGCGTTGTTTGATTTATGTTGATAATGTGAATGTTGTTAATTATTATATTGAGTTGTTATTTTGTACAAGTTGTATGGTTATGTTTTCCTAAACGAGTGGTATAGGGCGTTATGTGGACGCTTTTGTAATTTGTTGATTAATAAAGTTTAACCGGAGTAAGTTGGTGTATTTGGCAGATGGTGGCTGCGAGTAATTGAAATTTGTACGGTTAATTTGATAGTTATTGGCTCTTGGATGTTCTGCTGGTAAGACAGCATGGGAACGGTGACGTTTCTGACTTGGACTTTTGGATGATGATCTGGCCCCGCCGGCGGTGAGGGCGAGGATGTGGGCGGTGGAAGAGCGGTGGAAGTCAGTAGTATACTAGGCCGTGTACGCTCACGCGGAGGCCGATGTAATTTTCTCGAATCTTACCATTGGTGCAATTAGGCGATTTATATATTGGTGAAAAAAGTGAACCCACTAGTTTAGAAACGAATATAAGCAACAGAAACCATTGCTTTTGGAACATATATCGAGAAATCATTCGGTAAAACATGCAACACCTACACTTACTTCAAATTTTGCATTGTACGTGGTCTTCGTAATCTGGAACATATCAAAAAGTATGTCGATATCAAGAGATGAACACCTGTAAGATATTTGATGACTTTATATTAAAATATAAATTATTTACTGTAAGATATGAAAGGAAATAACGATTAGCGAGAGACATAATATGTAAAAGTTTTCATGTTAATACGCTTTAAAGAATCTGTATTTGCTCAACATTAACCGAAACCAGTCTCTGTTTTGTCTACGCATTTAAATAAAAAGAAAATATAGTAATGGTTCCAGGTGTTTATACAGTATTCTTCTTGACTTACCAAAGACATCATATTCAAGACTTGCTCTCCCTCGTTCAGAATAAGCTTGCTATATTTCACAGGGAGAAAAATTGAATAAAACTTTTATTTCTTTCAGCTGAATGTAGGGAAAATAGGATTAGACCGTATAAACTGAAGAGAACCTCTTAATGCAGTGATTTCCAACCGATGGGCGTGAGATCGGTCAGGGGTGCCCCGAGATTTTTTTGGGATTCACAAAAGAATATTAGTAGGTCGTCTTAGGGGACAAAGAACCTTCAAACTCGAATTTTTTTAATTTTCAATTTTTTATTCTATATACAAAATGAGAATAGTTTATATTCTTTTTTTACTTCATTAAAACCCTTAAAATTCGAAATAAGGAATTTTTGGCTGAATAATACCTGTTTTTCAAAAAAAAATTTCAAAAATGCTAACTTTTTCTCAAAATGTTCCATGCGCATTCCATATCATTTAAAAACTTTAAATTTTTTATTATAAGTTTTCCGAATAAATACAGTATGTCGTTCGCACTTTATGGAAACGAATTTGATGGTTAAGTTTTATGTATTAATACAATATTTTTTGCGGCGATTTGCTTCTGTTTGATAGCCATGATTCTTGACAATAGCTATAGCTTAAATTTTCCATAAAAGTAAACTTTTTCTTAGTACTGTCATGTCAGATTTACCCCATTCCTCTTGGACCGTTTTCCTAAGGATTAATAAACCGAAAGCGTAAAAGTGCATTGGAGAAGCGTCAGGTGATCTTACAGGTATTTCATTAAATGGGATACACTTTATTCCTGTTTCTGGTTCTGTCTTTGCTAAATAAGTGGATAATAAATTTCAAAATCGTTTCCATAAAGTGCGAACGACCTTCTGTATAAATAGAATTGTGCATTTAATTTTTTTTATGAATCTAAAGTCTTAAAAAATCTTTTTCTATTCAGTCTGATAATTTACTTACACACACAAATATATTAAATATTTACTTTATTTCATGGTCTATAAATTTGAAAAATATGTACGATTTCAAAGAATGATGCACAGTTTTGTGACAAACACTTCCATTAACAATCCTGAGAAATTTTGGAAGAAATCAGAAGAAAATGAATGAGCATTTTGAAAAATGCAAGCATTTTTAAAGAATTTTTTGTATGAACAGGTCTTATTCTTCCACAAAACACTTATTTGTGAATTATAAGTGTTTTCAAATGTAGTAGTAATGAATATTGATTATACTCATGTGGAATATTGAGTAAAATATTGAATATTAAAGAAAAAAGAGGTTGAAGGTTCTTCGTTCCCTTAAAATAAATATTAAGGTGAATTAATTACTCTCACGCCCGACATATTGTGACACAAATCGATGAGCTCGTTCCTATGGGATGAATTAGCTACCCTCAGGCCCACAGCTGTTAGGCTCGATATCAAACATTTGTGCTCTGAGCATTCATCACAAGTCTCACATTTTCGGACCGCCATTTTTCTCGTCGTTCTTACGTTTGATTCAATGTATTGCAGTTAAATGAGCAGAAAAATGACTAGTGCTGCATTTTATTATCAGTTTAAAGAAGTAAAATCCTTTTACAACCTTTAATGGGAAAATTTTTCAAGATTTTCTAGGTTAAAAGAAATCGAGAAAAAACGTGCACCGTGCAAACGGTGGATGTTGTTGCCCCTGATAGGGCTAATAAACCAAAACTCTTTTTTTTTTTTGTGATTTCCAACGTAGTCCTCTAATGTATTACTATTCTGAATCCCACAGCTAGTTTTGAAACTGTATTAATATACCCTATTGTAGTGATTGTTACTTATATCTTTCAATTAGCGGATAAAATCAGCAATGGAGTAGTTATTTGAATTTAAATTTGATAAGTTCCTGAAATGTATTCCACTTTCATCTGATATTTAGAAGATTCAAAATACTACAGTTCAATCAAAGATGTCCCATGTTTCTAATCTCATTCCCAAGGGTGCCGCAAACACAAAAAAGTTGGAAATCCCTGTCCTAATGAAAGAAGTGAAATTTTGTTAAGTTAATTATGACTGTCAAGCAATAGTGCCCCTCGGGGAAGCCTGTAACCCCTAGAGGACGCGTCCCCAGGTGGCGGATTGGGGAATACCCCCACTGGAATTACCTTCGGGCGGTAGAAAGGAAATAAAATAAACGGACCAACATGTAGAAGTCCAACCTCTTTCGAGGCAATGGCACCCCCTCCTTTATGGATAGTGGTCTTCTTTCATCTGCACTATTTATTCCTGGACACGACAACAACAACAAGCAATAGTCCTTTGTCAAAATGACCATAATTTTTCTATGTTCTTTACAGTGGGGAATAATTTACAGTCATACCATTTCATGACATTTATTCCTTATAGTCAATTTAAAGTATTGTTACTCTTTCAGCTTGCTTACTAACGACATGCGATCGTACCCGAAATGCAAAATACTTTTTGGTATGCAACGTCATTCTTTCGCATAACAAATCACAATTGGCAATTTGTCATAATACGTATGACTAAGTCCGGACTTCCTAAATGACATCAGTCTCGAAGTTTCCTGAATTTTCTTATTTGCATGTTTTTATAAATTTTACGATAGGTAATAACAATTACTGAATATCAAAGTTCAACTCATATTTCAATAGTACTTATAAGAACTCAAAACTTCTTAAAAAACCATATGAAAGTTAGAATCGCGATTAATTTCAAACTAATGAATAATTATTAATTAATTAATTAATTATTTGTGACACTTTCATCATTCTCTTCTGATAATATTTCAAAATCTTTTCAATCTGACTGATTGAGTGGTGCTTATTAATGGTAAGAAGGTAGACTCTGCCGGTTATTCAATTTCCGAATTACTGTTCCAGCCAACATAAAATTCACATATGTAGACTCGGGGTAGTCTTGTAGTAGCGTACTGGCTTTCGAGTGCTGAGGGTACTCGAATCGAAACCCGATGTGCGCCATTAAACGCATCCGTGTCTAGACCGGATATGGGCCCGTTAAATCCGTTGACCGAGAAGTCCCTCTATGAGGTCAGAGAGGGTGGGAGATGTTACGATCCCACCAGTTGTCGTCACTAGGGGTGCTCGGTCAAAATGGAAGTGGCAATTACGGGGGACTCCGAACTTTGGGATTCTAAATAGACTGGAGCTGCACACTTCAGACCGATGCCTTTATGGACCTGGTCTGGAACTTTCAGCCAGAAGGCTTTAGAAACAACGAAAATAGCATATTCATAAAATTACCCTTTTCATGTGATCACATTTTCTTAGACAAAATAATTTCAAAGGAAAAGTATTAATGATACATCGATTAAAAAAAAATCACTGTGTGAAGTAGTGGATACCTTTCTCCCTAACAGCTGGACTTTTCTTGGAATTAACAGAATATTGTGTTTTGAGCGGTACTGTTAGACTTTCAGACGCCTTTATGAAGATAGACTTTGGAATGAGTTTTAATGGTTTTTTCGTTTAGCAGGAGGTTTTTTTTCCATCAACTCGCTAACGGCATCCTTGTCAGGAGATGTGACTAGGAGGTCGACATGCCTACAACTGGTTAATAATGTGTTTTTTTTCCAACTAGTAAAAAGTCTCGTGCGGGCAGACACAGAGGCGCCAGGCTTCATGGGAGGTCTGAAGAGCCGCCCGATTGTCCTGGAAGTGGTTTGGCACAAAGGATAAAAAGAGATGTAGCGTGCCAGCGGACTCAGAGAGACGGAAAGGCAGAGCGAGATCACCGAGAGAGATTCCCGCGTGAGCGCACGTGACGAATCGACCCTAGGAACGAACGTGGTCAGTTCTCCGGGATGAGACGCCTGACGTGCAACGCCTAGCAGAAAGAATTGAATGCAGCGGGCATCTAGCTTGAATCACCTACTTGTACATGGTTGATTTTTCTTCTTCATAAAATAAAAAAATTAGTTATCTCGCCAACTTGACACTGTCCTCTCTGGGGAATGACACCGACGGTGTTAAACCCGTTCTATAGCTGTCACGTTGTTACAACCGCTTTTTAAACCCAAATACTAAACTTTCAGTACTTGAGAAATCAGATTAAAATCGTGGCATAGTCTCTCGAGTAAAGATTGAAGTGAAGATTGAAGGCAAGAAATCTTTGCTGAGTCGAAGCAAGCATTTGAATTGGTGATTGTGGTTAACCTTTAGCTTACGGGGCCCATTTTCCGATTCTCTCTTTAGAACGGGATATTTCATACCCCCTTTGTAAGAAAGGCCATTAAGGGGTTTACGCACGCACACACACACACACACACTCACACACACATATATATATATATATACATACAGGGTGGTTATAATTAAACTTCCCCTATAAACGGCATCTTACAGTGCAAACGGGTGAACGGAATGCAACGAAATTTTGTATATGGGCTATACACGAGATGCGCTCACGGAATTTCGAAAAAAAAATTAGTCCCAAAATGTCCAGCAGAGGGCGCCTTTTCGGGAAAAACATAAAATTTAACACAATAAACGGCCAAAACAGAATACAGAAACAATATTAACATAAATTGACTAGTTTCTGATCACCTTGTCATCGAACCACATTAAGTAAAGGGAGAATCAAAAACAATTGAGTTTGCAGAAACAAGAACAGATTAGGACGAAATTGCACAAGAGGAGCAGTTGTTAATCGTGTCCAGGACGATGTAGGGAAAGCTGCTCCCCGTGACAACCTTCATTCACCTGCAAAATGTCATGTCGATGGACAGTGTGTTCAACAATAGATCGTAACTGACGAGTTGTGAGGCTTCGCACATGAAGCGTTATGGAGTTCCTTAAGTCATTCAACGTCGCAACACCCCCACGATACACCAGACTTTTTAAATAGCCCCATACCCATAATGTTTCCCTACATCGTCCTGAACACGATAAACAACTGCTCCTCTTGTGCAATTTCGTCCTAATCTGTTCTTATTTCTGCAAACTGAACTGTTTTTGTTTCTCACTTACCTTTATGTGGTTCGATGACAAGGTGATCAGAAACTAGTCAATAAATGTTAATATTGTTTGTGTATTCCGTTTTGGTCGTTTATTGTGTTAAATTTCATGTTTTTCCCGAAATGGCATCCCCTGGTGGACATTTTGGAACTAAATTTTTTTTTCGAAATTCCGTGAGCCCATCTCGTGTATAGCCCATATACAAAATTTCGTTGCATTTCGTTCACCTGTTTGCGCTGTAGGATGCCGTTTATAGGGGAAGTTTAATTATAACCACCCATATATTCATTCTTGGGCCCGTATTCTTAGGATACATGCTTCCCATCCCGTAAAGAAAAGGTTAATGATAACGCGTTTTTGAATTATGATCTTTAATAACACGAAGGAAAAAATTGTTTCAATAAGCTCCAAAATAAGTCCGAATGGTTAATTAAAATGTCTTAATGAAGTACGTTTCTTAAAAGTGACGTTTAAATAAAGTAATCGCAATATATGAATCATTATTTTAAGTAAATTGATAATGTAATATTAAAAATTTATATTTTCCATTTACAACATAATAGTTTCAACTAAACATAAATTACAACTTGTAACAGACGTGTTTACATAAGCACTGAAATAGACAATGATCTTTATCATTGGTGCGCAAACTGTGGGTTGCTGTCCACTGGGGGGTGGGGGGTTGAAAATATTTGAGGGGTTGCGGATAATTTGAGGTAAATTTATGTCATATTGAATCCTTTATTTTTGAAAATGCATTAAATTTTCTAAAATTCCATATTTTTAGTTTTTAATTATTTTTTTATATGTTAAATATGATGACATTGTTAAATAAGGTGTCAAACAGTGTTACCAAAAACATGTACAGATGGGAAGCAAAGCATTTTTTTCTATTGTTATTAAGCCAAAATGTAGAGTTTCCTTTCTTTTTGTTAGCATTTTAATAATTATTTTTAAAAAATTGTGTTGCTACCAAAAAATATTCATTGGGGGTCAAGGGGTTTCTATTAATTTTTTTTATTCAAAACCCTTTCAGGGACATGTGTCCATTTTAGGACCACTATTTTTCTCGACCTTCTTTCACTTGCATTCAATGTATCTTGAGTTCAAAGAGCAGAAAATGGCTGGTGCTGCCATCTGTTATCCGTTTAAAGAAGTAAGTTCATTTTAAACCTTTAATTAGAAAAATTTCCACGATCTTTCAGGTTAAAAACAATCGAGAAAAAAAATGTGCTCCGTGCAAATGGTGGAGGTTGTTGTCCCTGAAAGGGTTAAAGATAGTGTGTCGAGGTCGAAAAATGTTCGCGCACCACTGATATTTGTGATTTACAAATTGATGTCATTTTTCAATCAATAATTTTACAACATTTTACTTACAGATCGTTAAAATACTTTCTTCCTTCACAGTCATGCTAAAAGGAAAAAAAACAAATTTTAAAATACATTTTCAAATTATGATATTGGAGAAAACTGTTATAATGAAAATTTCCGAGTGAACTAAAAAAGACACACTTTTTTAAGTAACTTAAATTTTTATTAATGATCTCACCAACAAATTTGTATATCTTAGCATTTAAAAGTTCATTATGTTCCTTCTTCTCTCATGCTATTTTTAACTTTACATATGAAAATTTCATTTCATTATCTGAAATATTTTACAGGATCTTAAGGAGCTTTTTACAGAAGTCTGATATAGAAACTCTGATGTACTTGTGAAAAAAAAAAAACCTCACGTTTTTAAACAAGCACAGCTAAATAGGGTGGGGAGTGGTGTCCATAAATGTTTTTGTTTTTACATTTTTTATTCACAGTCATTTTATAATGTTTTTTCAACAAATGTCTCTTTACATAATGATCATAACAGATATAAGAAATACTTGAACAATTCAAAATTTTGTTTTAAACAAGTGATTCCCTATCGGTGTGCCACGGTACTTTAGGGTGACACGAAATTTTTTTTGAAAAAAAATTATTTTAATGGGGCCTGCTTAAAATAAATATTAAGTTGAATTAATTACTGTCAAGATCGACAGATTGTGACACAAATCGATGCACTGAGCTTGCAAGATGTATTCATTGATCTCTGCGTAGATTCTACACTCAAAGTATACCAAAAGTGAGGCACCGATGGATTTTTTTTCCGTCTTGGACTGGCACAGGGGTACTCTAACTTTGTGAAGAAAGCAACACACTTTTGCCCTTTTCAACTTAATATTTGTGCGAGCAAGTCATCTGTGCTCTGGCGTCCATAAAATATATATATAAAGAATATAGCAAGAAATAAAATACTAAATCTTAAGGATGATATGCGTGTTTTGACTTTAATTTCTCGGTCTGATATCAAATATTAGTGCTGTAAGGATCAGTTGCAAGTCTCGCCATAATAAACAAAAAAAATTTCGCAGGTTTCCATTGCAGTCCTCTAGAGTTATACTACAATCAATGAATTATGATGAGAGTTTTAGTATAGTGTAAAGAAACGAACTGTATCGACAAACATTGTAAAAGATAGATGATACATTACTTACTTCGAGTATCCGAATTTTTCTAACCTGAAAATAAGAGATAAACATTTTTATTATATTAGAATCCTATATTGCATAACATCTAAAATGCATGATTGAGTCAAATCAATAACCTAACTCCAACACAAGATGCCTCTTAGAGCAGTCCTCTACAACTCGAATTCTGATGAGGACCATATTACTTTATTTGACGCTACCAAAAATATTGTATATTACAAAAAATAAATTACTGATTGTTTTGAAAAATTAAATAAATATTAATATTCATATATCATACATTACATTCGTAATATTATAAATCTAAAAATAATATTATCTTGAATAATACCCTACGTGCTCTAACGACTTGCCAAAGAAGTTGTTAACGACCCTGCCAATCTCACTTAAAAATGGTCGTATTTAGGATGGCGTTTTCCCCTTGAGGAATGGGCATCTCACGATCGTATGACCTCTGACATATATCTCATATGTTCCTTTCGTAATATTATAAATCTAAATATAATATTCCGTATTTTTTATATTTATAATATTATATTTCTTCACAATAGGCTTCTCTGTCGGCAGAAAGATTGCTGGCGGGCTAGATCTATGAGCTAGGGTATATGGGTAAGAAACTGCTCTACCGATTACCCGAAAATTTAAAATGTTTTACCTAACTCACCTGATGTTTTCGCTATGTGTTTCACATCATTTACGAATTGTATAAAAATTCTCCGCAGAGTTTGGTACCGGTTAAAGAAGGTAAAATCGAATGTTCAAAAAAAAATTCGATTACAAGTCCATTATTTGTTTAAGGTAAGGGTCTGCAAACTTGCACGTTTGCGGGCCACATCAATAAATTCACAAAGTTCCGCGGGCCACACATCTCAGAAACAAGTAGTATAGGCAGAGAAAAAAATGCATTATTTGTAAACAAGATTCAGCCTTTGAGATGATTGGTTGATTTGCATTTTATATCATGATGATGGAGATAAATTCTTTCAAAACACGTCATTGAAGTTTCGTGTGTATGGTAAGTTTGCGTGGTCTGGAGAAGTTTTTAAAATTCGCAAAAGTCACACTAAAAGACAACAGTAACGGCAACATAGCGGGCAACAAAATTCTGGGTATATGCAGAATATATAACATCTTTTAGGCAATTTCAATAGCATAAATATTTCGGAATAAATCCTAAATGATGTAGGATGTAGTAATGTTAACTATAAAACGAAAACAAACAGTAATAATAAAAACTCATCAGTCGAAGGTTAACTTTTGACAGACAATAATGAGCTCTTGGCGTCTATGTCACTGAAGAAATATCTCTTAACTACAAACCTGTCATTCATTTATAAGATTGAATCCAGAACATATAAGATAGCAATACGTTTAGTGTATTTATCGTCCACGTTAAAAAGGGTACTCATTTCTTTACAAGTGCGTAATTGAAAAATTCTAATTGAAGAATTGTAGCAATTCTTAATTGAAAACCTTAAGTTTAGTACGATTTTGGCGAATTTTGAAAATTTCGCCAAAACACGCCAAGGGGACCCACTTCTTTAGATTAACCGGTAAAATAAATTTTAATGCTAGATTTCGTTTCATTCTTTTTGCCATTGATGACAAGTTTATTGCGCTAACATGATTTGACAGTTTTATTTCAACAGTTATCTGTTTATTTAAAATATTTGTCATGGGGAGAATTTTGGAGTGCCTACAGTATAATTCTTTCCGATTGGCAGACATTTTGCCAACTGTTGTATAAAGAAGCATGCATGTCTGTGGGTGTGTACATAGAAATACGGGAAAATAAGAACTTACTTCTTTGCTACCCGCTGTTTCTTCCTCGTCCTACAAAAATGAAGATAGGACCATATTAATATATTTGATAAAGATTCCGTCTTCAAGAAAGATACTTCTTGATAAAGACAAAACTTTAAATTATATACTGACGAAAATATGCTATTATATATATATATACATTGAAGAGCCATTACATTATGACCACCCTCCTTCTGTAAAATAGAGCTCGCCCAGAAACAAAAGCACGTCTGAAGTTTGAGTATATATAGGGCCCATGCATTGTCTTTCCAAACAACACATGATTACCATCCAACACTGGCTCGAGAAATTGAGAATTAAAATTAATAATGATAAGTGTATAGCTGTAATGTTCACAACAAAAAGTAAAAGTTCTTATATCAATCATCAAATTAATTTCGTAAACACGAACCTCCCCTGTTCTGACACGGTAAAATACCTTGGAGTCATACTAGATAAAAAATAGCACCTGAAAACAACACATCACACATGTTAGGGACAAGCTCCGAGTAGCTAGCAGATTAATTTACCCCCTAATTGCTCGGGACAGCAAGTTAAGCATCTATATAATAACAGCTGAAGGTAAACAAATGTTAGTTTGTTAGCAGAAAACGGGGACGGGCTAATCTCGCGAACCGAACATAGCAGGATATCGCGACTGGTACCGATGGACGCGGTCGGACGAGACGCGTCCACTGGTACCATCCTCAACTTTCAAAACTTTAAACTTTTTAAATTATTCAATTAAAACCGCCGAACTCAAAAGAAGTGGGTAATAGAAACATGTCATTCCGGGTGGGCCAGCTCCTATCCGTTTCGCAAATTTCCACTATTTTCATGCATGCAAAATTAAACTTTTCCGCCCACCAGTCGACAAATTTTTTATTTCCATGTGTTCTACAACTCTTCATCTTTAAGCATATGCACATTTTCAAAAAGTTAAAAATGTTTTTCACTGCAAACGAAGCTTTTTCCCCAAAGCAGTTTTCCGAATTTCACGAAATCGACAATTTTGATGGACAAATATTTCGGTTATCTGCACCTATTAATGTCAATTTTATAATTTATCAGCATTGCCTAGATGTTCAGCTTCAAAAATATACCAAATACATTTAATAGAAAAAATGTTATCATTCTAAAAAAGCGTACTTACAAAACTCACTTTTGAAATTTCCCGCACTGCGATCGCCATTGTATCTTAATGGAACTGAATGGGGAGTTCGTAATTTTTCGACTTAATATTTTACTCACTAATAATTCCAGCAAGTTCGTGAAATTTGTTTCTAATTAATGAGCAAATGATGAGGATTCTTCCGCCACCAATTTTGAATTCCTGAGAATTGTCATTCTATTTTTTTAAGCCCTTTTTCGCCCATGAGAATTTCTGTTTACATTCGGCCATGTTGCCAAAATGAAAAAGTATTAGTTGAGAACGAGTCATTTAATAATTGAAATCCAGAAATAATTTTAAAGCACCAGAAATAATTTTAGTTTCAGGAAAGGAGAAGTTAAAACCTATAGAATTTTTTTCTAATAAGGCGAAACGTCGCAACGTCACTGCCTACGTCAGATTTCTTCTGCTATAGATGACGTCATTATCGGGTGGCAGAAAACAGAAGCAGTTCATATGCGTTTGCATGTGTTTTTGGATGATACCTTCATTTTGAGTTAAATAATTTAAGTTTATTTATAAAATTCCTCATATTAGTTGTATGTAACAGGTATTTTAACACTTTTTTTTAATATTTCGCAAGGTTTAAGAGAATATAATCATTCTTTCGTTGAGAATGATTATTATTATGTTCAGATATGTATAGATATCAGGATAAGTTACTTCAGGCCAGCGTCTTGTATCGTAACTCCAGTCTTCCTCTGTCCATAAATACGGGTCACATACTGAATAAACCTTTCAGGGTTGTACCTGAATGTTTAATTTAGTTATATACCTTTGTTTAGATACCGTAAGACTTTGCGTAATCTGAGAGCATTTTATTCAACGAGCTGTAAGAATGCTCATTGAACGCCATGTTAAATTATGCAATTTTTTGCCACTCCTCGCCAAGCAAGAAGTAAAATCAGCAAGAGTTGAGATGTGACATGCTGCGAGACATTGCCTTATTTAATGATTTTCTTTTTTTTGTTTAAAAAGCAAAATTTGAAAACGGAAATTTGAAAGATTTATTTCAAAAGCCAAAAACCAAAATTTGAAAGAGGGAAATTTAAATCATCATTTCGTTTTTAAAAAATTCTGTATTCTTAAGTGATTAAACAGTTATCAATCTTTAAGAAATAAAACCATTTTATTTTAAATCGAAAATGCAACACATCGGGTTGCCACTCAGCTAGTCTTACTATTAACAGCTGAAGGTAAACAAATGTTAGTTTGTTAGTCAGCAGACACGGGGACGGGCTAATCTTGCGAACCGAGCATAGCATGATATCGCGACTGGTACCGATATAGGCGGACGGCCGAGACGCGTGCACTGATGCTATTCTCAACTTTCAAAACTTTAAACTTTTTTTAATTATTCAATTAAAACCGCCGAACTCAATAGAAGAGGAGAGCAGAAACAGCTGACATTCCAGGTGGGCCAGCTCCTTTCTGTTTCGCAAATTTCCACAATTTTCATGCATGCAAAATTCAATTTTTCCGTCCTCGACAAATTTTTTATTTCCATGTGTTTTACAACTCTTCATCTTTGAGGATATACACATTTTTATAAATTTAAAAATGTTTTTCATTGCAAACGAAGCTTTTTCCCCAAAGCAGTTTTCCGAATTTCACGAAATCGACAATTTTGATGGATAAATATTTCGGTTTTCTGCACCTATTAATGTCAGTTTTACGATTTATCTCTATTTGCTAGATGTTCAGCTTCCAAAATATACCAAATACATTCAATAAAAAAAAGTTTTTATTCTAAAATAGCGTACTTTCAAAACTCACTTTTAACTGAATGCCGAGTTCGTAATTTTTCCACTTATTATTTTACTCACTAATAATTCCAGAAAGTTCGTGAAATTTGTTTCAAATAAATGAGCAACTGATAGGATTCTTCCACAACCAATTTTGAATTCGTCAGAACTGTCTTTCTATTTTTTAAGCTCTTTTTCCACCCCAGATTAATATTTACATTCGGCCTTACCGCGATACACCTGCCTTTTTTTTCAAGTGCCTCTGTACGTTTCGTGGCGCAGTGCTATCGCGCTGACCTGGTAAACCTTACGTTACGGGTTCGGTCCTAGGTGGTGTTGAATTTTCCAATTTTCCTTATCTTGGTGTTTTTTTGTTTTTCCCCCGCGGAACTCTGCAATCATCTTATTACGAATTGTTTGACCCTGCACAGGGCCTTTTTTTTCTTTTATTATGCGAACTTTCCATCTTGTTTGCTGAGGACCATTTTTTCCGTAACTTTATAAATAATATCAATTTATTTTCTTTAATTTTTTAAATTTTTCTTTTCAATCTTAATTTTTTAATCTTAATATATTTCTAATTTTTAAATGTATCTTACCATTCTACTTTTTGAAGGTTTTAAACTTAATTTTTGTATTAATGTAACTGGTAACTTTAAATTTAATTTAACTTAATAATTTTTTCTATTGAGCACATATACATTGATAATAAGCATCTTGCGACAGGAGTTAAAGTCAATAGACCCAGGAACTCTACTTTTCAAAAGAAATTCTGCTCAGTTGCCAAAAGGAAAAATTATTAGTTGAGAACGAGTCATTTAATAATTGAAATCCAGAAATAATTTTAAAGTACCAGAAATAATTTTAGTTTTAGCAAATGAGAAGTTAAAACCTTTTGAATTTTTTCTAATTGAATGAATTTCTTTTTTGTCTAAAAAGCAAAATTTGAAAACGGAGATTTGGAAGAATTATTTCAAAAGCCAAAAACCGAAATTTGAGAAAGAAAATTTTAAATTATTATTTCGTTTTTAAAAAATTCTAATATATTTTTAAAAGTGATTAAATGGTTTTTAATCTTTAAGACATGAAACTATTTCATTTTAAATCGAAAAAACAACACATCGGGTTGCCACTCAGCTAGTTCATAATAAATTGCTCATATAGAAATCGTATTTACGTCCTATCCTAACATACGGAGGGCCAGCATGGTCATAATGTGTTAATTCGCAAATTTAAAAACTAGCTTCTGCCCAGAGTAGCACAATTGGACAAATCATTAACGCTCCCTGGTATTTTAGAAATGTTGACATTTACCGGGAGATCGGTCTCCCAACTCTTCAAAATTATCTCCAAAAACTTGCTATTAATTTCCAGAACAACAACGACAGTAACATACTCAAAGAATTAGCAAACTATGATCCTGTTGACCCAACTAACAGGAGAAAGCTAAGAGCCATCCTGTCTCTTTCTTAATTGTTGTTTTTAGTCTCTTTCTTTATGAAAAAAGCTGATACTTGGCTTGCCAAGGCAAATAACATCATAAAATTCTTTTAAAACCAAATAAACATGTACTGCTATCCATAAACTTCCTTCTTTCTCTATTTCACAACTTGTCATCGATCGTGGACCCACCATCTACTGTCCCTGCAAATTGCTTGCTCACTTTTGACTACTTCGAACTCACGGATCCTGAGCCCTCCAATCACTTTACTCCTTTTTCTACTCTCTGTCTATTCATGGTTCCCCTCTGCTTATTCTTCGAAAGTCTGCACTAGAGGGCGTGACCCAGGGAGTGCAGTTAGACCCCATTTTCTTATAGTCTTATGGTCTTTCGAAACATAAAGTGATTAGCGACATAATGGGAAAAGCAGCTGATTTATCAGACTTCGATAAATGTCAAATCATTATGGCTCGGCGCCTGGGAACGTCGCTTCAGAAACGGCGCGTTTGGTAGGCTGTTCACGTGCAGTCGTTGTGAGCACGTATCGAAAAGTGGTGTATGGATGGTAAAACGAAAAGTCGCCGGCCAGCGGTGTGTCACCCGCGGCGCAATGATTCCAGAGGAGAGCGAAGACTGTTGCGCAATATTCGCCGTGACCGAAGACCTACAACAGCCGAAATTACCAGCAGGTACAACAATGATGACCCAGACAGTGTTTCTGAACACACAATGCAGCGTGCTCTGCTGCGTATGAGCCTTCGAAGCCGGCGGTCGAAGCACGTCCCTGCTCTGACGGCACGACATCGTCAGCAGCGCCTGCAATGGGCCAAGGAACATCGGAAATGGACCATAGAAGAATGGAAGAAAGATGCATGATCCGACGAATTACGTTTTCTGGTCTATCACATCGACGGGCGCGTGCGAATACGTCGATATCCAACTGAAATCCTGGCTCCTGGATGAACAGTTGAACGGGCACAAGCTGGTGGCGGCGGTATTATGGTGTGGGCGATGTTTTCATGGCGCACATTAGACCCATAATTTCCATAGAACAATCCCTGACGTCTGTGAGCTACGTGAACATTGTTGCAGACCAGGTGTACCCATTCATGGCAACAGAGTTTCCGGCGGGTGATAGCGTCTAACAACAGGATAATGCACCATGTCATAAGGGTCGAATATGTGCGGGAATTGCAGGACAAGTTGGTGAGAGCTTGGTACCACATACCTCATACCACGTATCAGAACCTTGTCGAGTCAATGCCACGCCGAGTGTTGGTGGTTTTGAGGGTGAAAGGTGGTCCTACGTCATATTAAAAAGGCGGTCATAATGTAATGGCTCTTCGGCGTGTATCTATCTATCTGTCTCTGTCTCTCTCTCTCTCTATATATATATATATATATATATATATATATATATATATATATATATATCAATGATAATACAGTACTCAGTTAAATACCTTCGAAACATGCGTGAAAATGTGAACTTACTTCTTTCTGACCCGTCGATTCATCGTCAAACTAGAAAAATGAAGGGAGGAACAATTTAATTTATTTACAAAGATTCAGTCATCAAAATAAGATACTTATTGATAATATATGATAATATTTACATACTAAATACACCAAAAGTAATATTATAATCTGAATTACACTTTACTAAAATCAGCCGAAGTGTTTGGGCAGACTTGTGCTTTAAATCAATACCATATTATACAGTATTACTGACATCAACTATACTATAAGCAAAATATGCAATAAAAAAACCCGAAGAATAAAGACAGTTTTGACTTCAGTACCTTTAAAGATGCCGTGTACTAACCCAATTGCATTTGCCCACCTCAATGTTTACCTAAGGAGAAAATGTGTCCAAGGATTTCCGACTTGGATTGCAAGATTTTTGATAAAAAATTTTATTCTTGAATACAGATAAAATTTTCACACCTTGGAGCATTTTTGCGTTTAAATATTGCAAATAATATTTTTAAATTTAAATTTTTCGGGGCAAAATTTGGTAAAGTGTGTATTAAACGCTCCTCAATTCCTTTGGTGGATGGAATTTATAAAAATGAATCCTGTTGCAGGGTGCAGAAAAGTACAGGCTATCTGAAAGTACCATATTTATTGGATTATAAGCATTTATGTAGGTGTCAATAGTAGACACTTTTTCTCCATAGGTTGACAATGAGGTGAGCGACTCCAATAGGGTTAGCACATAGCAGCCTTAACCATTAATTTTATAGTGAAACTGAAGAAAAAAATTGGATTTTGCGGCTTCTGAAAAATTCAGGTATCAATGCAGGCATACACATTTGCAGGGGCATTATATTTCATTAACGGAATCTGAAGATGTCTTACATTGCATGGGCTTCGGATGTTTGGCAAAGCAACTATGAATTTAGGAATAACGAAATCTCACAATTAGAAAGAGAGATGAATTAAAAAACCCTCTTCTGAAAGTTGGACAGAAAGAAGCACATTCAGTTGAGCATCTATCAGAAAGTTACCTCGCTCTACGTTAAACAGTGGAAGATTATGCATTCGAGGCGCCCGAGGCATAAATAAATCTGGGGCCCCATCTGCTGTTCAAAATATTTATTCACTCTTTAAACAAAATTGAAGAAATTTGAATTTTTTATGAACTTTTTATTTTTATAATCAGAACTAGCTGAATACCCGTGCTTCGCTACGGAGTACATTCAAATTAAATACAACGGTAAATGAATGCAATTAATGCCAAATATATATATATATATATATATATATATATATATATATAACTGATACTTTTATAGACAAAGTAATGTAGAAGAAATAATTCAAATTCAATACAGCGGTTAATGTATGCAAATAATTTGAATGTTTAATATCCATAATACATACTAATTTGAATTAAATTCTTAAAAAACTTCCATCTCAACTAGTCTAGTGGTTAAATTTTATCTTTTACTGTATTTTAATTTTTAACGTAGGATTACGTTCCTCAATAACGGTCCTGCGGAGAGAAAAAAATTGTCCTGCATTGCGAGTTATAATTTTGGCAGCGCGCCAAACCTTAAATTTTTTATCTATATATATAAAACAGTTCCGTAACTGACTGATTGACTGACTGACAGATATCGCACAGACTTAACCGCTGGACCTAAAGGGTTGAAATATTGCATGGCGATTCTTATTATAGTGTAGGGGTGCACTAAGAAAGATTTTTGAAAAGTTCTTAGATTTTTCAAAATTAAATTTTTAAGCTGTTTCTGTAACTTTTTTTTAAAAGTTTGTATTTAAAACAATCATCGGAGGGTTATAAAATTTATATCACGGGAAAGATCACAAAAATTCCTTTAGGGGAGCCTCGACATTGTACGTTCACATTTTTATTACGTGATTAAAATATTATATGATATAAAGCTATCATAAAGTAAATCGAATGGAAAAATCAGTAAAAACTCAGCACTCCACAACGCACTCAAAAAGCAAATGACTTAAAATAGGTACTTACCATCGAGATAAGAATAATATACTAGAGACGGTAAGGACTCTGGGGTGAGGTTAAGGATGTCGATGTCGATTTCCTAAAAACTTTATACGCCGTTTCGGAGTTTCTAAACACCTGTTAACACCAGAAAGACGGGAATATTTTTTCGGGAAAAATATATGCATGGTTTGTGCAGTCCTTATTTTTCAACACCAATATTTCCGAAGAACCAATACTTCTGTCATTTGCAAAAGAGGGAAGAGACTGAAGGTAACCAACATTTTTCCGGAATTATTTTAACGATTTCTGCCTGCTTTCTATATTGCCGTCAAATCGACGGCTTTCAGTCTTAGTAGGTATACAACACATTCCACTCCCCCTCTTTGCTATAGAATATAATTTTGTAAATGTGTGTGAATATTTCGCGTAAAATTAGAAAAAGTCATTAAATTTCAGAAGCTTGAGGACATAAATACAGACATAGCACTCAACAGTATGTCCGAAACCGTCAAAATGACGGCAGCCGTCTTTCTAGTGTTAAATAATTATGCAGGTTTAGATCCCTATTCTACGAATTTCCAAGGGAAATTATATGTTTTTGCCTTCACGGTCTACACAATAGTGACTACCTAAATAAATTTTAATATGAGAGTAACTAAAATTATTTGGTTGATTTGGGAGCCCCTGGGGTCAGTGGGCCCAAGGCTAACGCATCCGCCGCCTGTGCTGAAATCCACCACTGACCCTAAAATATATTCTCTAATAAATTCTAACTGCATGTTTTGAGGAACGTTCGCAGCTTTAACATTGTATAACAGTAAACAAACACACAGTTTTGCATAAAACCGAAATTACTGTGTCTTTTTTAATCTATTAACTGTCATCGGCGGTTAATATAGTTAACCGCCGAAGACTATGGCGTTAAAAAATTTGATGATTGGTTGAAAGCTCTCTCGTCAAAGTCCTTGATATTGGAGCAATACAGGGTGTCCGGGCTAAAGTTATCCAAAAGTCATGACTGATTTTTACGGAACTACCAATTAGAATTAAAAAATATATATTTAAATAGGAAGAACATCTCACCAAGTTTTAATATCTATCATAGATTTCGATCATAGTATCACAGATTTTGACGTGTCTACCTTTTGTACCACGAAAAACATCTAAATGGAAATCCAGTTCTCTCCAAGTGTTTCGTAGCATATCAGGAGTTACTACACGAATTGCTTGAATGATACGATTCTTCAACTCATCCATAGTTTCAATTTTTTGTTTATACACTATGGATTTAATGAATCCCCAAGCAAAAAAGTCTAATAACGCCTGATATGCTACGAAACACTTGTGGAGAACTGGATCACCATTTAGACGTTAGTAATTCTACAAATGGTGCACACATCGAAACTATGATACTACGATAGGAATCTTTGATTGATATCAAAACTTGGTGATATGTTATTTCTGTTTAAATATATTTTTTAAATTCTAATGGAAAGTCCCGTAAAAATAAGTCATGACTTTTGGGTACCTTTAGCCCGGAAACCCTGTATATAGCTGGCAGCGTCGAATTTATATTTGAAGCAACCCAGGACATAAACAGCAACAGCAAATGAATATTACCACAGGATGACCTCGTAATGCTGGAATAAACATAGCAACGATACCCAGGAATGATGTTGATTTTATCGTCACGTTTCTTGCCTTCCCGTCAAAAGTTCAAACACAGCATCTGCATCAGAATTGAATTCCAGAAACTTACTCTTTTTCTGCTGTATTTTGCTCTTATGCTTCCTAAGTTTGTATGTAGCTTCATATGTCGCACTGATACAAATATCACTTTTCATATCCACTTATCAGTTAAAATACGTTGACGTCAGTACTTGCCTTAATGACTAAACTTTGAAAAGTATAAGAATCCATAATAATTATTATATTCTACATGCATGAGAGTTTATTGGAATTAGAATAAACAATTTTCATCAAATGATCTTTTCATTTTAAGACTTTCAAAGTATTATTGAGTAAAAGCGCTTTATTTGGAGATACTTTCAACAATTTTCAGTGTTTTGAGTTTTGATGTTTTTTTCCCCAAAATTTGACTTTCAATTTGTATCTGTTTAAATTTACCAATGAAGTTGCATTTAGTTTAGCCCAAAAGTTTACATATAGATATGAAGTAAAATGTTAATATTGGCTTCTTCTATCCTTGACCCGTTTCATAAAAATCAAATTTAGTTGCTTCCTCCCTTAGGGGGGGGGGGGCACATTTTCCAAAAATCATAATGGAAATTAATAGAAGAAAAAAACCTGCAAGCCTGACCTCGAAAACAAACTTAGTATTATTATCTGTTCAGTATGCATGCATCTACAACCCTGTTAATTTATCTGAGCGCCTCTGTAGACCGTGTACGTGATTATCTTAATTAAAGTTATTACCATAAGAGTAAAGCAAAATGAACAATAACAGCCTTTGTTAATGTCTTTTTTGTTAGAACGTGTCATTATTTGAGAAAACACAGACATAAAAGATGCATCGTTGTGCTATAAATTTCCTTATGAGAACCCGAGATCGCGTCTATGCTATCAAAGCTCAGAATAATAACAAAAGGAAGACAAAAGGCCATGGCCAAGTGACGTCGTATTACGTCACCATTCTCAGTGGAAAATTTCAGGACAAAATATTACATTTAGATAGCTATAAATATTGGTTCTTGCCAAAATGACTAAAAACAAAAATTACAACACTTGATCAGGATTTAACAAAACTAAAGTTTTGTGATCCTTTTTTCTAAAGAGCAGATTAGGAACTAAAAGAGAAATAGAGGAAAAGCAAATGCCTCTACATTATCCTAGTTATCATACCACAATAAATCGCGTTCTCTGGAGTATGGCCACAGATACGGTGTCTGCTTCTAAATATTGAAACAAAACAGAAGTTTTTTTAGTTACTTTCCTAAAACGAATGGGTAAATGATTCCTCATTTTGAGCACAAAAATTATGAAGTAATACTTTTTCTAAACTTTGATTTTGATACAAAAATATTTTTAAAAAATTTTCCGCCATAGTTGATTCAGATTGCTACTAAAATTACTTGTATTTGGTTTTAATATTTAGAAGCTAAGAACTAATGAAAGTAATGAAAAATAAATTCCGAAAGAAATAAAAAGGCAACCTAGCGCAAGTGACTAGAGTATTTTTAAAAAGTGCATTAAAATGTTAAAAAAACTGCAGTTCTCTCATAATTGAACAAAGTTTTCTATGAGCCATTGTATCAGTTAAAGATGAATATCACCAGAGCATCTTTCCATTGACGTGCGGAACATAGCTAACGTCTATGTAATGATAATACTAGAAGGCTGAGAATAAAAAGTCTATTAAAATACAATATAGATTTGTGCGATAGAGTTATCGAGATTTGATAAAAGGTAACGTCAATGCACTGAAAATGTGAGAAAGCTGATGGTAGGAAGTCATCTAAAAATATCACATAGATTAGTACTATAACGTTCAACGAATTTTAATAAAAGGTAACGTCTATGTAGTGATAACAGAAGGAAGCCGAGGATAAGAAGGCAATTAAAAATTCACATAGATTAGTACTATAAAGTTTAAGTACTTTAAATAAAAAGATATAACGTAAATGCGCTAACGTGACGTAGTATAACGTTTAAGGAATTTTAATAAATAGTAACGTCTATGTAGTGATAACAGGAGGAAGCCGAGGATAAGAAGGACACTAAAAATGCCACATAGGTTAGTACTATAAAGTTTAACGAATTTAAATTTAAAGGTAACATCAATGCACTGATAAGAGGAGGAAGCTTAGGATAAAAAAACATCTAAAAATGTCACATAGATTAGTACTATAACTTTAACGAATTTTAATAAAAGGTAACGTCTATTTAGTCATAACAGGTGGAAGCTAAGGATAAGAATGCAATTAAAAATGTCACATAAATTACTAATATGAAGTTTAACATATTTAAATAAAAAGGTAACGTCAATGCACTGATAACGTGAGAAAGCAGAGGATAAGAAGTCATTTAAAAATGTCACATAGATTAGTACTAAAACGTTCAAAGAATTTTAATAAAAGGTAACGTCTATGTAGTGATAACAGAAGGAAGCCGAGGATAAAAAGGCAATTAAAAATATCACAAAGATTAGTAGTATAAAGTTTAACGGATATATTTTAAAAAGTAAAGTCAATGCACTAACGGGAGAAAGCCGAGGATAACAAGTCATCTAAAAATGTCGCATGGATAAGTACTATAACGTTTAAAGCCTTTTACTGAAATGTAACGTCTATGTAGTGATAACAGGAGGAAGCGGAGGATAAGAAGGCAATTAAAAATGTCTCATAGATTAGTACTATAAAGTTTAACTACTTTAAATAAAAAGGTAACGTAAATGCGCTAACGTGACGTACTATAACGTTTAAGGAATTTTAATAAAACGTAACGTCTATGTAGTAATAACAGGAGGAAGCCGAGGTTAAGAAGGTCACTAAAAATGCCACATAGATTAGTACTATAACGTTTAGCGAATTTTAATAAAAGGTAACGTCTATGTAGTCATAACAGGAGAAAGCCTAGGATAAGAAGGCAATTAAAAATGTCACATAGATTAGTACTATAAATTTTAATGACTTTAAATAAAAAGGTAACGTCAATGCACTAACGTGAGAAAGCTGAGGATAAGAAGTCATCTAAAAATATCACATAAATTAGTACTATTTGTTTAACGAATTTTAATAAAAGGTATCGTCAATGTAGTGATAACAGGTAGAAGCCGAGGATAAGAAGACAATTAAAAATGTCATATAGTATAAAGTTTAACGTATTTAAATAAAATGGTAACGTCAATGCACTAATAACGGGAGAAAGCTGAATATAAGAAGTCGTCTAAAAATGTCACATAGATTAACGTTTAACGAATTTTAATAAAAGGTAACGTCTATGTAGTCATAACAGGAGGAAGCCGAGGATAAGAAGGCGATAACGGGAGAAAGCTGTGAATAAGAAATAAAATAAAATTTCTCATATATTTGTACCATAAAGTTTAAAAAAAATTAATAAAAGGTAACATATATGTACTGTAACGTAGTCAAAAATATGACAAGCGTTTCGCTTCAATTTCGTTACTACGCTACCTTAAACACTGCAACTACAAAAAGAAAGTATGTACAGCGAGTTAGAATTTACAGTTAGATATGTCAGGATGGCTTCGGGTTCACCGACAACGCAGCCTATGAGGCCGGACCAAGAGAGCTGCGTCTCTTTCTGGTACTCAAAACACAGATCGCTTCCTCGTGGAGTATTGGGGGTCTTCTTTTATACGGTCGGCGAATTCAAAAGCTTTCTCTGGCGTTTTAAGTGCTCGTAAGTGTCCAAAGTTTATGGTATTCCACATGTCGCTATAGTGTCAAAATTCTGGAGTGCCCTCGAACCACTCTGGGATTTATGCCTTTTATAACGTCAAAACCGCATATTACACGAAATTTATGGCCTCTTATCCTAGAGTTTATGAGACCGCTCAGTTTAACATTTCGCCGTTCATGTTTAGGGGTAGAAACGGGCATCACATACTTATATAATTACAATTTTCGTGTAGTAATGGAGACAACGTCACAACTCCTCCCCTCTTTAAAAGATTTTTTCCTCGGAAAAAATTCGATCCTAGAGTCACTCCATTTAAATTCAGAGTTATTGCATATAAGTACAATGCCATAATTTTGTCTTAAAATGTTAACAATTTTAACGTTATGACTTTCTGAAAAGTGCTAGATAGAAATCCAATTCACAGACGATAATAAACACACATTTTTCATAATTTCTCATATTCCTCAACTAACACTTAATAACTCCATTTCATGTCTAATACAATTATAACTGAGTATTAACAAGTAAATATAACATATAACATTCTTTAAATCTATTCTTTTATCTAAACATTAAGCATACAACATAAAAAAACCTGTTATACAGCAAAATATCAAAATTCTCATACATATTATGCTTTCTAAACCCTTGAATACAAACATTCACGTTGTTATATCTCGACATAGCAAGTATTTAGTTATCTACTACAAGAACAAAATAAACGCAAAAGTTACTTTCCTTACTATGACAAAAAATACAGAATTGCATGATTCACTAAACAAAATAACATAAGAAAACATAAGGTACTATTGCCTTCTTATCTCTTCAAGGCTTACATCATTCGTGAGTATACCTTCCACAAGAGGGGAATTCGTGTTCGAATTCTCTTTTCCTGTCACTAGAAGGGTTGCGGTGGTTGATGTCGTGGAGACACGACATGTGTTCAGAAAAGGGGCGATAGAAAACGGAATTCAAAAAATCAGACAAAAGAGATGCCTTGAACAGCGGGATAATGTACCGCGTATGCGAATGGCAAGGAGAGATAACAAGTTGAGAGGGGGCAATTGAAATGAGAAAACGGTCCACAGCTGCGTTTAACGAAGGGCCCAGCTGGTGATAATGAGCTGAGGAAAATGTGAAAACGGAGTCACAGTTAGGAGAAGAAAAGGGGTAGGGCGATTTACGAGGTTGACCGGCGTTAGAAACACCACAGGAGGCCCAGGCGAGAGCGTGGGAAGTCAAAAATGTAAGAAACCCCAGACAGGTGCAAGGGCGAACGCCCCCGTCAATATGGATTGGAGAAGATAGGAATATAAAAATGGGTGATCGGCCAATGAAGGGGTCCCGGATCGACCCATAGGACAGAAGGTGGCCACCAATGAGGGCCTGAATATTTAATGATGGAAGTTGAGCTCGAGAGGAAAAGTTTTTAGAGAGAGCAGAACGAGTTGAGATCTTTCACTAAGAACACATAAGCCCCGGTAGACAGCGAGGGAAGAGAGAAGATGACGGGCTGCTAACTTAATACCGGAGAGACAAGCCAAGTCCTCGGTACCCGAAAAAGCAAACCGATATGAGATAGATGCAGACCCCAATACCGGAGAGGCCGACCGACTAACCTGTCATTTAGCAAGAGAGGAGCAGCCGTGTCCCCTGGACCAACGCGCCCCCGTAGCAGATGCCTAGATGCGGAGTAAAGCACCCTGAGTCCACCGCATGCCGATGATCGCAGCTGTTACCCTGGACCAGAGCCCGATGACCCCCCAGCCATGCTTGTGATGAGGTACGGACCTTCGGAGTGACGAACGCTCTCCCAACGCGAGTGTATTCTCGGAGACGCCGCAGAACGCCGCAACAGATAGTGACCGCAGTTCCGCCGGAACCGACAGCCCGCTGACCGAAACGAGAGCCCTATGTTTCTCCCAGCAAGACTTGTGATATCGATGTGTCGTCAGACAAGGTAGGAGAGTATTTTGACTTATCCTAGCAATGCCCAATGCCTACTAGAGAGCGCAGTTAATTAGATAGGGCAGATTAGGTGAAATCTTTACATTTATGCATAGAATATCTATCATAAAATAGTGCTTGTGTATATCCATCTTAATTGAAGTAGTATCTTGCAATAGTTTTGGTAATGTGTTTATGTATAGCAATTAAGAATGTAGGATAATATAACAATGTTAGGGAGTAGATAAAAAATGTTAGTAGGGTGATATTGATGAGAATGAAGGTTAGATAAATAATCAGAATTAATGTATTGATAAGATATAGTAAGGAAGATAAATTGAAATGTATATGTAGATATATGGTGTTAATGAAATAGAAATTCGGAATCTTTAATGAATAATGTTGTTTGTATATGTTTACGATTGGTTTAATAAATTGATTTGGAACTATACATATGAGCATCACTCTCTAATTACTTGTACTACCACTAATACTATAACTAATAATTATATTACGGTGACATAATTGGTGCCCTGACAAACAGTTGGAGGTTAAATAATGGAATTTGTTAAATTAAGTATTGTAGAAATTTAATATGTGGACCAACGCCACTGAGAAAGAAGTGATGGCTCTGTGTGTGGATGTGAATCAATTGGTTAAACTATATATATATTTATGATAGATATCTATGCTCGCGATAAAGAAAAGTGTGGGTATGTGAATTGATAATGTTATAATACAGTAGGAGTTGCTGAGATAGTTGAATTGTTGAAATTTTAGATGGGAAGTCAAAGAATGTCTAAGAATATAATGAAAAAAAACGTTAATTATTACATAGTATATTGAAGGGTGTTAAGTGGCTAGCAAAACAAAAATATTACTGATACTGCGGTAATGTTAGATAAGAAGAAGTACGCAAATTAAAAATTGCAAAGTGGCATTGTTAAGAGTAAGTAAGACAGAGTGGGAAGCGCACGAAAAGAAATTTGCACGAATTAAAGGGAGTTATATACAGGAACAGTAAAATAAGATTATTTGAGTAAGTTGGGTTTAAAAAATAATTGCTAAAATGCCACGAAACGCGGAAGATTTAATGAACCAAGTTGCATTTCAAAAGATTATACAATTGCCAGGCCAGAAAATTGAAAATGTCTATAAACATATAAAAGGCGTAGTCTATCGATTTTTGGGGTCGGAAGTCGCGAAAACTTATGAAATAGACCAGATAATGCTAGATAAATTTATAAAATCAATACGACAGGAGATAGCAAAAGAATTAGTGACATTACGTCCACGAACTTTTCAGGAGGCAGTAGATTTTGCAACAAAAATTGAAGAAAATACGGCAATAATTAATAATATAACGGTTAGCAATAAAACAAAAGATGAAACAATGACAAGGGGATTAGAAGATATATATGCAACACTGCAGAAACAGAGAGATTTTGAAAACATTAGGCAAGTGCCCGAACAAAATATTGAGCAATTGGCAGTACAAGTTGAAAAGGCGACTTTAGAATATTTTGGGATACAATTTAAAGGGAACGAAACTACAGAACAAGTCATGTTATTTAAATTTTTGCAAGCGGTCGATAAAGATATGGAAAAAGAGTTGCGAGAATTAAATGTGCAGAAATTTCAGGAAGCAGTGAGTAGGGCAAAACAAATTGAACGCGTAAGAAGCGAGCAAGAATGCAAGGTCGAAATAGGGTGTATAATAAGTAATGAGGAAGCGACAAAAAGTCTAAATTGCACAGGTCAAAAGCAGGAGGAATTAAATTTAAATGAAGCGCAGGAGGAATTAAATTTAAATGAAGCGCAGGAGGAATTAAATTTAAAGGAAGCGCAGGAGGATAACACTAGGTGTGAACAGGAGAGGTCAGTAGCGCAAAAGGTAGAGATACAGGAGGACAATAATACAGAAGTTTGCATTTTATGCGAAATTAACGGACATTTAATTCAAAACTGCGATGAATTTAAACGAATAAAATTACATTTAAAAGAAAATAAACAGTTGCCTTTCTGTGTCGCTTGTGAGAATAAGGGTCATTTAATTAATGATTGTGTAATTTTCCGAAAATTCAAACAGAATTACGAGGGTGACAGGAAACATAATAAACGAAGAGTAAAAGAAAAATGTGAGACGAATTGCAAAAAATCGAAACAGTCGAATACGGAGCAATTAGAGAAATCACATAGTACGATACGACAAAATTCAGTAAAGAACGAGCAACAATCGAATAATATTAACGCAATGTATGTCAACACACTACTCATAGCGGGTAAGAAAACTAAAGAGAGTAAGAATGATCAGAAAAGGGTGACAAACATTCGTGAGCAAGCAGCCGGATCAGGACAGTCGCATAGTAAGGAATCAAATACACGAAATTCACGCAAGAGTAATATACGCTATCAACGGCGCGAAAGAAATATTCAATTTATCGTAGGAGAAATTGTAAGTTTGCGACGATTAAATTCAATTAAGGCATTAAATAGGCAATTGAACGGGGAATTCGAAATTTTGCGAATTTACAGAGATAGGAACACATTATTGAGATTTATAAAGTCACCGCGCACAATAATAAAAATTAATTTAAATAAAGTAGTCAGATCACAATATTAGAAAATGATAGGCATAGACAAAATAAATAAATAAATAAACAAATAAATAATCATAATAATAAAGCCAAATAAGAAAGAGATCGCAAAATAACAGAGGTAAACAAAACAATAAGTAAGGTCATAATAAATACCTAGAAAGGCGTCAAATTATTAAAATGTGTAGTAAGCTAAATGTAGTATTGAAAAGATAACAGCGGCCAACACAAAGTAATTTAAATACATGCGAATAAGACTAGAATTATCTCACAAGAATAATAACACGAGGAGTAATAAGTATTAATGATAAGTGATAATTTAAAAAAAAAAAAAAAAAAAAAAAAATTTAAAAACCTATCAAAGCCAAAAACAAAAAAAATGTAAATAAACAGTGACCCGTGTCATAGGACACGCCCCAAAGAGGAAGGGGCGATAGAAAACGGAATTCAAAAAATCAGACAAAAGAGATGCCTTGAACAGCGGGATAATGTACCGCGTATGCGAATGGCAAGGAGAGATAACAAGTTGAGAGGGGGCAATTGAAATGAGAAAACGGTCCACAGCTGCGTTTAACGAAGGGCCCAGCTGGTGATAATGAGCTGAGGAAAATGTGAAAACGGAGTCACAGTTAGGAGAAGAAAAGGGGTAGGGCGATTTACGAGGTTGACCGGCGTTAGAAACACCACAGGAGGCCCAGGCGAGAGCGTGGGAAGTCAAAAATGTAAGAAACCCCAGACAGGTGCAAGGGCGAACGCCCCCGTCAATATGGATTGGAGAAGATAGGAATATAAAAATGGGTGATCGGCCAATGAAGGGGTCCCGGATCGACCCATAGGACAGAAGGTGGCCACCAATGAGGGCCTGAATATTTAATGATGGAAGTTGAGCTCGAGAGGAAAAGTTTTTAGAGAGAGCAGAACGAGTTGAGATCTTTCACTAAGAACACATAAGCCCCGGTAGACAGCGAGGGAAGAGAGAAGATGACGGGCTGCTAACTTAATACCGGAGAGACAAGCCAAGTCCTCGGTACCCGAAAAAGCAAACCGATATGAGATAGATGCAGACCCCAATACCGGAGAGGCCGACCGACTAACCTGTCATTTAGCAAGAGAGGAGCAGCCGTGTCCCCTGGACCAACGCGCCCCCGTAGCAGATGCCTAGATGCGGAGTAAAGCACCCTGAGTCCACCGCATGCCGATGATCGCAGCTGTTACCCTGGACCAGAGCCCGATGACCCCCCAGCCATGCTTGTGATGAGGTACGGACCTTCGGAGTGACGAACGCTCTCCCAACGCGAGTGTATTCTCGGAGACGCCGCAGAACGCCGCAACAGATAGTGACCGCAGTTCCGCCGGAACCGACAGCCCGCTGACCGAAACGAGAGCCCTATGTTTCTCCCAGCAAGACTTGTGATATCGATGTGTCGTCAGACAAGGTAGGAGAGTATTTTGACTTATCCTAGCAATGCCCAATGCCTACTAGAGAGCGCAGTTAATTAGATAGGGCAGATTAGGTGAAATCTTTACATTTATGCATAGAATATCTATCATAAAATAGTGCTTGTGTATATCCATCTTAACTGAAGTAGTATCTTGCAATAGTTTTGGTAATGTGTTTATGTATAGCAATTAAGAATGTAGGATAATATAACAATGTTAGGGAGTAGATAAAAAATGTTAGTAGGGTGATATTGATGAGAATGAAGGTTAGATAAATAATCAGAATTAATGTATTGATAAGATATAGTAAGGAAGATAAATTGAAATGTATATGTAGATATATGGTGTTAATGAAATAGAAATTCGGAATCTTTAATGAATAATGTTGTTTGTATATGTTTACGATTGGTTTAATAAATTGATTTGGAACTATACATATGAGCATCACTCTCTAATTACTTGTACTACCACTAATACTATAACTAATAATTATATTACGGTGACAGTTGACCCATTTCTTTCGGGTCGGACCCTACCTGGCTCACACTGTCTGCGTTTTTGTGATACCTGCCCGATTTATGTTTTACTTCAAATACATACGGTTGTAATGCAAGTGCCCAGCGCATTAATCGGGGGTTTGAACTGGCTTTTGTAGGTAACCAACGTAAAGGATTGTGGTCGGTTATTATTGTAAATTTTCGACCATCCAAAAAATAATGTAATTTTTTTATTGCAAACACTATACTAGTGCATTCTCGCTCAGTGGTACTGTAACGTCTTTCAACGTCTGAAATCTTTTTGCTCAGTTATAGAATAGGGTGTTCTTCTCCGTTTTCTGACTCTTGGCTCAAAACTACTCCTATTCCTGAATTCGAAGCATCGGTTTGCACGATAAATTCACGATTAAAATTTGGGGCATCTAACACGGGCTTATCCGTAAGACTCTTTTTCAATGCGCGGAACGCTTCTTCGCATGCATCAGTCCAAAAAAACTTCACCTTTTCTAGCTCTGCCCTTCAATGCATCTATCAACGAAGCTGCGAGTACGGAATAATTGTTTATATACCTGCTGTAATATCCGGCTAATCCTAAACACGCACGGATTTGCGTCTTAGTTCTCGGCGTCGGGAAACTTTTTACACTATCAATTTTTGCTTCCGCTGGAGTACGCGCTCCATTCCCCACGATACGACCCAAATACTTTACGGGGTTTTGCGCGAACTTACACTTAGTGGGTTTTATTTTCAAATTCGCCCTTTTTATTCGCTTTAGAACTAAACTTATATCTTTCAAATGGGCTTCCCAAGTGTCGGAAAATATAGCAACGTCATCTAAATAGAGGACGGCAAAATCTTCCATTTCTTTTAATACATCCGACATAAGTTTACTAAAGAAAAATGGTGCATTCTTTAAACCGAAACTCATTTTTAGACATCTGAATGTTCCGAATGTTGTACGGAACGCAGCATATCGTTGCGCCTTTTCGCTTAAAGGAATTTGACAGTATCCCTTAGCCAAATCCAATACTGTAATGTATTTTGCCGATGATACTTTTTCCACTCGCTCTTCGATGTTTGGAAGGGGGAAATTCTCTGTCCTAATGATTTCATTCAGCCTTCGGTAATCTACGCATGTTCGAGGGTCTTTACCTGGGGCCTCTACTAAAATTAATGGTGAGGTGTAATCCGACTCACCTACTTCGATAATCCCTAACCGTAACATTTTTTGGATCTCTGATTTTAATATTTTTGTTTGTCTCTGTGAAGTGCGATAGGGTTTTGATCTTATCGGTTTATCGCTGTTTAAAGTAATGTCGTGTTCTACTAAATTTGAGGTACCAGGATCATTTGAAAAACACGAAGCAAACCTATCCAATACTTCTTTTAATTCGTCAATTTGACCAGCTGTCAAATTTTTCTCTAGATCACTAAGTGTAACTAATTCTCGAAAATAAAAATTCGTAGGATTGTTTTCTAAATACGGGATATTTAAATCATGATCTTCCTTCACTTCAAGATCGCCTTCATAACTCAACAAATTTACATGTTCGGGCCTAGTGTAATACGGTTTTAGCATGTTAATATGGTAAATTTGAGTCCTATCTTTCATACCAGGAATTTCTACTACATAATTGGTTTCCGATATTTTATTCCTAATCTTTCCAGGACCTACCCAATTCAGTGAAAGCTTAGTAGGTCGAGTCGTCGCCAAAACTAAGACTAAATCTCCTTCCTTGAACTCCCGTTTCACTGCATTTTCATCGTACCAGACTTTTCTTTTCCCTTGCATTTCCTCTACTCGCGTTATCGCTAATTCTCGACATCTTTTCAACCTATTTATTAAATTGAAAACGTACTCTGTTACTAAGTCACCTTCAGGGGGCGGATCTAACCAACGTTCCATTAGCAAGATTTCTGGGGTTCGTAAGTTCTTACCATATACTAATTCAGATGGTGTATAGCCTGTACTTTCATGTACTACCGTACGGAGAGCTAATAAAATGGCTGGTAAATGTTTATCACAATCCGCACCTGATTCAAGACAAAATGCCCTGAAAAGTCTTTTTACAGTTCGATGAAAACGTTCTACAGGATTACTTTGCGGGTAGTGTACAGAGCTATGGTGTACCTTAATACCGAATTTATCAAAAAACTCTGTAGTTAGGGCCGAAGTGAAAGAAGTTCCTAAATCACTTTGCACTACGCGAGGAAATCCTGTACGGCTAAAAATATTTAATAACGCTTCGGTTATTTTAATTGAGCTAATCAAGCTAGCGGAATCGCTTCCGAGTACTTTGATGTCATGCATATTGCAGTCAATATGTAACGGTGTCCTTCGGTGGTCAAAGGTAAGGGTCCGCACGTGTCAATATTAATTCTGCTAAAAACTTCCTGAATTACCGGTACCAGTTTCAATGGAGCCTTTTTCTTCTCGTTCGGACGCCCTGCTCTTTGACATTGGTCACAACTACGCACGAACTCGTCCATGTCTTTTAGCAATTTGGCCAATAAAAATATCTAATCAATTTATCTTTTGATTTAGTTCCACCTAAATGCTCTGACGTGTCTTCATGGCACAGCGTTTTTACCTGATGTCTCAATGCCTTTGGAATTACTAATAATTTTGTGACATTTCCAAAACGATCTTCGCGATTCCGAACTAAAATTCCATCAATGATCGAATACGTTTTATCTGCTTTTCCTGCACTTGTTTCGCTTACTCGGCTAACTAATTATTTTACTTCTTCACACTTTTTCTGCGCTTCCAAAAAACCTTTCTTATCTATCTTTAAGAGGTCTAATTCTGGAGCTTCTGCCTCCAATGTTGGTATTACTATTGGCTCTTCCGTTTCTATCGGAATGCTATTTTCCCGTTCTTCGCGATTATCTACCCTCAATTCAACCGTGCTTTATCATATTTGACACGATAGCCCAGGGTGGGCCAGGGCCTTCTGTTGAAGATTCCTCCATGACAGCCCATTTCTAGACCTGGTCTGCCAGTTCCTTACTCCAATCACTCTAAAATATGATTCAACAGAGTCGAGCCATCTCAGTTTCGGTCTTCCTCTTTTATGACTAGTGTAGGAAGGGCCTTGCAACAAAAATCTTCTTTTACTGGATTTTTTTCATCCATTCTAGAAATATGAGAGGCCTAGTTCATTCTTTTAATTTATTTATTCATTCGTTTACTCGGCCTATTCATTCTTTTAATTTTAAAACTTTCAATAATATCGGGCTTTTTGAAAAATGTATAAATTTCTGAATTAAAACGTCTCAGCCATAAGCCATTTTCTTTGACACCACCAAGGATGCTTCTGAAAACCTTTCTCTCGAAGACTGCAATTCTGCATTCTCCATTTTTTGTTAGAGACCAAGTTTCTGAACCATACATTAGGAGCTGAGAACCTTATACCAAGGCCGAAACCTGGATCAAACGCCACGTGTACTCTGGGCAACTGTATTTTAGCTTTAAACATCGCCCATTTGGCAGGCTTTATGTATTTTGTATGAAGAAGTGTTCTAAGGGCGACGACTGCTTTATAACGTAAATTTGTAATGAAATACTAATGGCGAGCATTGCATTACAAGTGCACTCACAATTCTTCCCGAATGCTCATTTTGAATGCGCTGCTCAAAAGGTACTTCAGCTCAGTGCAACTGTCACTAACTAGTAATGTAACGATCAAAGGGATTCGCGAGAAACTGACAGACCAGTGCAGTGGTGCGCAATCTTTTTTGACCGTGACCGATTTTTTTTAAAGAAATCGCTCAACCCCAATGAAAATTTTTAAGTAGTAGTACAATTTTTAAGAAAAGCACAATATTTAAAAAGATATAATCAAATCCGACAAAATATTTTAAAAATCAATGAAATGTAGAATGATGAACAATAAACTGAAATATATTTACTTTCCATAATAATAATAAAAAAATGTTTTCCTTACCTTCTACACTAGTTTTTGCCAAATCGCATGGGACCAACACTTTCCATTTAAAAAATTAATATGTATTTGCGTTTCACTTAGGTAAAAATAACAAAAATTTAAATTAAAAAAAAAACTAGATTTCAAAATTATAAGCTTCAGGTTAAAACATTGAAAATTGTAATCTTTATTTATTTATATGGAACTAAAATAGAAAAAAAAAGAATGAGAAGTTGTGAACCTGGACCTCAGATAATATTTGTTCAATATTTTGTGAAACTTTGGAAAGTGCGACTCTCGTATCATCTCCCAAGTTACGGTAAAATGGAGTGAGATTGTGCCAGGTTATGAGGATTTTTAAGCCACTTCTTTATTTACCAACATAATCAGATGAAATATAAGTGCGGAAAGACAAAATTCAAAACTAATTTAGTGCAGAAAGATAGATACACATTTGAGCGTTTTATTTCGGAGCAGAATTTTTTTTTAAGTGGTTGGAGGTAATTTTTTTTTTTTTGGGGGGGGGGGGGGCACAATCTCACTCCACCGAGTGGGGAGAGATTAGGCACTCCCTTTTCTTCCTTTAAAGTTGCCATAGATTCAGTCGTGGCATATTCACACACCTCTTACTCTGAAGCAAGAACACTTTCAGTTAATTTTGACTTGTTTATTTTAATAAAAAAATATTTTTTCTGAAAAATTAACAAATTTCATCAGCCTTTTTTGTCCAAATCCAAAATTTGCTTCTTTCACCATACAGTAAACAAAAGCTTCCCCACATTCATCAGAGTTGCTGCGCATTTGATTCGGATAAACTTTTCCTTTATATGAAACGGCCACGAAGTCATTTACTGTGATATCTGCTGTGGCTGCAGTGACACCTTCAGCAACTGCATTCTCCGTATTTGATTCCTATTCGTCTTTTGAGAATGACCGTGATCTTTCCATCTTGGTGGACTGTCCAGGTTACCAGCACCATACTCGTCGCCAGTATTACACGATTCTATTAGCAGAGAGCCCATGCTACTTGATTTTTAAAACATGTTACTTTGTTAAAATATTTTTCATACAGGTAGTACAAGTTTCTTAAATTTAAATAGAGGAATTATTGCTATAATTCTAGCCATTCTAATAGTTAGAGTTGAGTGAACAATTTCTCAGTTTACAAAAAAATAAGTGGTTACAGAACACATAATAACCAAAACGAGTAGAACAATCTCACCACATCAAGTGAACTTATTTTAATGATAATTTTGATATCATGACAACCAAAAAAGGTACAGTAATGAAACTCCTCACATAAGACTTCAGGTAGTAGGTGAATAAAAATATATTACATATAAATGCATAATACTCCATACTACGAGAACCAACACTTTTCACAGGGTGCAACAAAGTCATAAAATAGTAAATTGTTAAAAAAATTGCGGGAATCACAAAGATTGTATCAGAGGAGCGTGATAACACTTGTTGATTTGTACCAACATACTACTGCCCCGTGGTAAACGGGAAAACTAATAGGTTTAATAAAAAGCCACCAGAGAGCACTGATTTGCTGAATTCCGTGTTGACCTGTTCTCACCCGACCTGACATAATATGAACCCATTTTACGTTAAATATTGAAAGTTGTTTGGTTTTTATAGCTATTAATACTGAACACCCAGTGTCACTCACAACACATAGGTAGAAATACGTACACATAGGTAAATGGAAGCAATGAAAGCATAGCGTTGTAATACAGTTTAACACATTGTTTAACAATATCATATCATATATTCCCAACAAACACAAAGTCATCGGGCCGGGGTCGGAAGGTTCCGGCCAGCCGATTTCACCACTGCCGGGCCGGCGCATTAGGTCAGTATCGTTTCCGTCACGGCTGTGTCCTCTCGCCCGCGACTACCCCGTCGACTGCCGGGCCGCTTCCGGTAGGATTCGAGCCATCGTTCATCCGACTGCGAACCGTTAGGCAGCCGCGATTAAGCCATCGATGCGGACAGATAGCCGGAGCGTAACCGGAGGTTGACGGGCCGGTTACGGGAGCAATAATTGGTGTCGACATACCGTCATCTACCCATCTCGTAAACAGCAATGTGCCGTAGGTCCGGGCATCATGCCAGCATTCTACCAGAATCGGACCGCCGGCAGTTTTTCGTAGGACCCTTTCGTTTATATGCTTATTTATTTCATTGACGATTAACCTCTGATATCAACCCTTTCACTTTTATTATTATTATTTTTTTGCCTTCATATTTCTAGTATTCAGTTTTGCCTTATGTATTTTTAGGTATTGCCAAATACTGATCTTTGTTATTACCTAAAAATTTGCATATGAATCATAAGTTTACTTGTTAGAACAAAACCTCATTTTGTATTAAGATACATTTACCCAAATTTGAAAGTTAAGATAACATTAATACCAACCATTAAAGCTAAATCATCTTTCCATTCGATCTAAGGTTCCAGTTTGTTTTTTTAAAATTTAGAATGAGATTATAGTATGTAAAACAGTACTACTTTAATAATTAACCCAAAAAATTTGTACTTCCCCAGTATAAAATTTATTAACATAATTTGATACATTTATCTTTCAAACCTGAGTAATGTGTAGTGTGTATGATGAAACCCATCTTTGTGAGCTTGTGAAAACTTGCTCAGAAGAATTTATTTAAATTATTTTTTGGTGTAGAGTTAATAAATGCTCTACAGATAAGAAAATTATTTTTTGCATAGTTTTGTGAATTAAAGAGTAATTCATTAAATTCTTATAAGTCATTTTTAAAAAATATTTTCTTTTATATTATATTGGATTTTCAATATCCAACACTTGATAGTACTATTTTTGAGAAATAGTACAATGATAGTAATATCTTCTATTGTAATTTTGAGAAATAATTATAGACACACATGTTTTTAAATACAGAAAAGAGCTGGTTTAAAGTAAAAATAGTTTATTTAGAAAGTACATAGCACATTTACACAATTTTTTTCTATATTTTCTACAAAACAGGATCCTTTTGCTGTACCTCTGGCTCCATCTTTACAGCATCTAGGGAAAAAAAAGAAAGAGAAAATCAGTTCATAAATTTATGTGAAAGGAAAATGACTCCCATCCCCTGATATAATTAATGAATCAAAAGAATTTATTTAAATTATTTTTTGATGTAGAGTTAGTAAATGCTCTGCAGATAAGAAAATTATTTTTTGCATAGTTTCATACATTAAAGGGTAATTTATTGTTGTAAAAATAGTTGATTGTTGAAAGTAGTTGAAAAATTCATTGTTGATAAAGTAGAATTAAATAAATCCAATTAGGAAATATAAATTCTGAGACAGGGGTTTAAAAAAACTTGATATAAAACAGCACCCAACACATGAGTGCAGTTTTAAATCTGTTGTCATTTTATTGATAACTACTTCCAAGAAGTAAATTTCTACCACATTTTTTTTGTAAAACCAATTACATACTGTGAAAACTACATCATGTAAAAAATATTTACTTGATTAAATAAATATACTAATAGAAAATAGTTATAAAATATTTGTAAAGAGTATTCCCCTTTTCACTAAATTTCTCTCTGTACAGTAGAAAATCCAACCATGTCGATTAATTTGTTATTATAGATATAAATAAAATAGGGTAGATTGCCTTGATAAGAGTACAATAATAAGTTTTTAATGTTGAGCATAATTTCAGCTCAACATTGAAAGCTGAATCAGAGACTTGTCTAGAATGACACCAAAATTTCCTCTTCACTATTGACAATAATGCTGTTGAAAGTAGAGAAACACAAGAATAAAGATTGAATGCTAAGTAAAACATTAGCATACAAAATCTTAAAACTTCTAAATTTGATTACAACATGCCATACAGAGCATTAATACAGATGCTGGGTCAGATTTAGAAATTAAAGATTTTATATAGTATTCAATCTTCATTCTTGTGTTTCTTTACTTTCAATGTGAGAGTGATTCTCGATAGTGAAGAGAAAATTTTGTTGTCATTCTAAACAAGTCTCTCAGTCAGCTTTCAATTATTGTACTCTATCAAGGCATTCTAATCTATTTTATTTATATCTGTAATAACTAATCATTTAATTGACAGGATTGAATGTCGTACTGTACTCAGAAATTTAGTGAAAAGGGTGAATACTCTTTAACTAATCTATTACTATAATAATGAATAAAGTAAACATTTATTATATGATGTAGCTTTCACAGTAATTGGTTTTACAAAAATTGTGGTAGAAAGTAATTTGGGATACTAAATTCTGCATAGTATTTTAATAGAGCATATCTTTTGTTACTAAATTGTCAAATTATGGTGGAGATCTGTGTATAAAGTATTTTTTATTTGCGAGCAGCTGTTATTAGGGATAACCACAGTAAAAAAATATTCAAAATATACTATTTAGATTCAGTAATTACTAAACAATTGTTATGATATATTGTTTGATTAGTCTAGGTTAATTTGAAATATGAGGTGGGTAATATTGACTAGCTGTCAATGTTGAGTGAAATGGCATAGATTATATTATAAAGCGTGAAGAAACACTTAGACTTTTTGAACCAAGCTTCTAACACAAATTTAAGTTTTTTTAAAAATATTTTGCTAATGAGAGTATTTTCACAGATCTTAACAATGGAATAGAAAACCTGTATAGTCAACAAATTCATGGATTAACGATTCAGTTCTAAAAGCAAAAATCCTGGTTTCTGTATACTGTTGTAACATGATTATTATAAAAGTATACAGAAACCAGGCCTTTTGCTTTTAGGGCTGCATCTTTTATCCATGACTTAGTTGACCATACAGGTGTTATGTTCGATTCTTTAGATCCATGAAAATATTTTCAATTTTAAAAGTTTTATTAAATTTTTTTTAAATTTCTGGTTAGAAGTTCGGTTTGAAAAGTTAAAAGTATTTTATTGCACTTTGTAAAATAATCTATGTCACTGCACTCAACTAGAGAATAAAATTAAGTTTTAGCAGTAAATTTACTTTTTTAGCAGTAAATTTACTATTTTTTAAAAAGTAACATTACATTAACCAAAAGGTATTAAATACATGACTGTTTTAAACCTCAATACCTCATTGAATCTGAGGTATTACCAGCAGCAATATTAGACACTGTCCAACAGACTTTCTGAAATGAATAAAAATAAATATATAATAACACAAGGCAAGCTGTTAAATTATAATCAGAAAAATTTCTCCTCACATGAATTTTCAAATCAGATTGAGTGAAAATTACTCATAATGGAATATGCACTGAGCATATAATTTAATACCAAAAATTGCCTGGTGATTAAAAGTTGAGAAGTAATCAGACTTTCAATGTGCTGAATATGTTTAGCACAATATTTAAATAAGACTTTAATATACATGAACTAGATTACTACCTCACAAAACTTCCAAGAAACAATTTCAACTTTCCATATAATTTGGCTTTCCATAAAACTCCAACTGATGTTTAGAATCAGTTGAGTTATTTTTCAGGCAGAACTTTATCAACATATTTAATTATGAAACTTTGAGAAAGTAAAGACAATTTACAATGCATTTCCCCCCATTTTTTTAAACAGCTAAACAAGATGCTCAGTGGAATTTTAAAAAATTTAGTACAATCAAATATTTGACAAGGCAATAAAAGAAATTCTAAGCATAATGCAACAATTTAAAGAACAACATAAAACAGATGCTGTCTATGATTTTTTTCATTAACCCAAAGCTCATGCTTAACTTGAAGAGTTCAGAATCAATGGGGAGAAAAAAAAGTACTAATCAGAATTTTTGAAAAAATTCCAGTTGACATACCATATACGAGATGAGGTACTAGTTCCCAGACATACACTTAACTAAAGTTTAGATTTAATGAGTTTCTAACTCTTAATTTTAGGATAGTAAAACATAGTTATGTCTTAACTGGCTAATGTGTGCATGTGCATGTAAGAAAGCACATAATAGATATATTTAGGATAAAATACTAAAGATATTTTTTTTACTGCCTTCATCTCTAATAACACAGATAAAAGTGATTTCAAACAGGATACAAATTATAAAATTAAGGGGCTAGGGTTTGAAGTCTAAGCTTCGATTCATTTTCGAAAACCTGTGTTAACGAGATGTTGTATTGTGACCCAGACAATTGGCGAAACTTTCCAAACCTATTTTCAATAATGTCGGTTTGAATTTTTCCTGTTAAGAAATATGCCATCCCCCAATTCATTGCAACAATATGTTCACATTTCAAGTACAGCATGTGTAGTGTGAGAAAGTGTGGTATATGTTTTAGTTAAAAAGTCAGAAGTATATTTAAGAGAATTCCAAGTATCAAGCCAAACTAAGAATTTTTGTAGGTACATAACCTTTTCATTGGATGAATTAGATGACAAAGGCTCACAATACACATCTCGTTTATGACCCCCTTTTAACTTACTTTACACATTCATTATCTTCCACCATTTAATAATGATTGCAATACATTCAGATGTTTCTAAACAAAAAGGTTCATCAGTATGTGTAGAAAGCACTTTCAACCCTTCAACAAAATAGTCATTGAAAAGTTTAAGGCATAGTTTTACATTTTGTCTCTCCATAGAAGATGGAGTTTTTAAAAGTTAATCCAAACACATATTATGTTTAAATATGTGTTTGGATATAATTATCCAAACACATTATGATAACACTATCTGTCCATCCTCTAAAGAATGGATACTTTTAATGGTTCTAAAAGAGGCAGTTTTAGTTAAGTTATGATCATTAAAATCAATAAAATGCATACACTGACCATAATTCTTCTGATTCAGCCAATTATTTCTGACACACTTCAGAATGTGTACAGGATCAAAAATATAAAATAATGGTCTATTAGGATTTGAAGGATGATTATATAATATACTTAAACAAGGGGGGTAGCAAAATAGGATATTGTTTAATAATAAAGTCAGTTGTTCAGTCAAGAAGTCAATTATTGTATTTTGATGATGAGAAATTTTATGTCTTAGAACATCAAGCAATTCAATTACCACATTTAATACATTTTCACCATCACTCATTACTGTTTTCATTTAATCCAAATTCTTTATATAAGTATTAAGACTTAAAATGGAATAAACATGTTTAACAGAGAGAAAAATTTATGGCATGCATAAAATTAAATTTTACCAAAATTTAAAATTACTTAGCCCATTAATTAATGATCTAATACATCCAAAAGCAATTTCCTTTTTACTACTTCTGTAATGAATTATCAACGAACCTCTAACAACTTATCAGGAAATTCTAAAAATATTTTTAAAATTTTAATGTTAACCATTAAGAATAAATAAAGCTTGGCACTTCAAATTTTCATAATATAAATATAATTTTTCTGTTATTATAAAAGACTCTGTAAACCAGGCATTTTGCTTTTTGGAACTGTATCTTGTATCCGTGAATTCATTGATTATACAGGAGTTCTATTCCATTATTAAGAAAGGGTTATTTCATTCACTTATCAAACACACATTTTGATATAATAAACCACAACTCACAATGAATGTCTTATCTACAGTTTTATAAACAAACTTTGTCCATGAACAGATTTTATATTTTCTAAATAAACCTTGGCATTTTATACTTTTATAATATAAATCTCTTTTCTGGCAAGAGTTAAAGACTTTCAAGTTTTTTCACAAGAGTTAACATGACCAGGGAGTCATGTTAACTGAAATCCCTGGATTGCACTTTCTCACTCATCTAAAACCTTAACAACAAGCTTCACAGTTAAAAAAGAATAAATAAAGAAAATCAATATTCTATCCACAAATTATTGAGACCAAAGTTTATGAGAAAGTTCAGATTAGCGTCTAAGTTAAAAAAACTAATTTGAAATTTTTAGTTGTTTAATAAATATTTTTATAGTTTTTTCATAGAAAAATTTAATTAGTTAAAAATAAATCTAAAAAAATATTAAAAACAGTGATTTTGGCCACAAGTCCACTGCTGAAAATAAAAGTATAGCTCGAGAATAAAAAATGGTAGGCTCAGTGACGTTAAACAAAAACTTACATGAGTTATAAGATCCAAGTGGTATTTGTCTTTCAAGCCCGAAGTTAGATTCCAGTTTCAAAATTCTGTAAAGAAACCAATATTTTCTTATAATGCCATAATAAAAATTTAATGGTTTATCAAACCAAGAAGTATTGAAAAGTACGAGTTCTTTATAAACTTGCTTATCACTAATATAAAAAGGGGAAAATAAACTAATTTTACCCTTTATATATATACTTTAAGCCAATAAGTTCACATTTATTTTGCACAGCATGACAACAAAATAATTTCCAAAAGACCTTTAGAGATGAACAGCTTATAGATAGTTATTGAGAACATTCTCAGATTTATAAAAACTCTTATAGTATAATATCTATTACAATAAAGCAATTTTTTGTATGTACACATTCTGATAATCTACAATTCTATATACTTATAAATATATAATTTAAAAACATGGAATGCAAATTAATAATTTAAGAAACAATTTATGTATCTAAATAGTCTATTTTGGAATAATTTTCACTGCCCTCATCTCTAATAACACTGATAAAAGTGATTTCAAACACGATACAAATTAGAAAATTAAATGCACGTGGCATCTATATTGACACAAATTTAAAACTCCAAAACGATCTAAATTTCCAAAATTTTGAAATAAATCTGAAATATAAACCTGTAGTTCAAAGACCATATTTGAATGAATTCAGGAATACAATGGAGTTCACATACCTACAAAAATTAATAATTGTTGAAAATATATATACACTCAATTGCAAGAATATATACACTCAGTTGCAAAAAGTATGCACCATTATGTTATTCCTAAAGAGTGAAATTGTTTTATTTTATATCTTCAGAGAGAGTAGAAATATAATCTAAATATCAAAGCCAGTTCAAAATATTGATTAATAGCAATTGAAATTCAAAATGTTCCTTAAATAAGCTTTTTATTTAATGAGATATTCAAAATAAAAAAATGCTCCAATATTTGCTATTGTTTCAATATTTACTTGACATGTGGATACTGATTAAACAATATTTTGATCTGGTTTTGAAATTTTGAATATATCTTTACTCTCGATAGACAGAAAATAAAGGAATTTCACCCAGTAGGAATAACATATATATATATAGCAATTGAGTGTACACATAGAACATTATTAATAGAATTTAAAAAAATTATATTTTAAGGCTATTAAGATTATACATGAAAAATACCTATTAGTGTTTAGTATTTAAATTAAAATATATAATTATACTAAATACATTCTTTTAAATTATGAACACAAAAATTTTAAGAATATTTGTTCTTAATTTCTTTATAATGTATAAAATGCACAGTATTTTATAAAGATTACTCAAAACACAATTTGATAAGGAATTCAATAGATCCTTTTGTATGATTTACAAGTTCATTTTTAGAATCTTTTATAATGTGGAATGTTTTTGAATCCATCTTTTAACATTTAGACACGGATAATTTGTTGCCTATTGATACCTGCAATAAGAACATTGTCCATTTTCCTATTAAATATATTTTACAATTTTTCGCCGTTGAATACTGTGCAGGAATACTATGCATTGAATACTATGCATGAATTTACTATGGAGGAATCATGTGTAACTGATTTATCAATCCAGTAGTAAAAAAATGTTTAATTTGGATTAACATAATAAAAAAAATTTCATTATAATTTTCTTTCAAATTTCTTTAAAGAAGTAAAATGAAAAATATTATACTGGAAATGAAAATACATTTTTATTTTTCACCTATGTAGATTTAGAATTGATATTTGTGTCATGTATTTTATACTTTCTAAAGGATATAAAAATCTAAATAGTGCGTACAAATTACAATTCTAAATATTAATTTAATTAGCAAATACTTATATAAATAAATATAAAAGTTCAACTTACCCTGAAAATTTTCTCTGGGTATATTATATCCACTTTTGTCCTTCTTAAACACGTGCAATGTTACGAATATGGCGCCAGTCACACGAGAGGGAGCTTTGAGCTGCGTATTATCTGTTGCCCATTGGTCGAGGGAGCTGCCATTCAAACTATACGACGCCTTTCTTCTCCGAAAAAAAACAATGGCGCTGAGCGATCAGTGTGAATTCAAAGTTAGTTAAAACCATGAAGCTACAGTACTCTGTAATTTCATGGTTAAAACAATGGGGTGTTCCGCAAAAAAATAATCAAACGATTAGAAAATTATGTGAAAAGATTAGGAATGACACTTAATGAATACAGAGTAAGTTTTTAAGTGAATTAAAGAGAAATTACAAAGATATTACAATTATTAGGTCAACTTAGAAAATACTTATGAAGTGATAACATATTTTGGTAGCTGAGAAATTTCTTTTCTGTTTTCATAAGTTTCTGGGGAGCTAAAAAACACAGACGACGACTTCCTCCCCCTCTTTTTTAAGTGAAGAGTAAGTTTTTAAGTGAATTGAAGAGAAATTACAAAGATACTACAATTATTAGGTCAACTTAGAAAATACTTATGAAGTGAAAAAAGTTAGAAATCATCATGACAGGATCTCTGGTTCCCTCTCCGAAGTTTTAGGGAATTTTTAATTTTTAACGTAAATTTCAAGCTAAAACTTTACTACATTATTTATATTAATCATAGTAATTTAATAAATTAAACTCTAGGAAGTTCTAAATAATTAACTAATTCATGACTTAAATTTTAAAATACAATCTTTTAAAATTTATCTTAACCTTATTCTTTAATCTTAATTCCTACACAATCAATTTCAAATTTGCTATGTCACATCTTTTTTTTCTCTTTTTTTATTATTTATCATACTTGTTGAATCAATCTCAAAATGAATAGAGTGCCCCGTAATTTTCTTACCGAGCCTATAGCTCTCTCAGGTACTTCATGAGCTTAGACGGTCTATTGTCTATATCACAACGCAGCCATAGTGTATAACATCGCGTTTAAAAATCAAAATCAAACCCGTTTGAAATAAATGCTTGAAAATTAAGCAATTGCAAATATGTTTACGACCAACACTTAACATTACTGCAATTGGATGTGATGGAACTGCGGTGAACACTGGATTGAATAATGGCGTGATTCCTTTATTTACATTACATTAATGTTTTTCTAAATATGTGTGATTTGTTTATTTTAACTGTTAATTTAAAATTCCTTTTCTTTCATTCAAATGTGTATTATAAGAATATGTTACTGTAAAATTAATACAATGAAATTCGAGAAAAAGTTCTACAAAATTAGTTGTTTTATAATGGCATCTAACAATTAGAAATACTTAGAATATGTAAGTTTCCTGAAAAATATATTTTGAATATTTTATCTACAAAAATATATATTATTATTTTAATATACTATAAAAGAAATTTTAAAAAATACAAATTTTATCACTATTTCCTCTCTTATAAATAAAGAGTGGTGCAACAAGGACCCATTTTTAAGTAGATATTTAATTTCTACAGTAATATATAAAAATAAACAATGAAACTAATTTTTAACTGTTTTTATAAGCTTCTAGGGAGTTAAAAACATACACACAGAATACAATCTTTACATACAAGGAAAATTATGTGAATTTTCACATAATACAATTATACAATTTCACATAATACTTCTCACATAATACAATCTTTACATACAAGGAAAATTATGGGAATTTTCTGCGTAAAAGAAGTTTCACAACAATGAAATAAATATTTTTGAAAAGTCTGTTTAATTTAATCTTCGCCTTCCCTTTCAAATCCATAATTCTGATGCAGATTTCTGCTACTTCTGGTTACGAATCGGAGCACCAATTCCGGGACGGTTTTGGAAAAGCGGTTTCGGGTCGATTACCATCCAACCGTCACCGGCCCTCAAAAGGGTACACAATACGGGATTCCCCGTCGGAGATTCGTAAGTCACCCGGCAACGGTACGGATCATTTCCCCCGAGCCTATCGTTCTGCCGGAGCCTCCAGCACCGGCCCGTCAAGTTGCCGTCAGTCAAGTGTTTGTTGGGTTTTTAACATATAAAATAATTAAATAATTCAATATGATATAAATTCTATTCACACCATCTGCGAACCTTCCAATATTTTTTGCAACCCCCTTATGGGTCGCGACCCACATTTTGTGCACCACTGGTCTAGTGGAGCACGATTGCTCGACATCACCAGATCTGTTCGACACTAGTTTTCAGGCACTGGCGAGCGAATGCTAAGGTTACATCACATCCCATTACATTACGTTTTGTTACAAGTCAGTCAGCTTTAATGTTTGATTGAATTTGTGAATTCAGACTGATTTCAATTTAATTTCGAACATTTTCATTAGTTCTTGAATTTCTGAACAAAACTTATCTTTAATATTTAAGGGCATTTTAGGCATGATACACCAGTTCGTAAATAAATAACGATGCATTCATTTTTTAAATTCCTCATATTAGTTGTATGTAACAGGTATTTTAACACCTTTTTTTAATATTTCGCAAGGTTTAAGAGAATATAATCATTCTTTCGTTGAGAATGATTATTATTATGTTCAGATATGTATAGATAACAGGATAAGTTACTTCAGGCCAGCGTCTTGTATCGTAAATCCAGTCTTCCTCTGTCAATAAATACGGATCACATACTGCATAAACCTTTCCGGACTGTACCTGAATGTTTAATTTAGTGATATACCTTTGTTTAGATACCGTATCTAAAGACTTTGCGTAATCTGAGAGCATTTTACTCAACAAGCTATAAGAATGTTCATTGAACGCCATGTTAAATTATGCAATGTTTTGCCACTCCTCGCCAAACAAGAAGTAAAATCTGCAAGAGTTGAGATGTGATATGCTGCGAGACACTGCCCTATTAAATGAGCTTCTTTCTTTGTTTAAAAAGCAAAATTTGAAAACGGAAATTTGAAAGAATTATTTCAAAAGCCAAAAACCAAAATTTGAAAAAGGGAAATTTAAATCATCATTTCGTTTTTTAAAAATTCTAATGTATTTTTAAAAGTGATTAAACAGTTATCAATCTTTAAGAAATAAAACCATTTCATTTTAAATCGAAAATGCAACACATCGGGTTGCCACTCAGCTAGTTTTAAAAATATTTTACGCGTGATACGCACAATTAATAAATAAGTAGTAATATATTCATAAATAATTATACAGCAGTTTCACGAATTCTTGGATTGATGAAAAAAAAACTCATCCTAAATATTTTAAGAATATTTTGCGCGTGATGCATCAATTTATAAATAAATAATAATACATTCCTAAATAACTTTACAGCAATTCCGTGAATTCTTAGATTGCCGAAAAAACTCATCTTAAATATTTTAAGAATATTGTACACGTGATGCACCAATTCATAAACAATTAATGATACATTCATAAATAACTCTACAGAAGTTTCACGAATCCTTGGATTTCTGAAAAAACTCAACTTTAATATTTAAAAAATATTTTACGCGTGATACACCAGTTAATAAATAAATAATAATTCATTCATAAATAAACCTACAGAAGTTTCATGAATTCTTGGATTGCTGAATAAACTCATCTTTAATATTTTTTAGGGTATTTTACGCTTGATACACCAATTCATAAATAAATAACGATACATTCAAAAATAACTCTACAGCAGTTTCATGAATTCTTGGATTGCTGGAAAAAACTCATCATAAAAATTTTAAGATTTTACACGTAAAGCACCATCAAAATAAATAATGATATTTCATAAATAAATAACGATACTTTCATAAATAACTCTATAGCATTTTCATGAACTCTTTCACTTTCCCTTGTTGAAGTACTGTGGTTTTGGTGCGTGGCAATATTTCAAACGTTTTAAGTTACTGTGTGATGCATTGAAAAAATACACACCTTAAGTAACGATTGAATAAAGTTTACAGAGGATTTAAAACATGTGACGAGGAAACACTGCCATAAAAAAGTATATAAAAGTATATTTACCAACTCCTCGTCTACATACATGGCTTTTATTTCTTTTGTAGTGGAGTATGAGATCGAACTGCAAGAAAACAGAGAAGAATTGGGTAGAGGTATAAAGTACTTTATTGGTCATCCGCAGAAATGAATTTTATACTATATTAGCGTAGAGCTATTTAAATGGGGGTGGGGGGAGGGTAATAACCCCGTTTAAAGATATCTGACGTTAATTCCGACTGACATTGAAGTACTTCCGTGATGCAGGTTTATTTTGGTAGAATTAAGAAAAACTTCTCCATTTTCTGTCAAAACCACTAAAAATTTTAAGGAAAATGCAGGAGTGATGTTCTCATAAGAGGAGCCGCTAAAATCAAAACTTTACGCATCTGGCATATTTAGACTGTGGTCGTAGAATCAAGTTTCCTTTTCGTTAATAGGCTTTTCAGGATGACACACCAATCCTTAAATGCATCAAAATAAAAATAAAAAATAGCAACAGTGCGCATTGAATTGTGTTTTCTTTAACGTATTGGGTCCGCTATGTAATGTTGACGAGCCCGTGACGGTTACATCAATATTTTACGCATCTCCCATATTTGGAGTGGAGTTATAAAACTAGATTTCTCTTTCGTTCAGACCCTTTTAAGCATGACAAGTCAATCTTTAATTCCGTCACAGTAAAAAAAAGAGCAATTATGCGTATGAAGTCATGTCGTCTTTAACACATTGGTCCGGCATGTAATGCTGATGACTCCATGTGAAAAACCATTGAGGCCTGTGACTGCACGAGTACACGAGCTCACTGAATTGTATTATATCTTTATAAAAATATGTATAATATTTTTTTTGTCTAATGCGGAGACACTTTGTCGTTAGATACTCACCTTTTGTTATTCACCGCTATTTACTAGCTACTTTATTATGGGGCAACCTATAGGTGATCCCCCATAATAAAGTTGTGTCTCCCTATGAAGGGACGACACAGAAACGACCAAGTCTTATTCGGGATTTGATCCCAAGCCCACTGCATGGCAGCTCAGAACACTATATATATTTTACCGTGAAAGATCGAAATCTGGAGAATGTCGACATTCTCCGGTGAATGTCAACAGTCATATAGACGCTTGGTGAATGTCCGAAATATTTGCTAAATATCCTTATTTCTCACACCGGCAAATGTCGACATTCACCATGCACTGGTGGTGAATGTTGAATAAAAATGTTTTTCTTACTTTTTAAATCATACTTTATTATTAAAACATATTATGATATATGTCAAAATAGAAGAAATCTTAAGCAACATCACATGTAAATAAACTGTTGAACTTAAAACGAACAATACACTATAAATGAGAAAAGAAAATAACACAAATAATAAACTTACTTAATTATGTGATTGACGTTATACAATCTTATTTATTGCGACAACTTAAACTGTTATGACACTTTGAATTGCACAAGAGTCCCTTGCTTTTGTAACTACATTTAGTCGTGGAACACATCTTTTTGCAATGACAGCGTGTATAGCCTTGCCCTCCCCTTCTCGAATTATTTACAGCTGCTTCTCTCAGTCAAAATAGGTTTTATGGCTAAAAAAAATATGAAAGTTTTGAAAATTGGTGGAGATGTTTGTTTAGGCATGCTAATGAACATACTAAAAGTCCCCACCGATCAGACTTGAGCTTTCACCGCCATCTTGGAAAATGTGTACACTTTTTTGGTTTTTTGGAAATAACTTTAAAAATATTGATTTTATAAAAAATAATTAAATACAAAAATTAAATAACATTAAATTATGAACAAAAATCATTCATAACATTTTTTTATATGTCTAACAGGAACAAACATAATTGACTTTGAAAAGAGCGCACTATCACACCTGGGACGCGCAAGTGCGGTTCGCCATCGCGGTGGGGGGACATACCCGCGCATGTGCATACCATAATTAGCCAAATTAGTTTTACACTAAATGGGAAGGTTTTTTGTATTTTTTCAAATAACTAGGTAAATATTAACTTTACGTAAAAAAAGTTTATTTCAAAAGTTAAAAAACATTAAATTATGTACAAAAACGATTTTATACATTTTTGTCGTAAACCTAACAGGAACGAAGATATTGACTATAAAATGCCCGTTGATAATGGAGGTAGCTTTAAAGTCTCGTTGTAGGCGCTCTTTTTTTGAATATCTAACCTCTCCCACATTTCGGCATTCTTTAAACACAAGAATAGACTTTAATGTTTTTGGCTGTGTAGATAATTAATTATTATTAATTTTATACATGAATGTAGTAAACTTGGGGGTATTCATTATCAGATTTCCATTGCGAATAATTGTTCAAGGTTACCTACTTCAGGATTTACGTGCTTTTTTCGGTACGGGATTCTCCCCTTCGTCAGGCATGTATAGTTCGTCTATGGATCCGCTAGCATCGGCCCATTCATCAACTTCTTTCATTCGATCGTCATCATCAACAGGGCTGATGCCATTCTGACGTACCCCATTGCAATTATTGCAGGCCGTTGTGCAGTTGATGCCTGCTTTCCGACATCCGCATCTTACTCCATTGTCAGTCTGACAGTTGCAAAACACCATGTTTAAAACTGAATCGGGAGCTACTGCATCCATAGTTGTGATGGGCACAAGAATTTTCTCTTGACGCTTCCAGCCCCACAGGCAATTGGGCCTTTCTTTTTCAGGTGCTCCAAAGTCTTCCTCATTTTAATTTCGATGGCTCGTATTTGAGTGTGTGCGTTTAAGGTTTCTTGCGATGGTGGTTCAGTAGCAAAATCTCGAAACAACTCACGGAGATTTTTACATTCCAAATCCGATATGTCCATGCCGTCAAAAATTATTTTTGCTAAAGCTGTTTGGGTCAATAAATGAGCTCGGACTGCCCTAGCGTATGCATGGCCAGGCAACATTTTTTCTACTGACGTAGGTGCATAAATCAAAGTTAGTATTTCTTTCAACCCACTTCCAGCCATTATGTACCCAATGCAGCCTAAGAATGACATTAAAAGATGGAATCCACCAAGCCTCACAATGCAACTTGATAATAATGGATTGGATGTTGCTGCGACTATCTCTTGAGCTTTAATATACAGTGGTTGGTAAAACGTGAGTATGCAAGACTTTTGGTGCATTTTAACACACTGCTGGGCAGCATATTTCAGCACAGTGAAAATGGTGTCATTCTTGTTTGGTGGTAAATTAACAAAAGGAAGGGGTATTACTTTGGTCTTTTCACAAGGCTGGTTTCTGGTTATACAATGGAAAAATCCTTTCCATTCAGGTATCTGTGGAAGACCTAACCACTTAGCACACATCCAGGAGATATCAGATGGTTTAGGCAGTGGTAAATCTTCCGCTAAAGGATTTAAGACATTCAAATCTTCGATAGTAATTGTTTGTAACCCAGGCCCTCGAAAATTTTCAAACGTTTCTAGAGGTATGATTCTCATTTTGCCTACGGTCGATGCGGATGTAAGTTCGGTTAATTTTTTTATCTTCGTCCCGGGTTCCACTGCTGACGCTGGAGTAAAATAAGCAATGCCCCCCATGCTATGAAACGTATTCAGGCCATCGATTGTCGACACATTGAAATCTGCATTGTCAAATACGAATTGGCAGAATGATCCCTCGCGCATTTGGGGTTGCGGATGATTTATGGCTGACATCTCAAGTGTTTGGGCTTCATAGTAAGAAGAACAAAATCCCAAATTCGAGAGCATTGTGATTAAATTCTTGGAACAGAACTTTTTGTACAAAAATAAATCAAGACCACTGAGCAGAGGAGACATAAATGATCGTGGCCTTAGCGCTGATATAATGACGTGAGCTATTGAAGTTACTTTTTTTTCCGCCTTAGCAGTCTTTTTTTTAATAATCAAGTGCTCCAAAAAAGATTTTAGGCTTTCTGGAATTCCCTTGTTCACATCTCTGAAAAAAGTATCACTTGGAGGGTAGCAATGAGTGTCATAAACTGGTGTCTGGATATCTTCTTTTATTATGGCTGCAGCAGTTTGTACTATTCGTAGACGCTCCTCACGATCATTTCGTATCCTTTTGTCGTACCAAGAGTCTGATAAGACTTTCATTCCAGTATTACGTAAACATATGACAGTAACTTTTTGAAGTTTGAAGCAAAAATAATGCCATCCCTGTATTTTTGTTTCAAGTTATTTCTCAAAGTGATGTCGTCTGGAACTAGCCCTTTAATTTGAGATTTGGGTTCAGGTAGTGAGAATTGACAGTCGTCATTATTATCAAGGAAGAAGGATATTTCGTCTACAGCTGCTGAGGCGTAATCCGACTCAGGCCGCCCTCCCTTTCTGATTGGTGCAGTGTGTAGAAAAAAAGTCATGAAGTAATCTTGGTGATAAATCGCATCAGCTGCAACTAAATCAGCAACGTTTATTATACGACACTGAACTTCCTCTCCCCACTGGCCATGTCTATTCTCTGCCGCTTCAAGAACTTTGTGTTTCATTTCGAGACTCCTAACTTCGTATATAGTTCTTCGTCTGTCAGTTGGTTTTTTCTTTTGTCTTGCTTTGAATTCTTCGTCTATCACTGCCGTACAAAAGAAACATTTTGTTCGAAAATCGAACTGAGGTAATAAAGATCGTAAACTTACCGCGCGCTCTTCACTTTGGGATGTTGACGCGATTTCTGCATTTCTTTTTAAATCAACTTTTATACTTCCTGGTCTGGTGTAATTTCTCCGACACAACGAATGAACCGAAACAGATTGTAAATGTTCCAACTGTTCATGCTTATTGTCTTTTCTTTGGACACAAGCACTCTTTAAAGCGTCGATCCCCTTTTCTCATAGATTCACGAAATCATCATTTGACATTAATTTTTTACTTATAAAACATAGTTCCGTATCAGCCATTGTTCACAGACGCACACAGAACGGTGACTAACTATTAACTGGCTAGGAAAATACTAGGGTAAGACCGATTTGGCGCCTTACTGTATGCACATGCACATGTCTTCCAGCCATCGTGATGGGCACCCACGCATGTGCGTCCCTGGTGTAATAGTGCGCTCTTTCCAAAGTCAATTATCTCTGTTCGTGTTAGACTTAAAAAAATATATGTTTTTTGTGCATTGTTTTTTGTAGAAGCTACCTCCATTATCAACGCGCATTTTATAGTCAATATCTTCGTTCCTGTTAGGTTTACGACAAAAATGTATAAAATCGTTTTTGTACATAATTTAATGTTTTTTAATTTTTGAAATAAACTTTTTTTTACTTAAAGTTAATATTTCCCTAGTTATATGAAAAAATACAAAAAACCTTCCCATTTAGTGTAAAACTAATTTGGCTAATTATGGTATGCACATGCGCTGGTATCTCCCCCCACCGCGATGGCGAACCGCGCTTCCGCGTCTCAGGTGTGATAGTGCGCTCTTTTCAAAGTCAATTATCTTTGTTCCTGTTAGACATATAAAAAATCTTATGAATGATTTTTGTTCGTAATTTAATGCACTTTAATTTTTGTATTTAATTATTTTTTATAAAATCAATATTTTTAAAGATATTTCCAAAAAACCAGAAAAGTGTACACATTTTCCAAGATGGCGGCGAAAGCTCAAGTCTGATCGGTGGGGACTTTTAGTATGTTCATTAGTATGCCTAAACAAACATCTCCACCAAATTTCCAAAACTTTCATATTTTTTTTAGCCATTCGTCAAAATCGGGTCTATTTTGACTGGGGTACAGGGACATCTCGTGAGAAGAAAACTGAGCCTTGTGTTTGACTATGACGAGGCTTTCCATGATCTGTCACGTGACCTCAATCGCGGAAAATCAAAGGATTTGGCATATTTGGCGCCTTTCTGTCTGCCTACTCGGCTTCTCGTTCCGACCCCCACCAGAGCATATCTGTGATTGTCGAAATACACCAGTGATGGTCCGAATGTATAAGAATATAATAAAATATTCGGTCCTTCCCCGACGTATTTGGTATGTGTTGATATTCACCGGAGAATGTCGACATTCTCCAATTTCGATATTTCAATGTAACATATACCAGGTGATCATACTTAAACGCGGCCTATTCAGAGCCCTTTCTAGCTGTAACTAAAAGGCGGATTGAGCTGAAATTTTGCAGATTGACAATTAAAAGGATGCGCTGAAAGATTCCGAAAAAAAATAAATAAAAAATTGTCCTTAAGGAAGCGTATTACAGCCTAAATGCCTGGAAAGTCATGCAATAAATAACTGTGCACAGTAAAAAAGTCATTTTAAATTTTATTTTTACACTCTCAAGCATTATGATGTTTAAAACTGTTAATTTTACATTTTGAAGCATTATGACGGTACGGTAAGTTGATAAATGTGGCACTGCAAGTGAAGGAGAAAACTATCTGATTTGTATTAGCATACGAATTCAAAGTGAATTCTGAGTAAAATAATTACAAGATAAAAATAACTTTATATACCACGTTTTTAAATTTTCTGTTGAATCATATAAACTTGACAATTCTCTCTTAATTGCACAAAAATTCACTTAATTATTCTTTTTCACTTTCTTTTATTTAATTTTAATCACTTTTTAGTCATTTCCACTATTTACAGACTTTATAAACTTTAATTTTTATAATTTTTTAAGATTTGTCGCACAATATTTTTGTAAACAAACCAAATTCACATGTATTCAGTTTTCAAAATTGTCAAATGCTGTTACGCAAAAGTGCAAGCATTGAATTCGATCGAAGCGCCTCCTTGCAGATTTTTTCGCCTAAAAGTATTAAAAGAATGCATTGTCATAGTGTTCTGAGCTATTCTAAGAGTTTCAAATATCTAGATAGTCGGGAAGTTAGTTGAAAATCGATTGCGAGATTTCTACTGGGCAAACACACAAACAAAAAAACAAACAAACAAACAAACAAGAAAGCGAGTTAATGGTAAAAAGGATGAGATCGAGAGATTATCATTCTTTCAGTTACAATGGCAATTAAATTACAAGAACGTGTGTTAATCGAAAAACTTCTTTATAAAAACAAGGGAAATTCTATTGCAGCTCTTTGCGAATTTCGACGTCAAAAGAAATTGCGTCGGGGTCCAATGTCCACAAGGTGTGAGACACATGATATCTAGATTCGAAAATACTGGGCGTTTAAGCGTTCAACGTGGTAGAGGGCGAAAGCCTATCAGCGAAGAAGTCGTTTCAGAAGTAGCAACGGCCGTTGTCGAGCAGTCACTGACAAATGATCATGGAGTCAGCAGTGCACGTGCAATGTCACGACAATTAGACGTATCGTATAGCATAGTGCAGAAGATCCTGAGGAAAAAAGTGAAATTTTTTTCGTATAAGATCAGCCATAACCAGCAACTGTTTCTTACCGACAATGACCGTCGCTTATCTTTTGCCCTGACTTTTCTTGCCCGAATGGAAGTCGATGATTCCTGGTCGTGGAACATTCTCTGGAGTAACGAAGCTCCTTTTTATCTGAACGGAACATTGAACACTCAAAATTGTGGAATTTGGACCTTGGAAAATACACGTGCCTTCTACACAATTACGCAACACTCGCCTAATGTTACCGTCTGATGTGGATTCACTTCCCAATTTATCCTTAGACCATTCTTTTTCGAAGAACTTAAAGATAATGGCCCTGTCACATGTTCTGTAACAACCCTTAGATTCGTGACATGATCAGCAGTTTTGTTTTACCTCAACTCCAGCAGCGACAATGGATTGAGTTTATTACTTTTATGCAGGATGGTGCTCCTCCACATAATGGACTCTAAGTGAGGAGGTTTTTGCGACAACATTTTACGGATGACAGGGTGATTAGCCGATCGTTTCCTACTCCTTGGCCAGCCCGTTCTCCCGATCTCACTTAGTGGGATTTTTGGTTATGGGGCCATTTAAAGAACGTTGTTTATAGGGGGAATGATACATATTTGGCTGACCTGAAGGAACGCATAACACATAACAATGTATGTTCGACAGATTACTGATGACCAGCTGCGGTCAGCTGTTGAACATGCTGTTCATTGTCTGCACATTTTACATACTAATGAGGGAGCCCACATTGAACAATTTTCTTTACATCGCTAGACAGTGTGTAACAAATAAATTATGCTTGAATTGGAATTTGTAGCTTGTTTAAATTATTTGCATGTAATGTGCCCCCTAGAGGACACTTTTCGAACTATTTTTATTTCTTGTGGATTCTTTCAGCGTATCCTTTGAATTGTCTATCGGCAAAATTTCAGCTCAATCTGCCTTTAAGTTATACCTAAAGTGGTCTCTGAATAGGCAAAGTTTAATTATGATGACGTGGTATATATACATATATAAATATATGTATATATATATATATATATATATATATATATATATATATATATATATATATATATATATATGTGTGTATGTGTGTGTGTGTGTGTGTGTGTTACTCCTTAGAGAAACCTCCTTGCGATGATCACCTTCAAAACGGTCCTTTTTTTTATGGAACCTTAACTGACAGCCATAGAGAAATTTCACTGTATATTAAAAAATAATGATATAATAATTTATATAATGTAATATAATATACTCACTCGCATGGCTGATTATAGGTGTCTGCTAGCAAAGTGCATTCATCAGTTGACACGTTATCTAAAATTAAAAGGAAAGCAACATGAATCTGTACTTTTATTCATATAAAATATAAACAGCACATTATAGAATGATGAATGCTTTAGATATGATTTATGCTTGTGATTTAATGGTACTAAATAGCAATTTGAATGAAAAATCGTTCAAATGCTCTGATTTTACTACAATGCGAAAAATATATAGACTGAAAATATCTCATAGGACAACAATTACTTTAACCTTTAAATTTCATTCCTTCTAATTCTTTTCTATCTATCTTTTTTTCTTTTTGTGGCCAAAGACTTTTGCGAAGAGCAATATTTAGAATTAAAAAAAATTAATATTGAGATGCTATAAAAATTGCTTTTACTTTTATTGGAACCAGTGCGATTTCTGGGTAATTTTATACTATTTCTAATAAATCGGAGGTATGGTTTTTCAATGCAGCTTTCAAACTGATTTTCACTTTGATGTAATACACAGAGGAAAACGTGAATGTCCAATACAATGGTACCTCAGTACTCGTCATTAATTAGTTCCAGAAGTCATGACGAGTATAAAAAACGACCTGTATCGAAGGAACTTTTCTCTTAAGTAGTAATGTAAATTGAATTAATCCCTTCCTGAAAATCAGAAATTTCACACTTTAATGGACAATTTATAAATGTATGGGGGTTGTTTGATACAAACATCTTTAAACTAGACAGACATAGGTTGAAACAATAACGGATAATTTCCCGTTAGTGGGACGCCACTTGGCACCATATATAAATGTCGCCAAGTCGTCGCCTATCATAAATGTAAGAATGGGAAATAATATACAGAATATCTTGTTGTGGATTCCAAAGATTATACTATAAATTCAAAGAAAAAGACAAAATTAAATTTAAACAGCAGGCATGAAATTGCAAATATCTTTCAGAATTGAAGAAAATCTCAGTTTAGGCCCAAAAGAATTTACCTACGGCAATAAAAAATAAAACTGAAAATGCCACGTCACGATGTTTCGAACGATCCACAGTGACAGTTGAATCATTTGACGCGTCGCTAACTACAAAACTTGGCGACATTTACATTTTGCGCTAAGTTGCGTCCCGCTAATGGAAAAGTACCCAATAATTAGATAAAATAAAATTTATCTTCTCTCAACCTATACTGAAAGAAGTTGATGGCCTAATGGGATAGTGCTGAAGTAGGGGAGGAGAGAGAGGTTATTGCTTGGAAGGGGAGTCTCCTTCCAATAAAACATCAGGCACTTGCACAGGGATTCTTTCCCTTTTTTGTCTCTCAACAGCAGCGATCCCTGGTGTAGACTCAGATTTAGGGAATTTCACTGCAAACCTTCCAAGAGAAACTCTTTTTGGATCAGCTTCCCAATTGTCCCAGTTGCTCGCTAAGCCAAGTTTTCCACGCCAACCTCGGTGCCATTACTGTTTACCCCAGAACTCCACAGCAAGTGAGAAGGACCGATTCTTAAAACCCGCCCCTTCGAGCTACTCGTCCGATAGCATGCAATTCAGCTTATTAATTAACCTATTTCACTAAAATCTATACTTATATATAAAGAAGGAGCGATTTTGTACGTGGAGGGTTATCTCCAGAACCACTGCACCTATTTGAAAAATTCTTTCACTGTTTGAAAGGTACATTAATACAGATGGACATAGGCTATATATTATGTATATCTGATCAGTAGAAATAAAGTTAGGGGCTTAATCCTAATAATCTCTATTGTTACCGCTACTGTCCTCTACCGCTTTTTGTGGTGAAGTCTTCAACGATACTTATCGTGATGCTATCGCGGTGGGCTTCCGTTCTGACGATAGTGGTTCGAACCTAGCCGTTCTCTGGCACCCTTTTTTCTTTTAAAAAATTAACTTTAATTATTAACTAACGTAATATTAATTTGAATATTATTTTAAGACTATTATTTTAAAAAAATGAATATTTAAAAAAACATTCTTTACTTAAAATCCTTTTTTTTTTGTAATTTTATTTCATCTTTTAATCTCTTTCTATTAATTTGAATACTATTTTAGGTGCTTAAAATAATTAAAAAAACATTCTTTTCTTAAAATACTTTTTTTTATTTCTGAATAAAACTACGGTCTCAAGCACACCTCATTCTTTTAAAAAATTACTTTTTCTATTAATTTGAATACTATTTTAGGTGCTTAAAATAATTAAAAAAAACATTCTTTACTTAAAATCATTTTTTTTTAATTTTGAATAAAACTACGGTCTCAAGCACACCTCTTTCTTTTAAAAGAATAACTTTAATTAATACCTATTGTAATATTAATTTGAATATTATTTTAGGAATATTATTTAAAAAAAATTCGAATATTATTTTTTTTTAAATTCTTTGCTTAAAATACTTTTTTTGTTTTTGTATTTTTATTTCATCTCTTAACCTCTTTCTTTTAAAAAATTAACTTTAATTAATAACTAACGTAACATTAATTTGAATACTATTTTAGGAGCTTAAAATAATTTAAAAAACAGTCTTTACTTAAAATCCTTTTTTTATTTTTGAATAAAACTACGGTCTCAAGCACACCTCTTTCTTTTAAAAAATTAACTTTAATTAATAACTAACGTAATATTAATTTGAATATTATTTTAGGTGCTTAAAATAATTAAAAAAAACATTCCTTACTTAAAATCCTTTTTTTATTTTTTTATTTTTATTTCATCTCTTATTCTAATTTTGGGATACCAATGTGTATCTATACTTCTATAATCTATACTCTATACTAATATATAAAGAGAAAGCGGATTTTGTATGTAGAGGATAATCTCCGGAACCACTGCACCTATTTGAAAAATTCTTTCACTATTTGAAAGGTACAATATTCCAGATGGACATAGGATATATATTATGTATATCTGATCAATACAAAGAGAGTTATGTTGGGCTAAATGTTGAGCTGATGCTTCACCTTTACAATTTTTCCTTTGTCAACCATAGTCAAGTAACCATAGCAACACATGAAACTACATTTTCATTTATTATCAGTTAAACATTTAATATTTTAAAGATCCAAGTGGAAGAGGTATTGATAAATACAAAAAGGATTTTTGAAATTGGCTACGTTTTAGGGTTTATTGAAGAAAATTTCATTTGGAACTACGCTTTTTATTGGACATATAAGGAAAAAAGATTTTCAATTTATTGGCTATCAATTGGAAATTTATTGGTATAATATTACAGAACTTTATTTAACTTTATGTTTTTGAATTTATGTACAATTTTATGTACAATTTGCGTAAATTGAACTTGAATTATGAAACTTTATTCAAAAATTAGTGTGTTTCATTGAAACTGTGAAATTTATTGATTATTTCGAATAGGACTATGTTTGTTCCTCTATAAGTGAAAAAGTATTGCTTCAATTGAGCTCAAATTATGTATAGATATAGTTGATAGTTCAGATTTAAAAAAAGGCATAATATTTTTTGAAAATCGGGCCCCGGAGTATTTTTAATTAATGTTTAAATGATTTTGCCCCTAAAGTTGCTTATTTCGACAGCTACCGTGGCTGTCCTCGCTGATAGCAAGACTATGTGGCCGAGTCTTACGAAAATCGGCACGCGGGTGACATGATTCAGTGCCTTACGTAGCCGGATTTTTTAATTTTTAATTAAAAAAAAGTTATTAAATTTTCTGTGCCATTTATGGTGCTTTTTTCGTATTTTTTTTGTGTGGACCCTGTAGGGGATAGGCTATGGGGCCGAATCGTATCAAAATTGACATGCGGGTGGCCCCCGGAAAAAAATTCAGTGCCTGACGTAATTTCCAATAAAAATTTCTTTTGCCATCACCATCAACAAATCCCAATGTCAAACATACAAATATATTGGACTTGACTTACGAAAAGATTGCTTTACTCATGCACAATTATATGTTGGTCTCTCTAAGTCAGGAAATGCGGAGAATCAGTTTATTTTAAAACCTCAGAAAAACGAAACAAAAATTGTGGTATACCATGAGGTTTTAAAATAAATTAAATCTACCTAATATATACTTAAGATAGATAATTGTTCAACCCGGACAAAGTCGGAACGGGCCGTTAGTAAGAGTATAAAGAAGTTTATTAATAAATAAAACTTACTTGGGTACAACTTCGTTGTAGGACCCTATTGGCGATATTTTGCATTGGCGACTTTTTCATTTTACATTTGGCATATTTGGTATCCCCGAATTCTTTTTGGCAACTGTGTCACAGTCGCGTGTGTTTTAAACTGAAATAAACCATTTTCCAGATTGTAACCCGATGGAATACGCGGTTTTCAACTTCGTACTCTGTTGGAACAGTTTTGGCACAGTAGAATTCGTATATTGGTAATTTGGTATACACAGAATTTGTTTCGCCAATCCTGCAACAGTTGCGTGACGCAAACCAGGTTGAACCACTTTTTTCTTACTTATTTTTTATTTTGATTTCATCATGCCTATCCATGTAGATTTATCTATAATTTCTGGATCTACAAAGTTTACGCTGTTTTCCTTATTGTATTATTTTTAAAGGTACAGCTTTGTCAGACGCATCTCCCTGCCAAGTTTGGCGATTTTGTGTATCTCTTGGTAACCATGCGATACTATTACCTATCGCATTGGCGGGTTTTTTTTTACGGATGTAGCAGTAATTGGATTGAGAGTTTAAATTTAATAATAAATAATGAGATTTATAATTTTGATTGCTTTCTTAATTTTTTAACTTTGGCGCAGAGTTGAGTATATTTTGTATTTTGTTTGTATATCTTTGCTATTTCTGCTGCGGTTTTTTTCGCGCATGAGTTATTGCTATATTGTAATGTAGGAAATTTATTTTCTAACTGAGGTCAGCTGGGGATTTCTGTAATGTTTTTGGAAGTTTAATACAACAAGCGGTAACTTCCTTTTCCCGAAATTAGATTCATGAATTTTCCCCCTTTCATGTCTTTAGAGTGTATTTTGTGGCAAAATGACTGACAAGATTGAATTGAGGTTGTTGTTTAATTTGTATTTTATGGGAAACAGGTGTGTAATATGTTTCTAACAGCTATTATTTTATATATTTTTATTATTCCATTTTTATGTTTTTCGGGATGGCAACATTAAGATTTTGTTAGTTTTGATTGATGTTAGATGTAATTGTTTTCATTAAAATGGTTGTATTTAGAATGTGTGCTTAATTCTTAATTCTTGTAAATAATAAATATTACGTGTGCCGCTTGAAAATAACGTAAAGTTTTTTGAGAATGTAGATTAGTGTCTTGTCAGTTTGCGTATTCTGGCGGACATATATAATTTACATGCGATGCTGCGTAATATGTTTGTGTATGGAGAATTTGCGTGTACGGCTACAAACCACCGGCTGGTGATTTCTGTGAAGTTTTTGGAAGTTTAATGCAGCCAGCGATAAGTTTGTTTTCAACTTATTTGGGCTAGACTGTATAAGACGGTCAGGAAGATTTTTCGCAAATTTGGCGAAAGTTTTTGTTTGCCAAGCTTGGACGATTATGGCGCCTAGGTTGTTTCTACTGCAAACTTCTGACGTATATGTGATGTGATTATTTCGTGATGGATGCATCACATGATTTTGACAGATGACTTATTTCGACCAATTAGATAGGTGAGTTTAAATTTTGTGTATTATTTAATGGTACTTGTGTGTTGGGAAGAGTTCCGTATCCTCATCCCGTAAAAGCTGAATAACAAATGCCGAAAAAGTGTAACATTTTCCCGGTAGATTCTCATAGAAATGTCCATACAACAGGAGCTCATTTCATGTGACCTTTCTTGACGAAGTCATATATATATATATATATATATATATATATATATATATATATACTAGAGGAATTACCCGGCTTCGCTCGGGATTAGGTTTCTGTTATTAATTTTTTCAATGATTAGCCTCATGTTATGATGTTCTACAGTTTTCGCTAAACTTCTTTTGCGGTAGCAAATAGCATTAGTTTGTTGTCGGTGCTGTTGTTGTTCATCGCTTTCCTCTCCTTTCGATGTTGAAGCTCGAAGACGATCGTATGTTCGACGCGTTAAAAGTTTCTTCATCAGTCACTGCTTCGGATCACTACAATTCGAATTCTGTTGCCTTCGAGCTCTTGGGAATGTTTTTTCTTCAGATTCTTGTGTGCGTCTAACTGCATTTCGAATTCTGTTGGCTTCGCGGTCTTCTGTTTCTTTTTTCATCACATTGCTCATTTCTCAACAATCTTTGACATTTTCCCCTTACTTCTGCAGGATTAAAAGTTGCGCACCTCATTTTGGGCATTTTAAAGCATTAATTTACAGCTAGTCAATAACGTTTGAATGGATTTATTATTATAGAAAAAGAATCAATAATGTTTGAATGGATTGAGATCACATTCAATATTACAACACAGCCAATGATAATTATTATAGAAAAAGTATATACACTTATTTCATGCTCGGAATTCTTTCTCAAATCTAAATCGTCTGCTACGTTTCAATGCCACTTTCAGACTTTCTTAATTATAATATACACGCATTTCACGATTGTAATTCTTTCTCAAAACTAAATCATCTGCTGTGTTTCGATGTCACTTCAGTTATATAAATCATCGCGTCAAGGCTAAATACACGTGTTTTTAGCTAAGTCAACGTGTCCTGCAGTATATTTGAGTTTCAACAGGTAGCTTGGGATAGTTTGAATTCATGAAATGGATAGATAACACATTCATTGAAAATGAATGACTTTCCATCCTTATATTTTCATTTTAAAAAGAAACATTCCGGCGTTGCCACGTATATGAAAATAATACATCAAATTCATTCTTGAGTGCGCCAATATATGAATAAATCATGTTTTTAATTCATGTCTATTTATTTTTACGGAAATGTTATAATTTAATTGGCAACAATGAAATGTTACAATGGCTATGAACAAAAATATCCGGGGAAATTTGGCGATTTTGTTTGGCGATTTTCAATATCCGTTGAAACTTCTTACATATTTCGGGAATGGCAAGTCGTAGCGGGTAGAAAATAGTCTATAACCACCGCGCATGTTCAAGCAATAAGTTGACCAAGTTTCATCGTAATCGGATGAACGGTACGGCAGCGCATAAAATACGAACAAACAAACATTCATTTATATATATATATATATATATATATATATATATATATATATATATATATATATATATATATATATATATACATATATTGTAGCGTGAAATTTATCGCTACAGTTAATATGTATTAATTGTGTCTCAATTTAAACTTAAATTATTTAATAACATGTAAAAATCTAACTCAGTCAGGTTAGGTACTGTATTTTAACGGTAGCAGGTGTTTTTGTTAAGGGCAAGTGTTGTTGATAAAATGCACATATTTATAAAGTGCACCTGTTGATAAAGAAACCTGTTGTTGATGTGGTATAATGTGCACGGGAAAGACCCCTTTTCACTCTCAAACGATCTTTTCCAGTAATATTAGATACCCCTTGTATTGAAAACTAGTGGACGCCGGCTGTGTTTATTTAGCCTGGTATTCACATGTCAATGACGTAGGTGCGTGGTGGTTGCAGGGCGCGACCACAGACAATTTCCCTAAAAAAAGGAACGTGTTTTACGTATCTGGTTCAAATAAATGCTATTTGTTTTTGTTTATGATAGACATGATAGTGTAGGATAAATAATTTCTGAAATTTAAGATTGTTTATATGGATAAAAAGAGGCTATTTTTGGGTCATTAAAAACGACCTTTAAATAACGGCTTATTGGAAGGAATAAGAGCTCAAAATTTATGATTTTGCTATATGTTAGTGTTATTTAGAAGTAAAAGATAAGTAATCAATAAGTTTTAACTGAAAAATCGCGGAAAAAATTGAGAAAAAAAATCGAAAATGTGTGGTTTCGTTGCGCGACCACCACGCGTCAAAGGGTTAAATTTATATTGCATTATTTTTTAATTTATATTTTGCAAAAATAAATTTCTAAGTAATTCATAGGATATTAAAGACGCAATGTTTGGCTAGGCGTCAAAAAAGTCGCCAATACAAAATATCGCGAATGGGGTCCTATATCGAAGCTGTTCCCTTACTTGTAAATATTCGGTGTTGATTTTTTTAAAATAATATTGAAGTTTCTTATGGCTTGGACAGTCTAACTAATGCAGCCTGATATTTAGAAACAATACTACGAATGGGAAACATAACTATTTAGTTTATATTAATAGAATTTTAAAAAATTAAGAATTTTTGACAAAATATAAATAATTTTCTGAAATAATATTCAATTGACAAACTTAATCACTACGAATAAAGTAACAATAAAATCAAATTTAACAATCTATTTCAATTAAATATAAATATATTTCCGTAAAATCTCGACTATATTACTCACCCGCGTATAATACGCATGCTTGATTTTGCGTGAAATTTTCGGAAAAAATTAAAATTTGACTTTAAAATTCGACCCATAACTTTTCAATATTTTATTTAAAAATTGCACAAATATTTATTAACTTAAATGAAATTTCTCTCTATTCTAAAAAAAGTAACCGCCGCTGCCGCCGCCGCTGTCAAAAGCTTGTCACGCTATCTCCTCCGAAACCTCTGGGGGTATGGGGTCGAGACCAATACCAATAGAAGCAGAAAAATATGGGGACCAAAGTAAGATATGTCTCATCTTCGTCGGACTGTAAGTTTTTTTTAAATTTTATGTTTTGTGGGAAAATATTGACTTTTTCATCTTCAGATTACGATAACTCGCCAAAAAATGATCGTAGAATTTTGATCTTTTTACAATCTAAGACTACAGACCTTTCTCTTTCAAACTAGACCTCATTTGTTTAAAAATATTTAAAACAGACTAATATTGTCATAAAAAAATGAAACACAGTTTTTCATCCCCAAAGTGGATATAATATCGATGCTCATCGAGTTTTTATCTTACAAAGAAAATTTTTACATCATCTGGAAGCGGAAAGCTTTCTTATTCATATAAACCTCGTTTCAAGACTATATCTTAAATTTTCGATTTTTAATCGAATTTTAAAGATGAAGCATTTAGGATTCAACAATGATTCCCCTTCGCAGTGATTCCCCTTCAACAGTAAATGGATGGAAGCTGTTGCATTGCCCAAGAATCTTCCCTATGTATCTCGCTATTAGCAACTTATTCCTTCAATTCTCTGTACCATGATTGCCGCTGTGCTAGAGCGCGCTATTCGAATGTGATAGTCCACGGTTCGAACCCGGTGGGCGCTCCTTTTTACTAACTATTTGAATTTTATTCTATTAATTCTTATTATATTTTTTATTTTACTGATCTGAAGAGGGCTTAATTTTTATATTTTTACTAGTATATAACCCCCGTCAAAAATTACGGAAAGTTGATTAGCGTTTCTTTCTCATAAGAGTTCATACGAACAACAACAAAAAAAAGGCATGAAGATTCTATTTTTGAATGTAATGAAGAAAGATTTTAAACATATACTACGATGAATACAGGTACATAATGCTATATAGGTTACAAAAAAATATAATTTTCCTTTAAGTGTAAAATTCTGCATCAATATTAAATAAATAAAAATACAAAAAGTTAGCCAATTAAATAACACAAACTGTAGTTAAACAGCAGTAAACAACAAAACAAAACTGAACTAAATCAAAACTAAACCAAAACTGTTTCATAAGTGAATGACTCGCCACACAGCATGCATTGCTGAAAACGGTACAGCAGTAGACAACAATAAAATAAAACAAAACTAAATAGTTTCAAAAGTAAATGGTTCACCACACAGCAGGCATTAATTTATAATTATTACAAAATATTTAGCAAAGGGAAACACAATTTAATTAACATTAAAATTAAACATTAAAATGTAGTTATTTAAAGGGAATATGAAAAACCATGGAGTAGAATGAATTCGAAATTCATGTGAATGACTCAATTGAATAAATGATTATTTTCAATGGATATTTTAATTTGAAGATATTTCAAAAACTAAAGGGTTTTGAGCTAGGGTGTTCACTTGAAATTTTCATATTTTTTAAATGGCTTTCACAATATGCAACTTTTGTGGTATTATTTTTCAAGAAAAATTTCAGAAAATGGCGTCGCAATGTTAAGATGTTTCCGACTTGGTCCGTCCCGGAATGGTTACCTACATCTAGGCTTTTATATAAGTAAAGAAAGATTTTACTGCTGAACACATATTTTTTAATGTACATATCTTGCTACTGGGGGTAAAGTCGTAAGGCCCTTTTCAGACGAGGAACATAGTTGATTAAACTGATTTCCAGGTGGCTGTCAAAGAGTGTAGCCACCATAGCAAATGTATGGGAATCGCCTGAATCCTGTAAAATCGCGACGCAGACGGTTTGCCAGCTGGCACATGTGCCGATAACGTTCTCATCCCGATAGGTTGACTCAACACAAAAGACATTGCTGAAGGTACGCTCTTCACACCAGCCGCCTAGTTTGCATCAACTCAGTTCTGTATGGAAAGCGTTGTAATTGCAAGTTTGAATGTGGAACAATCATAGGCGTAGCGTGCTTCTAATTATTATTTTTTTTTTGGGGGGGGGGCACGAATTTAATTCAGTTAGAGTCCTCCTCAGCACATTTACTGCCAGACGGTCCTTAAAATATCAAATATTATTATTATTTTTTAAATTGAATAACAATAGAATTGATGTTTGAGTAGTATTCAAAAGTTATACAATGAGAAAAATAAATATAATATAAATAAAATAAGGAAAAAATATAGCATCGAAATTTTGTTATGGATCATATCATTGTTAAAAACTATATTACGGCTAAAGATATGATAGGAATCTTCAGTCTCACAGTTTGAAAAAGCGGGAAAAAGCAACTTTCTTAAAAGTTTTCTGCAATTTTCCGATTTTAACTGTAATTCTATTAACGTTTTAATTTATTTCACTTAAGTTGGGGAGCACGTGCCCCCCCCCCCCCCCCGACGCTATGCCTATGGGAACAATTCATCGAATAAATTCGTATTATAAGTCCCGCGATATGGGACATGAGGTGTGATGAATATAGCGATATAATTAAAAGGGGTGAAGCTTGGAGGGAATTGGCACTCAAATTTTATCCCGAATTCAACAGCATGGATCCTCACCAACAAGGTGCAATCGGTAAGAACATTTCATTCAAATTATTAGAATTATTTAATTAATTATTTGGATGATTTTCGCAGTTTGGTGCCCCTAGTTGTTTCCATAGAAACATTAGAAGGTTTAAATTTTTATTACAATCAAACAATGTATATTAAGCAAATATCGATATAAATAAATACAGATGCCTGCTCATTAAAGTAGTCGGTGCCATTCAAATTTAAAAGTTCATTTGTTATTTTGTTAATGGTGGTTAAAAACTCCAAAATTAAAACGCATTTTTTAACTTTTTTAGAAATTTTTTAAAAATTTCTTTAGAAACCGCATTATCATTTAAAAAATGAACAGAAATATTTATTTGGTCATTTCAACGAAATATATTCTTTATCATTGGTTATTTATTTGATGTTTCTTATGGTGACATACGTCACTCTCTTTACATTACTTATCAAACAGCATTACATCGATTAGTACAGGTTATGACTGTTACACTTAAAAACATATGTGGGAGCACCAAATTGTGCGAATTTACCCATTATTTAATTAAATTTATCTAGATTTGCAAATGTGAACATCGCTTTATGCCTACAATTTGAATAGTTCCCATATGGAGATTTTTGCATTAACCCTTTCAGATGTGCAATTTTATTATTATAAATTTATTTTAAAAAGTATGATTGAGGTATAATGGTCCTGCAAATAAAAGAAATGTGATTAAAAAAATTAGCAGCCCCCCCCCCTGAAGTAGAGCAAATATAAAAATAATACATTTTGTATTTTTGTAAGTAAAAATCTGAGTGCCATGTTCTGATGCTTTTTTAATTCTATATTCCCCTACATCATTATAAATCAAAGACCAATATTGTGTTATAAAATTGGTGTAAAAGAAGGGTATTGGTAGAAGAAAGATATAATATTTAAGTTTAAAGTTTTTGAAATTTAAAAATTTAAGGGGGGACATCACCTTAAAACCTTAAAAAAACTCAATTTTTTACTATGATTTAATTTTGAAGAATGGAATATAAGGAATCTTATGAAAAAAATGAAGTCGATGATACAATTGCAAACGATTTTATGGCCAAATGTATAAAACAAATAGTAAAGTAATTTATAGAAAATTTAAACCTTAAATGGCATTTTCTAAAAACTGTTATTTTGAAACTTGTGCGCACTATTTCTTGAAAACTAATCGTCCCAAATTGCTAAAATTTTGTATACATGTATATCTTGTATGTTTGTACAATTTCTACCTAAATTTAGTTCAGTACATATAACTAATTTTTTTACAGCAATTTTTTTTTATTTTGATATTTTTTGTACATTATAATACATTTGCCTGAAAAAAATATTTTTAGGGGAAATATTGTAATTATTTTAGGTGTAGATTAAAGTATAACCTATGGATAGAATCTATACACAATTAATGTAGTAAACTGTCTTCTTCCTTTCTCATTTTTCAATCGCTTTTCGCCTGCGTGACGTCTACTTGCTGACGAAGCGTTGCCACAACCCCAGAAGAGAATTTTTCGCCTTGAATTGGGCGCGCGAGGAGCATCGTGTGAAAAGAACCTCACACGGCAGTCAACTACGTGAAAATAAACAAGGCAAATCAGTTGAATCATCGAATGTGCCTCGTATGAAAAAGGCCTAAGACCATGGCACTCCAACAAACTCAGTATACCTTGACCTAACAGAGGAGTGAGCGTAGTGAGCCTAGGGGCGAAGCCCCTAGTGTAATAAAAAGAAACGAAAACGTCAAATTCGGTTGAAAAAAATACACTTAAACTGATAATTCAACACAAACAATACTGTCAAATTATCAGTCTTAATCACTTTCACTAGAGAACAGCTCATTTATTGTTGTTACGTCCATGTCATAATTATCGTTGCCGTCGTAATAGATATCGCCATCATCATCCTCACTTGGATATACGAACTGTGAGTTTCGTGTGTTTAATAGGAATACTTGCTTAGTAAACGGGTGGATGAATCATGGAATGCAGATTGCAGATGCTCACGCATTCGTGTTGTGACGTCTTAGGGCCTGTTCACATAGGAGTCCGTTGCGTTGCGTTAAGGAAAATATGACGTTGAGACGAAAACAAACCAATCATAGGCCTCCAAACGATTAGCAATGAAATTTTTAACGCCTAGGATTGGTTTATTTTCGTCTCAACGTCATCTTTTCCTTAACGCTACGCAACGGACTCCTATGTGAACAGGCCCTTACTGCTGTTGTACGTTCATTTATCCAATGTTTGAAACTACTTTTTTTTAAACTCGAGTATAATACGCACCTCCTTTTTGCGCACTAAAATGTTGAAAAAAAGTGCGTATTATACTCGAGATTTTACAGTATATATTAGTATAGTAAGCTATTTATACATGTATAAATATACCCTCCCTGTATAACGGCTTCTTTCACCTCTCAGTAAATCACTCAACGACATTTAAGGTTCCAGAAATCAGAGCCCATACCGATACTATCGAAGGTATGTGGGTTGTTATCAAAAGGGAGTTCAGAAGGAAATGGCCCCGACAGTCCGGCACAACTGGGGATATTTTTGATTCGTATTTTTGCGAATTTATGTGGAGACGGCGGCACAGATTCTAATTCAGATATTTTTAAACTGTTCCTGAACGCTATTAAAGAATTATGTGTGCCGCACACCGCCGACACACACTCTGAATACGGTAAGTCAACATTTGTTTTTTTTTCTGTGCATATTTTTATTGATTCACGAATCTAAGTGATATTTTTAGAAGACGGGACAAGACACGGATTTCGTATTATCAGTTTAACGATATCTCCTTACTGTCATTTCTACGTTTTATTTGGATTTAAATTTGTATTTTAGGTGCAGCTTTCTCAGACGCACCTCCCTGCCAAGTTTGGCGATTTTCTGTATGGCGTGGTAACCATGGGATTTTGGCGAGATTTTGTTTTTTTTTGCGGATTTAGTCATGTGCGGTTGTGGCAGTAATTAGATTGAGAGTTTAAATTTAATAATAAATAGTGCGATTTATAATTTTGATTGTTTTAATTTTTAACATTTCTTAATTTTTTAACATTAGTTCAGAATTTTATTTCTTGATTGCATGTAAAATGCATGCGAAGTTTGCATATAAAATGCATAACAATTTGCCTATGAAATGCAAACTGAAAATTTATTTTGCATATTTATTTTCTTGTTTGCATATAAACATTATGCATTCGCATATAATTTTTCGCCAACGGAGGTGCGTAGGCGCAAAAAAATTTTGGCGCCAACTTTTCGCCAACAGAGGTGCCTCTCACATAGCTGTTCCGTATTTTATTAGCTTTGTAATTTTTTTAATGTTTTAAATGTGTTTAATTCGGTGCCATTTTATTTGGCCCGGAGATGCACGTAAACACGATTGGCGCAAAAACAATTCACAATTTTTGCTTATGGGTACCCCGAAATATATTTTCCACCCGTGTATAAATATATTTAACTTAAATAAAATTTATAAACTATAAAAATGAGATTACAAAATCGTATAGTTACCAAACACGTGTTAGATATGGAATAGATAAAGATAATCCAATTGCGCTCAAGCAGCAAATACAGCAGAAAAAAATGACCTTCTGAACCGGCTAGTTTGCTATTACAGCAACCCTTGTGACGTAGCTCGTCGAGGCGGGTTATCTGAGCTGAGAGGACGAGCCTCCACAAGGTTTGGCGCGAAATCATCTTCGCCAGCATCTGGGACCATAAGGAACTTTAGCCCTCCATTTTGCATACGTTTCAAAATGTTTCTGAAGTTATACGTTCCTTGATCATTAAAGAAATCCACATTTCGGTTCTCTAGAGCTATGCCAGGGTGATACTTTTGATCAAAATTTTGTAATTCAACCTATTTTGGATTTTTTTTTCGTCCGGAAGGACAGGATGCGGAGGCACCGTCTTGTCCCATACATGTTTTAGCATGTGTGACGAGTACCGAAGCAATTTTTTCTTTTCAAAATTCAACGATTACCGAGGTATGACTGTACATTGAAGCCAATACTTTTTTCACAAAGACTTGCGTGAAATCCCAAACATGGTAACAAATCCATAGTTCCAATGATTTTTTTTTAAAATTAAAGTCAAACATTTATGAATTATTTGCTGTTTAAGTAGTAAGTATTTTTGGCCCTATATATGTATTTTTTTCTGAAAAGATAGTTTTTTGTAATTCTTGAATTTGTTCTTGCAATTGTTCAGAAATACATCGAGCAGAACTAAGCTTTACGACATGATGTGGACTTAGGTAAAAAGAATACGCAAAAAGACTTACAATCACAAGTAGTCTCCATGGCGCAAGAGCGACAAATGCTATAGTTGTGAGGGTAATCTAAATCAAGTGGGATGCAGCCCAAAGCCTCGTAGGTTTTGTTCAGTCTGCATTCTAGCACCATTCCCTGAAAGAACAAGTTTAATAAAAGCAGCAGCAAATTTAATCATATTTATTTTAGGAGATGTTTCACTTCACCACAACTATTTTCTAAACAGCACGCAACACTAAATTTCTTTGATATTTGATCGTTTGGGAGACACAGGTTCTTAAGTTTTTAGTTTTGACCGAGTCGCGGCTTGTTTGCTTCAGCCATTTGTCAGTTTGACTGGCGTGTTTAAGTTGGAGGTATTAAGCTGAGGCGGTTGCTCCCTCTTTTAGGACGTATTTCAAATCATTTTAGACCTCTCGTGATGTTTCAAGTCGATCTTACCAAAGCAAGATCGCACCATAATTTAAGATGTGTATGTCGGCGTAATCTGCCAATACTAATACTTTGTCAATAAATTTGTTAAGATTTGTTAATGAGTTTGAGTAACTGACTTACCCTCCACAATAGTGGTGGTATATACGCGCCACTATAACTTTATTATAGGGGTACCCCGGGGTGAGAGCATAGGAATCCGGCGCAGTGGGTACTCGTCGTCCCCGAATCCTTGCTTGTCTAAGCTGGGTATGGGCACGCTTAAGGCTGCCGTGTACTAGCTCTATGGAGAAAATGTGTCGAAGGACTGCCGACTTGGATTGAAAGATTCTTTTTAATAATGTACAGCGTAATAGGGAAAGAAATTTTACACCTTGGAGCATTTTTTTTAAGTGAAAATTATATTTTAAAATTTAAATTTTTTTGGGGGGGTAACTTTGGTATAGTGTGTTTTAAACGCTCATAAATTCTTTTGGTGGACTAAATTTATAAAATGAATCTTGTTGCAAGATGCAGAAGAGTTCAGGCTATCTGAAAATACAATTTTTATTGGATTATCAGATTTTACGTAGCTATCAATAGTAGGCACATTTTCTCCATAGGTTAACATTGAGGTGAGCAAATCCAATAGGGTTAGTACACAGTAGCCTTAATATATAGGCCTTAATGTCCCTCCGTTGGGACTGTAGGGGGGAACGGAGGGTACGAGCCCGCCAGATTTCACCCCTGAGATGTTTAGTCAATATTCTGATGGCAACAGAAAAAAGTTGGTCTTCGACCCTTGTTATGCCCTAATAACCGTGAGCTAAATGGCAGCCTCAAATCTTCAACTTGCAGCTTTCAAAAGCCCTGCTTAGGATTAATCCGGACAGGGAGCATTAGTAGCACCAACAATTTTATGGGAATACCTGATAGGGAGCCTACAATCTTCCCCATGAAGGAAAAAAGTGAGAAAAATATATAAGCATAGATAAAGGTGGGTAAGTAAATATAGTGCGCAAGAATGTCCCAACTGATCATTTCTGTTTCAATTTATTGAGAATATTTAGAAAAGTATTGGGATATTCATGTCAGTTATTAATTATAACTATTGGAACAAGCTTTTGAAAATTGAAAAAAAAGAGGCTTCAGAAAAAAAAATTACAATGTTAGGTTAATATCAAGTAAAATTCAGTTTTCCTAAGATTAGTTTCATTATTGCGGCTTTAACGTTCCTCGTTTAACCGAATGCTTCTTTTCTAGTTTTGTGTGCACAATGAATCCCATGTGTGCTCGTTAAAACCATTCGGTAATTTATCTAGGTAAAAATTGCCAAATAGAACTCACTTTGAACATGACTGAGGAAACTGTCTCAACTACGTACATAACGTTCTATTTGTGTATCAGGTAGAATCCTTGAGGCCTATATGTATGAGGCCATATGTATCTGGGTTAGTCTCTAGTATACAAGATCCTATTTGAACTTTCAAAGAATAGAAATTGAAGTTATGCTTCATCGTTTGTTAGACTCACCAGCTGATTAATGGGAGATTTTCCATTCCTCTCTTCCCACAGTTTCATATAATCGGTGCAGTTTGTCTGGTATGGCGAAGGAAGCAGATGATTCTCTTCCTGCAAAAGAGATTTTTTTTAACCTAATCGCACAGTTGTAAACCAAGAAGTTATTAAAAGTGAATAGATGGCAGCAAAGCAGTTAATTCTATTATGGTATTCATATTACTTACTGGGCTCGGGGTAGCCTATTGTTAGCGCGTCGGCTTTCGGTGCTGAGAGTGTTTGGATCGAATCCCGACAAACGCCGTTAAATACCTCTGTGTCTAGGCCGGATATGGGTACGTTAAATCCGTAGACCGGAAAGACTCTCTGTGAGGTCAGAGAAGGTACGACCCCCCCCCCCCGTTGTTACCCCTGGGGGTGCTCGGTCAAAATTGAGGTGGCAACTAGCTAAGACGGGCTCCAACCTTTGTGGTGCTGTATAAATCGGAGCCGCACGCTTCAGCGGGAAGTCTATATGGACCTGATCTGGAATACCTCCGGCCATTGATCATAAGAAGCAACAGCAACGACAACCTATTACTTACTTTTGAATTCTTGGTTAAAGCAAAAATTACTCTGATTAAAAAAATTGCCCCTCAGCATGATGAAAAATTTTACTTATATCTCTTTTACACAATCTATTGTGAGATGTGTTTTAGTCGCAAAAGGGAAACAATTACTTAAACAGAGCTATTGGTTTAACGAACATACGTATCATAAACTATACATGCGTTAAATTTCGAGTTATTTATTTTTTAAATAATATATATTGATAAATGTGTATTTTTTGGTATGTAACATTATCTTTCCAAGAAGCTACTATTGAGCGGATAAAAATTATAAGAAATACGTGCAAATTAAAACATATTGTGACCCGGACATCCTTAAACGGTCACAAAAATGTACCTAAAATGTACACAAAATGTACCTAACATTGAAAATAGTTACTGAGTAAAAAAAGTATACTATATAGTTATAATATTTCATTAAAATTTTATTTATAATTATAAAGATAACTATAGGATTCATGCCAATGCATCAGTATAGGAAACTAATGCATCAATATCTGGGTCAGTTGAAGCGTAAGTACAATAGAGTTGTAAGTACAATAGAGTTGAACTAACCGACGACGCCTACGTCCGTGTGAGTCGGTTAGTTCAATTCTATGTACTCCTGATCGCAACTGCGGTGCCGCAACGACACCGGATCCCTCGTATGCACCGAGCCTTAGTATACTTCACTCTTGAAACTAGTTGTTCACGGATGTACGTGCTTCCAAACAATGGCATGAATAACGCATGAGCACGTATATGCAGTATATGCAGTTTGGGATATTTATCCCTGGGCAGGTCTGATTTATAAAAGCACAACAAAGATACTTGATGGAACTTCTCTTTAAGTTCAATGTCAGATTGCAACTCTATGAATTCCATTTGAAAATTTCCTCGAAGCATATCTATATCGACTGTAAATGAAGTTGCAAAGATGCAAATGAATTGTTTATTTTTGCCGAAAGTGCCGAGGCTCTAGTGTTAATCTTACAAGTCCCACTGTTTTGCCTATCTTGTTTACGAATGATATCATGTTGCCTATCATGTTATCCATTACGTGGAAGCTGGGGCACTTGTTGTAATACCAGCTATATGTTTGCAAGAGTTAATGAGAATCGCGCGCAAGCGTCAACGTTTTCCCTGCTTCATATAAATCTCTCCAGTAGTCTTTTAACGGTACTAATTAAGCCATTTCTTCAGTTACAATAAACTCGCCATTTATACCTCTAATAAAAATGGTAAATTGATCCGTGTCAGTAGCATCAGTACTTTCATCCATCGACAAAGAACTTAAAACTAGAAGCTTAACATTTTAATCCGTTTTCGATATATTTCCCATGTTCGTCAATTCTCCTGGAAATAGTTTGATGAGACAAAATGTGCGAGTACACTCTCTAACAATATTTATAATGGCCTTGTTCGTGAATGTGTTCGTAAGATAATGCAGATTGTGTGTTCATGGTGTTTAATTTTTATACTAATTTTAATATCATTACAGATATGAAATGTTAAATGCGTAAAAACTTCACATTTTTTTTTGTAATGAAATTTATATACTGAAATTGCATGCAGAGTTTTGTATAGAATTAAAGATATTTCAAATGCTGTATTGTCGATTTGTTGAATGAGCAAAACGGGATCTGTAATGGCCGCCTGGCATCATCGCCGAGGTGGAGTATTGATTTTTTTTTTCGTTCTGAGCTCTCTTTTTGGGCGCACTAATACTTGCTTTGGACCGCGAGTTGGACACCCCTGGTCTAGTGAGTGATTGCTCTTCAACGAGCAACTGAAATGTATATTCCAATAGAAACTTACCATAGTTATCCTCATTTCATACGCTCTTCCTGCGCGATAACTGGTTCCTTCAGTAAACGGAGAGGGTAGAAAATACGGAGAGTGCACAGCGATTTGGATTTGAGGGTTTGTGGGAAAGTTGTAACGGATTTTCGGTTCCATCACGTTTAATTGGTCCAATCGACGGGTGCCGTTCAGATAGAAATGAAACTTCATGACTGTAATAGAAGATCACGTAAATATGAAACTTCATGACTGAAATAGAAGATATAAATCAAATGACAGCTTTTGACTGTTCATACCCATAGGAGAACCACCAGCGCCGTCCAAATTATCTGCCTCGTGGCAGAAATACCCTCCCAAGAGGTTATGGGTTCACATGACTCCCCTGATAAGGTATTATTTCATAAAGATATTTTGTAATGAGTTTGGTCATAGACAACAGTTTGGGCAAGCAAATAGCCAAATTTATCCCTTTAATAAACCCCGGCGACGTATGTCCAGAATTGATTTCGAAAGCGGTAACATCCTAGAATTAGAGATTACCGAAATTACCGATTTTTACTCCTACGCGTCCACAAAATTGATGACCCCACCGCATGACGAGATTGCTTATTCGGCATCCTATCAGCCAAAAATGGAGCTACACACGGCGTTTATGATCTTTCCTAAAGGTCTAGTATGTCCGGAAATATATGCACACATCAGTTTGCCCCGACAATAAACCCCGGGGTTGCAGGTCCCAAATTAATCGGAAAAGCAGTGATATTACTGAATCAAAATTTCCCGTCTTTCGTTCAGTCTGGAGTGTCCGTGAAAGCGGTGACATTATATAACCGAATTTTCCGATTCTTCCGCTCTCGATCGGTTAAAAACGGAGGTATGGACATGGTTCCCCTTTGCTTGGGGGGGTGGGGGTAGGGAGTGGATGCCTGAACACACTGGAATATTCTCCGAAAATAAAACCTCGGGGTGTAGGGGTCGATTGGGGTTCCCACGCGCCCGCGAAGTTGTCGATTCCGCCGCACCACGACGTCGCTAATTTACCCCCTCCCACTTAGAAGCCTACCAAAGGAACCAAGTTCAAAGTGTTTCTTAAAGGTTTCGTAGGGGCCGTGGGCCTATGCACAGCCAAATTCGTTCCATAAATAAACATCGGGGAGAATAGGCCCCGAATTAACCGTAAAAGTGGTGGCGTCTCGAAACGAGAGTACAGATTTTTCTTAAATTCAACCCGGAACTCATTTAAATTTATCTTAAAATTATACGTATTCATTTGCGTCTGGCAGCCATCGAGGGTCGAATTATCCTATAGGCTAACTAGGCTTCAGCCTACGGCCTCTAGATCAAGAGGGGCCAACATTCAAATTGTTAGCAAAATTAAAATTTCACTATTCTAAAAACAGTGAACACTAAAACACTGGACCTAAAATAAAGAGAAATTCTACGCATATGACTAATAAACAAACATAAAAATGTATTGGTTAAGATCAACGAGTTCGGCCTATTGGGTCTGTTCCCACTACAACTTTCTTGAATCAAATTACGGAGACACGTCACTTGTGACGCGGAGCTTAGTACCGCGAGGTTAGTACCAATAACAACATGTTTCATTTAATATATTGATATATATCACAGTAATGATGTATTTTATTATCTCTCATGTAATTTACAAATTTAAAAATGAGAGGTGAAAGGGCCTCATAAGTGGAATAGCCTAGGGCCTCTTTTCATCTAAATCCGGCCCTGCAGCCATCATTGCTTGGACTTGCACTGCGCCTGCTTTTACGGGGGAAGGCTTGCTGGGGCCTCTAGCTATCTTAAGCATTATTTGGTTATGGTAAAACGTAACAACTTCTCATAATCACTTCCTCCAACGCCTTTGCTTAAGGCGAAGTCCACTGCTATTAGGAGTCCTTATCTATGGCAACAGAATGTCTTCTAGCTGTCCCTTGTCTTGATCAACGTACCACGTCATCATACGATGTGGTTGTTACAATCATCCTGATTATACGGGCAAGTTTGTTTCTTCAAACCCTGTTTACCCACTATTGGAACCCTTTTACCTCATGATGTTATAAGATATGAACTATATAGAACTTTTACCTGCACCTTTCTGGATGACTTCTCTTTCTTTTCCTGGATTTCCCCAGAGCGAATAAATTGAATAACAGTAGTGGGGTAGCACATCTTTGCTGTAAAAGGATCCTATAACACTCTCCAAGCTGAAATAAAGCCAGATATTCACAAAGAGGCTTTTGACAGGTAATATCCAAACTGCACATAATTTGGATCACTTTCTAGTAATTTCATTTTTCGAAGGGTGAGGGGGGGAGGGAATTTTTCAATCGTCAGATAACTCCAGTATCATGGTTATATGTCACATTACAAGAAAATTAACAACATAATATAAAGAAAAACTTGTATATAATGGCCACTATATACAAGTATATAAAACTTGTAATAGAATAAAACTTGTATATAGTACGGGAAAAAGTGGCCGTCAAAAAAAGGTTTCTTCCATAATATTGGCTCTATGGAGTCTGGAATCAGTTTTGAATAAAATATGGCCGTTTAGAGGGGTGGCCTTCGAATAGGAGTGGTCGGCTAGAGAAGTTTTACTGTATATACGTAGGAATCTTATAAGAATAGCTGTCAGCATATACGTTTCACTTATACAGCTAATTCCCAGCATTTTTTAATGGAAGAATTCGATTCCTTTTTCTATTTAATAGACTTATTTCGACTCACCCGTACTTTGCTTAATTACATGTTATAACTTACAAGAATGTTGTAGAAAAAGCATAAAAAGCACACAGGTCCTTAACATGCAGTATAAATATAAAATGGAGGCAGTTAATACGAAAATAATTGCCCCCTTTTAGTTTGTTATTACGGGTGTTTAGAAGCAGTGAGTTCCTGTAATACATGTCCTCATTCAACCTATTTGCTTAAAAGCACAGATCTCGTGATATGACCATAAATAATTGGTAATGTTGTACAGGAAATCTCAACCACAAAATACAATTTAAGTGGTTGTAAAATACCTAAAATAACAGGAAAAGTTTTTATTGAATGATAAATACTTTTCTATTTAAAACAGTATAATTTTGCCTAAAAAAAAACGTAATTAAAACATGAGATTCTCAAAATTCGGATGTTTTTACGTCATTCAGAAAGTTTTTTTAAAAAGAAACGTTTGTTAATTGTGTTTTACCTCAAGAATTGCTTTTAACCGTAATTTGTTTTATCACGAAAGATAGACACTGTGTAAAAAAGTTCTTTTGACTTATTGAAATTGAGAAAAATTGATCGTTAGAATAAATAGGGGATTATTTTAAGGTTTAATAGATAAAAAATTTGCAAAGTATCTATAAATGTTATTAATATAACCCCAAAAGATTTAGTGTTCTCATAAGGTTGAAAAACTTTACTTTTTTTTAATTAAATTCTTAAAAGGAACCGAAAGATGTTTTATTCTAATTTGTTTCTGAACATTTTTGAACAGCGGGGAAAATTTCTTTTGACTAACTTCTTTAATATAAATTTTACTCCAACTTTTCATATCGCTATAATGCATTGCATGTTCTGTTTTTATCAAACTTCTAGTTCGATGTTACATCATTTACAAAAGATTGAAAGCCAATAAATCAGAACCTCCATCAAAAAAAAAACTTAAAGTTATATCTACGATATCTAATTATTAAAACTTGTGTCTAGGCCGGATATGGGCACGTTAAATCCGTAAACCGGAAATTCCCTCTGTGAGGTAGAGAGGATGGGAGAGGGTTCGATCCCATCAGATGTCACCCCTTGGGGTTGCTCGGTCAAAATGGAGGTGGCACCTGGCTAAGTCGGACTCCGACCCTTCTGGCACCATTATAAACCAGAGCCACACCCGTTAGCCCACCCGCCTATATGGACCTGGTCTGGAATACATGCTGGCCATGGGGCATAAACTACGACAACAACATAAGTATTAAAATTTCATAATTTGTTAACACTTTTAACATTTTGCTCTTTTCTCAAGCCTACGGGATTTTGAATTGTTAACATCTGCCCTTTAGCTATACAGTATTTTATTTAATACTTAAACCTTCATCATTTTCACTTTTTTAACTTTTGATAGGCTGATTTTGCTTATTAAATAACTTAGTATACTTTGCAGCTTTTAAATTTTTTGTCGGCTTATCGCTTAGTATATTTAAGCGTTTTAATTTCAATATTTATGTTATGTTGAACCTTAATCTTAATTTGCATTTATTCTTACTTTTACTTTTAATTACCCAGCATTTATGTATCATATTCTTTTAATTAATCATTTTCACTGAGCAAGAAACTTTTAAAAATTTCATTCTTCCAATTTCTTTTAATTTTCAAATTTCTAGTGGATTTACTAAATACGCTCAGTGTAGCATAGTATAAAGCAAATCATGTCATTTTAGGTTTGGAATGTTGGGCTAGCATCGACATGTTAGACTTTCCGTGAAATAAAATAGTGATTTTTTGACATCAATGATTTAAAAGATCATTGCGTTACCGTTAAGAAAGAATTTCAAACAATATTCTTTCACACATAGTCAGTAACGGTTACAAATTTAGTTTTTACTATGTTGTCCTTATCTTAATTTGCAAGCTTATAGAGAGCTATAGAGAGCTGATAGAGAGCTTATAGAGAGCTTTCTTCACAAGCTTATAGAGAGCTCAGTGAAAAATTTAAAGGAATTGCGAAAATTTGGTCACTGACTTCTGAGCTTGATAAAAAGGGAAGAAAATTGCAGGCAATTTTTAAAGATGATTTGGAGCCTGCATTATGTGATGAACTGCAACATCTATAATCTCACATAACTGAGTGCAGCATTGGTTCGAAAAGTCCCTTAGCAATTTGCAAGTGGCTTCGTAAAAGTGGATTACAAACAGTGTATCCAAATGTTGATATCGTATTATCTTAATTTGCATTTATTAGGTGGCTAGGGGCCCCTCCCCAAATGCTAAAAATTTTTGTAGGCTATCCACCCACAACAATCGCCCAGAGTGTATTGTGCGGTGAAAAGTGTTAATAGCGTTTATATAAGCCTTGTTATTCAAAATTTCTTACCGACACCTCCACGTGGTGGGCCCTGGGGCTTTAAGCTATGGCTGAACCGCTAATGTCAGAAGAGGGGGAGAGAATGTCGCCATCAAAAAGAGTTTTTAACCTTGATATTCTATTGGAAACTCATGCTGAACGAGAGAGTATTGTTGATGAAAGATATAACAGTTAAAATGAAACTATTGGAATTGCAAGATGGACACCAGAGGTCCAGAAGAACTTGTACGATGACTTAACAGCTATTAGGAGAGTAACAATGGATCAACAGTTGTTGATCACTTACCTGATGGGACAACTCAGTGAATTGAGGCAAAAGCCGGCTAAGGTGACTTATGCCGAAGCTGTGACCAAGACGGTTAAGATGAAAATGAAGGTGAAAGGGCAAGGCACCCATGTAGTTACGATTTTTCCAAAAAAGGAAAAGGAGAATTGGACTGGTAGTCCGAAAGAAGATCTACAAGAACATATAAAGCCGGATAAACTCAAAATTGGAATTGTAACATGTCGAAAAATTGCAAATCATGGAGTACTTATTGGTACGAGCAAAGAGGAAGACATAGCTTATTGAAGAATTCAAGAAAGTCGATGAATTGAGTGGAAAGTACGATATTAAGAAAGCTAAACAACGTGACCCACATATAATTATATTTGGAGTTGATAAAAAATTAGAAAAGAACGACAGAAAGGAGAAACTAGTGGTCCAAAACGAGGAGCTATCGGGTGAAACTTTAAACGTGATCACTTGTTATAATGCTAAAAATGGGAAAAACTGGATCACAAGCATGAAGGGTTCAGCCTTCAAAAAGCTTGAAAAAATAAAAAGACTCAAGATCGGATGGGAGAGATTTGGCTTCAAGGAATACTTGAGGCCAATTATCTGCTTTTAAATCCTGGTGTTATGGGCATGTTGCCAAACATTACGACTATGAAAATAAAATGTGCAAAAAATGCAATAAGAGGGCACATGAGGGAGTTTGCACAGGGCCACTTAGGTGCGCCTACTGTGTGAACTACTTCATCAAGATAGATAAAGAAGAGGAAATTCCAGCTGGAGCTGGACATCTACCAACGGATCCCAACAGCCCAAGGCTTAAGGCACAAGTGGATAGAATTGTTGAAAGCACTAACTATGGGGTGCGTAAAGCTATGCGCTAATTTTGTTTTTTTGGCGGCTTGCTTCGCTTTTTTGTTCTGTTGGGTTGTTGCTTGTCAATTTTGATGTATGCTTTTTGTAATACTCTTGTTTTTAAACTTATAATTGTTGTTATTGCTATTAGTGGCTTTGGCGACTAGCTTGGTTAATTATAGTCAGTTGACTAGTTTGTACAAGATAGTACAAGTTTTTGTTCTCCACTTTGTTTGTTTTGTTTGTTTGTTTCCTGTACGAGTGGTACAGTTGATGTAAAAGTTTCTTTTTAATTAAAAATAAAAATTGTTTTGATGAGCGATGTAGAGAGCAGTATGGGGGCTGAGCATTAAAGATGAAACTAGCGATAATTTAAATTGAACTTAAAGTACACTGCTGGCCACTGTAAATGCAACACCCTGAAGGAAACATACAAATAACATGAAATTTACAACATGCATTAGCGGAGGTGAGATATGCAAATGATTAGAATTTCAGCGCAGACGCACATCACGCGCGCCTGTGGCTCCACTTCAAAGCGCTATTTAAGGCTTGGAGATTTCGACGATTTCAAGTTCAGCAATTGTGTTTTTCTTGTGGTTTTTTCAAAAAAACGATCAATTATGCCTCGTCGGAAACAGCGATCATCTTTTGATCAAGTATCCGAGTTCGACAGAGGAAAGATAGTGGCCTACCGAGATTGTGGATTATCTTTCAGGGAAATCGGTAGTCGTGTTGGACGAAACCAAACAACTGTAATGCGGATATGTGATCGTTGGATGCAGGAGGGTACGACGGACCGGCGTGTTCGATCGCATCCACCTCAGCGCACCACTTCACGTGATGACAGGCAAATTGTGCGCATGGCAGTGACGGATCGCTCAGTCACATCACGAATCATACCACAGCACATGCAGTCTGTAACGCATCATCCAGTGTCTGCTCGTACCATTCGACGCCGATTACAGCAGAGTGGTCTGTCCGCAAGACGTCCATTGCTTTGTCTACCCTTGACGCAGAACCACAGGCGTCTCCGCCGCCAATGGTGCAATGACAGAAGGATGTTGACGGCAGAATGGAATGAAATTGTCTTTACTGACGAGTCACGCTTCTGTCTGCAACACCACGGTGGTCGCATTCGACTCTGTAGACACCGTGAAGATAGGATGCTGAACAGCTGCGTTATGCACCGCCACACTGGTCCTGCACCGGGTATTATGGTATGGGGCGGTATTGGATATCACTCTCGCACCCCTCTAGTACGCATTGCCGGTACTTTAAACAGCCAGCGCTACATCTCCGAGGTGTTGGAGCCAGTTGTCCTTCCTTACCTTCAGGGTTTGCCCACAGCCATATTTCAACAGGATAATGCGCGACCACACGTGGCACGCATTGTCCAACGGTTCTTCGTCAATCGCCAGATTGAATTGCTTCCCTGGCCGCCTCGCTCTCCGGATCTTTCGCCGATAGAAAACATGTGGTCCATGGTTGCTCTACGATTGACCCAGATTCCATCCCCAGCTGCCACAGCAGATCAACTTTGGCAACGTATGGAAGCTGCTTGGTCTGCTGTACCCCAAGAACTCATCCAAAGTCTCTTTGAATCAATGCCGAGGCGTGTGGCAGCGGTGATCTCCAACAATGGCGGCTACTCTGGCTACTGATTTTGGCAGGAACCACACTTCACAGAAGTCTATAAATTTAATCATTTGATACTTGGTCAACATGTTATCTACAAAATAAATTTTGTTGTGATATCTCTGGTCTTTCTTGGTGTTGCAATTTGGGGGGCCAGCAGTGTACTTGGACACGGACGAATAAACTCTCGGACTGGCTCTGTTGATGCTCTGGCTCGCGGAGGCCGACAGCGAACGGTGTTGATGGTTGGACTTGGACCTGGATGGATTGGTATCATTGTGCTCGTCCTGAGGCGTCTGTCGGAACGGCAGGATTGTTGTTGCGAGACCAGTTATCAGTTTATGCTTGGCTGATACTCCGTTAAGGATTGGGGTGCCGTTGGCGTTTTAGACTTATCTTAATTTGCATTTATTCTTAACTTTTACTTTTAATTATATAATTTTATAAAACTTATATTCTATAAAACATATTATAACTCTGTTATTTTATAAAACTTCTAGCATTAAAGTATCATATTTTTTTAATTAATCATTTTCACTGAGCAAGAAACTTTTAAAACTTTCATTCTTCTAATTTCCATTAATTTTCACATTTCTATTGGATATACTAAATACGCTCAGTATAACATAGTATGAAGCAAATCATGCCATTTTTAGGCTTGGAATGTTGGGCTAGCATCGATATGTTTGACTTGCTATGAAATAAAATATTAATTCTTTAACATTAATGATTTAAAAGATCATTGTATTACAGTTAAGGAAGGATTTCAAAGAATATTATTTCCCACACAGGCAGTAATGGTTAAGTTTTATAAATATAGAAAGATTTTTTTTCCTTGAACTCTCATTTGGTTAACTGTTAAGTAACTAGTTCTGAATATATATAAAAAAAATTATTTCTGTTCAAGTTTGGACAACTATAAACATTTTCTGTTGCTATTAAATTTGAAAATTCTACTATAAAAAAATCAAATAAATGTATACGCACTAAAAAAATTATTTTCAATATTATATGCATATTACGGCAAAAAAGAAATTCTCATTCCTTGACTTAAGTAAACTCATGCTGCGAGATAAAAAAATGACCCGTGAGAAAATGGACACCTTGCCGTTTTAAGAGTAGAGTGCATTACCATATAAAGGAATGCATAAGTTTGATATTTTCTTACCTAATGATAATTCTGACCAGATGAAGGGATCGTTTTGGGATTTTGGGGTATGAGGGATTTATAATTACGTTTTTCAATTACTCTCTTCAGGAAGCACGTCAGGATCCCCGCCTGGGAAAGATGTCCGCCATTTCGCTCTTGGTTATGCTTTTGTTGAGAGTTGTATCTGTATATTATTATAATACTATCCATGTTTCACGAGCTTTCAAATCAGCAATAATTGGGACTTGTTGCTTTTGGCATCAAGTTTTAATTATTTCTTGGAAATGATGTATTTTTCAGTTAAGGTGTTCTTTTTTTGTGTGTGTGATATGTGATATTATGTGATATGTGAGTGATTGGCTGGCTCCTAAGATATTTCTATGTGAATTGTTTTTAATGTCAATAATAGATTTTGAAGAGTGAATAAAACCTATAATGTTTCAGAAGCTCTTGTGTTATTATTACTTCTGATTAATATTATTACTTCTGATTAATATTATTACTTCTGATTTGAATTTGAGGTTCCGGAACGGAACATCTGGCATCCGCGAAAGGATACAGCTGCGCATTGTGTAAGGTGAATTCATGTATTTATTTTGAACTGATATGGAAGTCTCAAAAAAGATCAGAAAGCAGCACAGGAGGAAATTTACAAAAGCTTGTAATAAATTTGAAAAGGAAGAGCTAACATCGGATCTTGATACTAAAATAATTAGGCTTAAAATCATAAAGGAAAAAGCAGCGTTAATGATAGCTTCTGAAGAAAGCGTTACTTCTTTATGATGCAGAAGTAGAGGAAGATACAACTGAAAGGGAAATAGATGAATCAGAAAATTATATTGATCGTTGGTTTAGGTTAGAAATAAAGCTGGATCAGTTTTCAATTCTAGAAACTGAAGATTTGTTTTCAAATTGCAGTGTTTCTCGCCAAAATGCCTTGTTGCATTATCCTAAGATACAGTTACCATCATTTAATGGTGACATCAGGAATTGGTTATGTTTTCGGGGACAATTTCAAAAATTTGATAAAGACACCAATCTAGACATGCATGATAAATTTGCCTATCTGTCACAAGCAATGGAAAAGGGGAGTGTTGCAGAAGATTTAATCAAAAGTTTTCCCCCTGGTGGTAGAAGTTATGAGAATGCACTGAAACAGTTGAAATCTCGATTTGAAAAAGATGAATTACTTATTCAGGTTTATGTTATGGATTTTCTTGCACTAGTTCTTAAAAAACAAAGCACTTCGAGGAAATCTTTGAGCAAACTACATGATTTATTGGAGACCAAACTCCGTTCTTTGGAAATATTGGAAGTTACTCGAGAAAAATATGTATCGATGTTATATCCACTTGTAGAGTCATCATTACCTGATGAAACCCTCAGAGCTTGGGAAAGGTACCGGTGTACAAACAGTAGGTTACAAGACAACGTAGAAGATGAGTCAAATGCAACTATAATAGAAAATCTTGATAAGACTGATCTTGATATGATTCTGGACTTTCTCCAAAAGGAGGTGGAGGCTGAAGAGCGAATAATTCTTGCCTCACAAACTTTTGCAAGGGTTGATTTTAAATCCAATGCTAAGAAAACTATGGAGAAGAAAGCGGGAAGCAATAAATTTAGATATAAGGATGATATTCTAGCGTCCAGTGCAGCTGATCTTCTAACTTCTTCGAGAGGGCAGAACCAATGTATAATTTGTTCCAATTTTCACCGTTCCAGTGACTGTATTAAGGTGAGAAAAATGTTTGTGAAAGAAAGAGAAGATCTCGCACAAAGATCACACTGCTGCTATCTATGTTTAAAGCCTGGACATCAAGTTCGAAAATGTTATGTGAGAGCTGAGTGTTTGAGTTGTGGAAAGAGGCACCACATTCTACTGTGTAAGAATATGCATTAACAAATTTCTTCATCCAATAGAATAGATTCTGTGTTACCAGAGAAGGTTCCAGAAACTGATCCAGCACTGACAAATATGTCTGAAACTCCTAACGTCATGTTACAAACATTGACCGTGATAGTAAGAGGAAATGGGAGAAAACGTAAAGCTAGAGCGATAATTGACTCTGCTTCACAGCGTTCTTACATGTTAAAAGACACAGCTAAAGAGATGAGATATCAATATGGAAGCTGTAAATATCTTCAACATTCCTTGCTTGGAGGAAATAACACAGGAGTGTGTAAGCATTATGTGTTTTCTCTGTATTTGTCAAGTGTTGATGGAACTTACAATTGTAATTTCAAAGTGTTGAGCCAGTCCGTTATCTGTGAAACTATACCTCCTAGAGCTCATGGAATTTGTTTGGAAGAACTCGCTGACCATGATATTTATGTAGATTGTGTGGATAATTATAAATGCCCAGCTGAAATTCTCATAGAAGCCGTTGTGGCTGGAAAACTTATGTCAGATGATTTTAAGACAATACCTTGTGGTCTGTCAGCTATCGAGACGCGATTGGGATGGACTGTCATGGGACGTATGCCCTAGAATCCTGCGAGAGATGGAGCATGTTTAGTAATCAATTCTATGTTATCTACTGTTAGTTCCATAACGGATTTGTGGACATTGGACACTCTCGGAATTACTGATCCTTCAGCAAGGAAGTCTAAAAATGAACTACAAGAATTGGCAAGACAGCATTTTCAAAATACCGTACGAGTTGAAGATAATCAGTTGAAGATAATAAATCTTCTGTTTCGAATTTGTGGTTCCGGAACAGAACAGCCTTAAAAAATCTGTTTTTATATGGGAGACTGTGTATTTTATTAAAATTTGACCACTTCAGTCTTACGACTACATATTTATAATGGATAATTTCAAGTTTTAAATTTTAAACCTAATATACATATTACGTATATAATATATTTAATGAACCATGTCTTTAATATATCTTATATAAAGATATATTATGATATATATGATATATATGATATATTATGTAATATATCTCATAATATATCATAATACATATTTAATATATTATAATGCTAGATTTATTACCTGGCTTGACCGTTGTATTTAATTTGAATACATTGACAGTTGCATTTAATTTAAATGTACTCCGTAGCGAAGTACGGGTTTTCAGCTAGTTTATTAATAAACTAGATTTATTACCCGGCTTCGCTCGGGATTGTTACTGCTATTATTTTTTTTCAATGATTAGCCTCATGTTATGATGTTCTAAAGTTATAACAAATCTTAAACAAATTAATTTCTTTTTTTCAGTAAAAAAAATTCAATTATTAACTAATTTGTCATTATTTTAAAACTTGCCAGTACACAACATTTTTTATTTCTTTTTTATCATCTACGACAATGTATAATTCTGATTGATTCCTTGCTCTAGACATTACCATATATAGCTTATCATACGAAAAACGTTCTTCTGTCACATCCACTCCAGTAACTTTGAATGGATTGAGAACACATTCAATATTAAAATACAGCAAATCTGATAATTATTATAGAAAAGGTATATTCACATATTTCATGCTCGGAATTCTTTCTCAAAACTAAATCGTATAGTACGTTTCAATGCCACTTTCAGACTTTCTTAATTAGTATATACACGTATTTCATGATTGTAATTCTTTCTCAAAACTAAACCGTCTGCTATGGATTGAGAACACATCATTAAAGCTGAATGACATTCCATCTTTTTATTTTCATTTTTAAAAAGAAATATTCCGGCGTCCGGTTATGAAAATAATATATCAAATTCATTCTTCTTTGGGCCAATATATGAATAAATCACGTTTCTCATTCATGTCTATTTATTTTTACGCAAATGTTATAATTTAATTGGCAACAATGAAATGTTGCAATGGCTTTGAACAAAAATATCCGTTGATACCTCGCAAACTTGTTTTAACATAATTCGGGAATGGAACGTCGTAGCGAGATGAAAATAGTCACATTCATCCTGATTTTCGAAGCATATTAAACAGTGTAAATTTCATCAAGGTGGGGCCCACGGTTCTTGAGTTTTTGTGACTCACAAATACACACAGACGCGACACATTTCCCGTTTCTGCTTTATACAGCATGCCCACTAAAGTCCCTTGCCACCCTTTTAACTTCGGAACGGCTGCTGCTAAATGCATAAAAGTGGTGTCGAGGTATATATAAGTAACCATATGCTACTGAATGAAACCGCCTATGGTGCCACTTGGTGGAAAACCGTGGAGTTAGCATTCCTATCTCGAAAGCGGAACGTGATAGGGAAAAAAAGTGATTTACAAAGTTGTAGAGCATCATCGGACTAGTAAGAAAAGACACCTTGTGGACATTAATGCAAAGAATAGAATGGTTAAAACGCGCACTTGTTTTTTCGTGATTTCCTACACTGCGACGTCACGAAACTTGAACGGAGGGAGAAATGATTATATTTCGGGCAAAACACGACACCGCAATCTGCACAGTGGTATATCGCTTGTGATCCCCATTCAAAAGGACCGCGGTTCAAACCCCGATGGTTGCATCCTTGTACTGATTGTATTTATAAACAGAGTAGACAATACGTAGATGTACACTATCCATGCACAATACGCAAAGCCCCCATTACTGGGCGATGGAAAATCCTAGATGTTTTACCGACGTTCGACATCAAATGCGGTATGCTATTAACGTTTGGTGTGCAATTTACAATAACAAACTGATCGGCCCAATATTTTACAATGGCACGTTAACGGGAGCACGATATTTATGATTGCTACAGAACGTAATTCCCGATTTTGTGGAGAACCTGCCGTTGTTTAATCTTAGGAATGTATGGTTTCAACATGACGGCGCGCCTGCTCATAATACATCTCCAGTGAAGCAGTACCTCGTCAAGGAATTCGGGAACCAACTAATTTGGTATGGCGGTTTCGAAGAGTGGCCTCCACGTTCGCCTGATCTGACTCCACTAGACTTTTTCCTGTGGAGATACCTGAAACAGCAGGTGTATGCGACCCCTCTACGAACATTACAGGATCTTAAAGGACACATTACGGACGTTTGTGCCGACGTGTCACGCTCTATGCTCCAACGTGTGCAACGTGACATTCAAACGAAGATCCAAATGTGCATTGCACTGACGGTGAGAAGTTTGAACATCTCAAAGAAAGGTATATTGTTATAACTAGTTGTTTTTTTCTTTCTCAGATCGTTTTGTCACGTAACAGTGTAGGAAATCACGAAAAAACAAATGCGTGTTTTAACCGTTGTATTCTTCTCATTAATGTCCACAAGGTATCTTTTCATACTAAATCGATGATTCTCTACAATTTCGTAAATCCCTTTTTTTCCCTATCGCTATCCGTTTTTGAGATAGGAATGCTAACTCCGCAGTTTTTCACCAGGTGACGCGGTAGGTGGTTTCATTCAGTAGCGCATGGCTACTTTACTATACCTAGACACCACTTTTATGAATATAGCAGCAAACGTTCCGAAGTAAAGACGGTGGCAAAGGACTTAAGTGGTCGTACTGTATATAAGATATTTAATATACAGTGGGTGATCGGTTAACGAATAGTTCGGGCTGCGAACAATTCGGATAACGAACACTTTCACGAAAGATTTTTGTGTTCGGACAGCGAACATATGTTCGGTAGTTTCTAGTAGTCCAAGATCAACCAAGGGTTGGTTCAGTGAGTTTATATAATAATTCTAATCAAGAGGTCTACAAACGATACAATTTTAGTTATAAACATTTATTTTACATGTATGTAAAACCGTATTGGCCTTAATCCAATTTAGGCTAATTAAGTTATCTAATCTCATAATTCTCCTCTTTCTGGTCTCGTAATTTTCGTCATTGAAATTCTCGCCCTCAATTTCCAGTTCCTTTCCTTCTTCATATATTTTAAAAATTCTATTACTTATTCTTGCCCTGATGTTCAGCGGAATGCAACCTGCCAGCACACACAATGCATCATTGGCAACGGTTCTATAACACTTAGTAATGAATAAAAGGAACGGCATTTGTACGTGTTTGAGCTTCATGTTAAATATTGTCAAGTCCTTGTACCGAATTTCCGCAGCGTATAATAGTGCCTTTTCAATAACTGTGCTATATATCATCTTTACTATATCCGGGCTAATTTCCCAAGTCTTTTTAACTAATCTTGTTTACTTGCACATTTTTTTGATAGATTTTACCTTAATGATTTTCAAATGCTCGTAAAAATTTAACCTATGGTCAAACATGACTCCCAAATATTTGATCTCAGCAGCATATTTTACTGGTTTCTCACTAATTTTAATCGTAGGTCTTGTTGCAACCTTACCTTTACTTTTTATAATCATATATTTGCATTTCTCAATACTAAATTCTAAACTATTTTTATTAGCCCATTCGCTACAAATCTGTAATGGTTCTCTTGCTAGATCAGTTAGTCTATATTCTACAGGGCTACTTATAATTTGTATAAGGTCGCCAGCGAACGCCTGTATACTAAAATATTCCTTAAATGTTTTACTGTCTAGAACTTCATTGATCACAATGAGCCAGATAATAGGACCCATGGAAGATCCTTGCGGCACGTCAATGTTATATTCATAATCTTCGTTTTCCATTCTTACCCTTCTATCTGTAATATAATTCACTATAATCTTAAATAGGTACTTGTCGAAATCTAACTTCTTTAGCTCCCTTATTATACTATTTCTCCTAACAGTGTTGAGAGCATTTTTTATGTCTAGACTAACTAGACATATATGTTCGTTTTTATTCTTATTTTCTCTTATTGTATCCATTATGTTGCGTAGGGCATGCAAAGTGCTTTTTCGTCTCCTAAATCCATATTGCCTCTCAGATAGTATATTGTTATTTTCCAGATGCAAAATTAATCTATTTGTTAATAATCTATCGAATACTTTCCCCAGCACTGGCAATAGACAAATGGGCCTATATGACCCCATAATATAAATTTTTTATCAACTCTTTGTCCGCATAGAAAACTTCCGATATTATGCCAAGGGTCAATCCGTCATATCCGGGTGCTTTATTCTTTGCTGTTCCCTCTAGAATAAATCCAATCTCTTCTATCGTTATTTCTTTATAATCGGCATCAGTACCACTCTCATCGTCTTCATCCTCTATACCATCTTCTTTACCGAAATGGTACTTGACCAAGGCCTTTTATATTTCTTCTTCTTGTTCTTTGATTGTGCCATAAACATCCATAATTCCTTCAATCACATTTTGTCTTTTATCTGTTATTATATTTTTTATTCTGCCAAATGCATCCTTAACAGTAAGTTTTTCCAGAAAATCTATAAATGAACGCCTTTTCTCTTCAATTATCATTTTCTTATACTTTCCACTTTCCCTTTTAAATTTCATTCTCCATTTCGTTCTCTCATTCACTTCCTTCTCCTTTTGGAACCTACGACGTAGGGCCCTCACTTGTTTCCTTTTAAGTGCCGATTGATCGTTCCACCAATATGCCATGGTATCGCGTTTTTGGCTATATTTTTTCCTATGCTTTTCACAGAGTTTAATCACTTCTTCACTCAATTTGTCCACACTTTCGTCTAAACTTAATTCCTCCATTTCCCTCTTTATATCCTCAATTTTTTCCCTCAACTCAATCCTGAACTCAATTCATTTTAGCTTGTTTACGTCCCATCTATCATATTCTTTCTGTTTTCTAGTTCCATTTTCTTCCTTTATATCGAAAATTATCGCATTATGATCTGAATTAACAAATTCTTCAGAAACTCTCCAGTTATGTATCAAATCATCCATGCCAAAGGTGATCGTCAAATCGGTCCATCCAATACCAAAGGGGCCATTATAAGTTGGTCCCCCATAAGGATCATTATGTATGTTGCCATTATATTGTAATACTAAATTTATGATTTCAGAACCCCTAGTGTTAGTTGGCCTGAGGCCCCAAACCGTCGACCTTGCATTAAAGTTACCCCTTATTAAGATCTCTTTATCCTTATACTTTTCTATTAAATTTGTCAATTGGGTCCACTGGGGCTCAATGCGTTCCAAAGTACCATCTGATGGCGGTAAGTAAATCGTTATAATTATCATCTCCTATGTATCACTGCCGCATCTTATAGCTATGGTATGATCGGTCACAAGAATACTAAAATATTTAATGTTTCTCCTTAATATCAAGGCCACTATAGGCGCTATAGAATAATGTATTGTCTGGTAAGTTGTCGGAAAGCCAATTACCTCATTGGTATCTCCCCTAGAAAAGTATGGTTCATTTGCAGAAATTAAGTCATAGTTCGTATAACTAGTGAACTCTCTCACTGCATTAATAGAACTGTTAAAATTTAAGTTTATGCATTTAAAAGTGTTCAGATTCGGATTATCCATAGTCTGTACGATTAATAAGGCGGCCCACCTCCGCGCTATAACAACGGCACGTACTAGCGGTTGGGCTGTGGTTTATATCTTCTTTTACATTGCTTTTAGAATTTATATACAAACAATTCACACAGTGTATTGGCTTACTGCATTCACCCTCGTGACACTTATCGCCACATCCTCTACAAATCCTTTCGTTAGTACATATTTTTGCAATATGTCCAAATCTAGAACATTTGTAACATATTACTGGTCTGAGGTACTCTTTAATGTTGTACCTCCTCCAGCCCAGTTTAACCTTCTTTTCTCTCATTATTCTTTTAAAACCTGCACCATTCATTTCCAATATTATGTTTTCACCTTCTCTCGCCCTATATTTAGCGACACATTGCACGTCTCCATCCTTTAACTCTTCGTTTTGTTCAACTATTTTGTCCCTTAGTTTATCTTTATCCATAATATCTATAACACTATAAATTATTGCTTGTGGGAGCCTTTTTTTAGGTCTATCTATCTTGTAGCTTTCTACAATTTTATCAGTTTTCTTCATCTCATCTATTAATCTATCAAGGTCTTCTTCTTTATCTGTACTTATCAATACCCCTCCTTTACTTATTTTCCTAAAAACTTTAACACCAATTTTTAATTTAGCAGGATCAATTTCTTTTTGCACTTCAAGTTTTGTCACTTCTGAGTCTTGTTCTTCTTTCGGGATTAGTGTTACCACATGAACACCCCCTTCTTGCCTTTCTGGTCTGGATCTGCTTCTAGATCTTTCCTTCACGACTTTTTGGGCATATGTTTCCGTTTCCCTTGCTCTACGTTCCTCCTGCACTCCTCTTATCATACCTCGTAAATACTGAGTGTGAGTTTGCTGTTTTTTGAATAGGCCATATAAAGTTTCAATATCTTCTATTATTTTATCCCTTTCTCCCTTAAGACCCTTTACCGGCAGACTTTTTAATAACCTTTCATGACACTCTTGTGCTATTTTATAATTTGTTTTATACACTGTGTCATAGTCTTTCCTTTCTGTTACTCTTCTTTCCGAATCTTTTTTTTTCACCTGACTGGGAAGTCTCCCCCGCTTCCTTATCTATTTCTTCCACATTCCTTACATTCAACATTTTATTTTGCAGTCTAATCACCCCACCAAGTAAACAGATTTCACTCTTAATTTGAAGAAGGAAGTAGATATAAAGATGAATAATAACAAGTTCAGAGAATATTATTAAACAATATGACTCACAAGGAGAAAAATAATAATGAACCATAACAACGACATTAAATAACAAGTGTTCGTTATTCAACAAAAACTGCTAATACTTAGCACTTGCAAGCACAGAACCAAAGCTGTACACAAAACAAATACACAGTAAATGCAAAATTCCTACCTTAACAAATAACACGTCCTTGATACAGTAAATCGTAGCAATCAGTGAAATCTGGTAATTACATAAACCTTACGGCTTCACTATACATATACGGCTTCACTTAGTTACATAACACTAAAACTAAGATGCCAGACCTCCCTCCGCTGAAGCTCTCAGCTTTCACCGGCAGCGTCGACTTCCGCCGCGACACTCTACGTGTCTACCCGTCACACACTAGGCCTAAGTCGTAGAATTCTGCAAAGTTCCAATTTCTTTAAAAATATTTACTCCACTGAGTAGAGAACTATATATTTATCCTCCACTTGACCTTATCAACTTAAATATCAGCAAAATAATCTTCTAAATAATATATTTTCAACAATATTCAACTTCAAGCAAGAGCTCCAGCAAAACACAACCTACACGCACAGCCATCGGGACTCCTCAGAAAAAGAGAAAGACGAAAGAGGACCAATTTGCTATTAAAGATCTTTCAAAGAAGTGGGAGGATGTCAGAGCAACGATCTTAGAATGGCACCCAAATCAAGCCGATGTCAGTAGGGTTGGGGATCTCTACAACGACAATGCTATTAATTACTTCCGGAAAATTCTGAAGAGAGAAAAGCAATCGACATTGGACAGCTTCTTTAACGACTCATTAACAATAAAAATGATTGATTAATGTGCAAGACTGTATTATTTTGGTAAAAAATAAACTTACTAAGTAATTATAAATATATATATATATATATATATATATATATCTTTTAATTTCATTTTTTGAGCCTCCAGGACGAATTAATCGAAGTCCCATAAAAATCTATGGTAAACCGATGATCGGTTAACGAACATTTCGGTTTACGAACATAGTCTTCGAACGGATTATGTTCGTAAACTGATCACCCACTGTATAATATATTTAATAAATCGGAAACTTGGACATAAAATCTGAAAATATGACAATATGCATATTATAATAGATAATTTCAAGTTTTAAATTCTAAACATAGTATGCATATAATTTAATATATTTAATAAATCATATGTTTAATATATCATAATATTTCATATATAAAGATGTATTGTGATATATATGATATATTATGTAATACTACATGTATTACCCGGCTTCGCTCGGGATTCAGTTTCTGTTATTATTTTCTTTCAATGATTAGCCTCATGTTATGATGTTCTAAAGTTTTCGTTAAAATTCTTTTGCGGTAGCAAATAGCATTAGTTTGTTGTCGGTGCTGTCGTTGTTCATCGCTTTCCTCTCCTTTCGATGTTGAAGCTCGAAGACGATCGTATGTTCGACGCGTTAAAAGTTTCTTCATCAGTCACTGCTTCGGATCACTACAATTCGAATTCTGTTGCCTTCGAGATCTTGGGAATGTTTTTTCTTCAGATTCGTGTGTGCGTCTAACTGCATTTCGAATTCTGTTGGCTTCGCGCTCTTCTGTTTTTTTTTTCATCACATTGCTCATTTCTCAACAATCATTGACATTTTCCCCTTACTTCTGCAGGATTAAAAGTTGCTCGCCTCCTTTTGGGCATTTTAAAGCATTAATTTACAGCTAGTCAATAACGTTTGAATGGATTTATTATTATAGAAAAAGAATCAATAATGTTTGAATGGATTGAGAACACATTCAATATTAAAACACAGCCAATCTGATAATTATTATAGAAAAAGTATATACACGTATTTCATGCTCGGAATTCTTTCTCAAAACTAAATCGTCTAATACGTTTCAATGCCACTTTCACACTTTCTTAATTATAATATACACATATTTCATGATTATAATTCTTTCTGAAAACTAAATCATCTGCTATATTTCAATATCACATTAGTTATATAAATCATCGCTTCAAGGCTAAACGAACGTGTTTCTAGTATATTTGAGATAAGTATATTTCCTTTAGTATATTTGAGCTTGAACAGGTAGTTTGGGATAGTTTCAATTCTTGAAATGGATAGATAACACATTCATTGAAAATGAATGACTTTCCATCCTTATATTTTCATTTTTAAAAAGATATATATTCCGGAGTTGCCACGTACATGAAAATAATATATGAAATTCCTTCTTGCATGTGCCAATATATGAATAAATCACGTTTTTAATTAATGTCTATTTATTTTTACGGAAATGTTATAATTTAATCTGCAACAATGAAATGTTACAATGGCTTTGAACAAAAATATCCGTGGAGAAGTCCCATATACTGTGCTGGGAAATTTGGCGATTATTTTTGGCGATTTTCAATATCCGTAGATACCGCTCAAACTTGTTCTAACATAATGTGGGAATGGAACATCCTAGCGGATGAAAATAGTCTATAACCTTCGCGCAAGTTCAAGCAATAAGTGGACCTATTTTCATAGCAATCGGATGAACGGTACGGCAGCGCATAAAATACGAACAAACAAACATTCATTTTTATATATATAGACTAGCTGAAAACCCGCGCTTCGCTACGGAGTACATTCAAATTAAATACAACGGTCAACGTATGCAATTTATGCCAAAAAATAAATATATATATTTATAATAAATGCGAAGATCAATGTATACAATTGATGTAAAATATATATCTATCTATGTATATATATTTATAAAAAATCGTAAGGGATATGCATTTTTTTGGGATAATATCCAATCGTCTGCTGCATTAGAAAGAGAAAAAAATATTTTTTGTCTATTTAGTTGTTACGCACGTGACGATAAATTTATTGAAAGTACCAGAAAAAGAAATCACGTGATCAGCATTTAATAAATTAAATTCTAAAAATTAATCTTTAAAAATTCACGAAAAATCAGGAAATGGAGGTAAAAATTCGAAAAAATTTCATTTTGAAGGATTTTTCATGATCTTTCTCGTGATATAAATTTTATAACCCTCAATGTATTATTTTAAATGCAAACGTAAAAAAAAGTTTAAAAAACAGCTTAAAAATTTAATTTTAAAAAATCTAAGAAGAATTTTTGAAAAATCTTTCTCAATGCACACCTACACTATTAGAAGAATCGCCATGCAAAATTTCAGCCCTTTTGGTCCAGCGGTTTGGTCTGTGCTTTGTATGTCAGTCAGTCAGTCAGTCAGTGAATGAATGAGTGAGTTACGAAACTGTTTTATATATATAGATAGATATAGATTAAACGTTTGTCATTTGGAGAAACGTTTAATTGACAAAACGTTTACAATATAGACGTTTACAATATAAACGTTTACAATTGACAAACGTTTATAGATACACATTGGTATCTCAAAATTAGAGTAAGAGATGAAATAAAAATACAAAAATAAAAAAAGGATTTTAAGTAAAGAATGTTTTTTAATTACTTTAAGCACCTAAAATAATATTCAAATTAATATTACGTTACTTAATAATTGTGTGCACGTCCGCCATCTTGCATTTTTTTGCGCCAACTTGGCGATTTCACCGTGTTTTGAGGAGTGGAAAAATTCTCGCCAATGTGTTTTAAGCGGTGTTTTCAAAACGCTGGACTTTGAATTTTTTTTAGCTTTTTTAATAAAAACCACCTGTTTAAATTATGAAACTTAGAAAATTTTTTGAAAAATCATTTAAACGTTGGACTTAGATTCATTGTTGGGTTTTTGATAGAAACCACTTTTTTCTGAAAAAATCATTCTCAAATATTGGAAATTTTGGGTTTTTCTTTTAGCTTTTTTAATAAAAACGACCTTTTTAAATTGTGAAACTTAGAAATATTTTTGAAAAATCATTTAATCGTTGGACTGAGATTTTCTTTTTGTCATTTTTAATTAAAAACTACCTTTTCAAATTATGATCCATATGAAAAATTTGGTCAAATGAATTTTACTTACAGATAAAATTTCAATGCCATCTATTCAGTTTGCCCTAACTCTTTGACTAATAGCAATGAATCACCAAAATATTATGCCAATATATTGTTAATTAGAAAAAAATACAGCATTTTCGTACCACCTAAATAACTTGCAATTTAAAAATTATCTAAAATTTAGCTTTGAAAAATGTAAAATAATTATGAACCCATAAATTTATGGTGAGTAACCAGATCCTCTTCTTCTTCTCTTTTTTTTTTTTTTTTTAGGGCATTGTGGTAATGAAATTTTACTTCAGATTTGACCTTAACCAAATATTTGGTGCATACAATAAAATCGGGACAAGGATTATTTGACCATTTATCCTGCTGTGTTGGAAATAAGAAAAAAAAAACTTTTCCTAAACCAATAACTTAACCTTAACTAACTTTTTAACTTAGGTTCCTGGGGAGAGAGAAGTTGAACTTCAGTTATTTAAATTTATTTGTAATCCACTACAACTTGGAATTATAAAATATTTTAAAATATATTGTATTTAAAATGTATACTGTATTTTACATTTTACGAAAAAATGATGGCAGATAATTTTTACTTCAAATAAATGAAATGGTGTATCATTATAGTATACTAATTGACAATCGATAAACAAAATTAAAAGCAACTTAAATTTAATAAGTTAACGAAAAACTGATAATGGATTCAAAAAGTTTCAACAAAAGGACTCTTAGTTTTAAAAATAATTTACTCTTTTGAGTCTAGTCAATTTGACTCAGATTTCCAGGTCAAGGCCAAGATCTGACCTAAAATTATTATACTGTAATTAAAAGATCACATCAGAAATAACTGTTTGATCTTAAAATTAGAGAATTTGACATTGGGTTATTTTTACCAGAACGCAATAATTATCGCCATGCGAAATGCGCCAAACCCTGGCGGAAAAATCCAAGATGGCGGCCGTGCACACAAATCTAGAGTATCCCCCCCCTAACTTTATTTCTACTGATCAGATATACATAATATATAGCCTATGTCCATCTGGAATAATGTACCTTTCAAACAGTGAAAGAATTTTTCAAATAGGTGCAGTGGTTCCGGAGATTACCCTCCACGTACAAAATCTGCTCTCTCTTTATATATTAGTATAGATATCTCATAATATATCATAATATACATCTTTAATGTATTATAATATATTTAATATATAATATATTTAATAAATCAGAAACTTGGACATCACGTTTGAAAATATGAAACTATGCTTTTTATAATTGATAATTTCAAGTATTAAATTTTAAACCTAGTATGCATATTTTAAATTTAATATATATAAAAAATCATAATATATCACATATATTATGATATATCTTTATATATATATCATATATAAAGATATATTATGATATATATCAGGGCTGGCCAACCTTTTTTATTTGGCGATCGACTAGTTCTCATTTTTTAAATGGAAAATGAGCCGCTTAT